>JAUMHS010000013.1:6896372-7008761 GCA_030762985.1 Adelphocoris suturalis
TGCAACTCCATATGTGACCCCGAAAGGGATCCTTCCGAAAGGGATCGCACGCACTCGCACGCACTCCCACGCACTCGCACACATTCGCACACACTCGCACACACTCGCACACACTCGCACACACTCGCACACACTCGCACACACTCGCACACACTCGCACACACTCGCACACACTCGCACACACTCGCACACACTCGCACACACTCGCACGCACTCGCACGCACTCGCACGCACTCGCATACATTCGCACACACTCGCACACACTCGCACGCACTCGCACGCACTCGCACGCACTCGCACACACTCGCACACACTCGCACACACTCGCACACACTCGCACACACTCGCACACACTCGCACGCACTCGCACGCACTCGCACGCACTCGCACACACTCGCACACACTCGCACACACTCGCACACACTCGCACACACTCGCACACACTCGCACACACTCGCACACACTCACACGCACACATTCGCACACACTCGCACACACTCACACGCTCTCGCCCGCTCTCGCACGCACTCGCACGCACTCGCACACACTCGCACACACTCGCACACACTCACACACACTCGCACACACTCGCACACACTCGCACGCACTCGCACGCACTCGCACACACTCGCACACACTCGCACACACTCGCACGCACTCGCACGCACTCGCACGCACTCGCACACACTCGCACGCAATCGCACGCACTCGCACGCACTCGCATACATTCGCACACACTCGCACATGCTCGCACACACTCGCACACACTCGCACGCACTCGCACGCACTCGCACGCACTCGCACACACTCGCACACACTCGCACGCACTCGCACACACTCGCACACACTCACACACACTCGCACGCACTCGCACGCACTCGCACGCACTCGCACACATTCGCACACACTCGCACGCACTCGCACGCACTCGCACGCACTCGCATACATTCGCACACACTCGCACACACTCGCACGCACTCGCACGCACTCGCACGCACTCGCACGCACTCGCACGCACTCGCACACACTCGCACGCACTCGCACGCACTCGCACACACTCGCACACACTCGCACACACTCGCACGCACTCGCACACACTCGCACGCACTCGCACGCACTCGCACACATTCGCACACACTCGCACATGCTCGCACACACTCACAGTGCGAGTCTTGTGCGAGTCTTGTGCGAGTCTTGTGCGAGTCTTGTGCGAGTCTTGTGCGAGTCTTGTGCGAGTCTTGTGCGAGTCTTGTGCGAGTCTTGTGCGAGTCTTGTGCGAGTCTTGTGCGAGGCTTGTGCGAGTCTTGTGCGAGTCTTGTGCGAGTCTTGTGCGAGTCTTGTGCGAGTCTTGTGCGAGTCTTGTGCGAGTCTTGTGCGAGTCTTGTGCGAGTCTTGTGCGAGTCTTGTGCGAGTCTTGTGCGGGTCTTGTGCGGGTGTTGTGCGAGTCTTGTGCGGGTCTTGTGCGAGTCTTGTGCGAGTGTTGTGCGAGTCTTGTGCGGGTCTTGTGCGAGTCTTGTGCGAGTCTTGTGCGAGTCTTGTGCGAGTCTTGTGCGAGTGTTGTGCGAGTGTTGTGCGAGTCTTGTGCACTCGCACAAGACTCGCACAAGACTCGCACAAGACTCGCACAAGACTCGCACAAGACTCGCACAAGACTCGCACAAGACTCGCACAAGACTCGCACAAGACTCGCACAAGACTCGCACAAGACTCGCACAAGACTCGCACAAGACTCGCACAAGACTCGCACAAGACTCGCACAAGACTCGCACAAGACTCGCACAAGACTCGCACAAGACTCGCACAAGACTCGCACAAGACTCGCACAAGACTCGCACAAGACTCGCACAAGACTCGCACAAGACTCGCACAAGACTCGCACAAGACTCGCACAAGACTCGCACAAGACTCGCACAAGACTCGCACAAGACTCGCACAAGACTCGCACAAGACTCGCACAAGACTCGCACAAGACTCGCACAAGACTCGCACAAGACTCGCACAAGACTCGCACAAGACTCGCACAAGACTCGCACAAGACTCGCACAAGACTCGCACAAGACTCGCACAAGACTCGCACAAGACTCGCACAAGACTCGCACAAGACTCGCACAAGACTCGCACAAGACTCGCACAAGACTCGCACAAGACTCGCACAAGACTCGCACAAGACTCGCACAAGACTCGCACAAGACTCGCACAAGACTCGCACAAGACTCGCACAAGACTCGCACAAGACTCGCACAAGACTCGCACAAGACTCGCACAAGACTCGCACAAGACTCGCACAAGACTCGCACAAGACTCGCACAAGACTCGCACAAGACTCGCACAAGACTCGCACAAGACTCGCACAAGACTCGCACAAGACTCGCACAAGACTCGCACAAGACTCGCACAAGACTCGCACAAGACTCGCACAAGACTCGCACAAGACTCGCACAAGACTCGCACAAGACTCGCACAAGACTCGCACAAGACTCGCACAAGACTCGCACAAGACTCGCACAAGACTCGCACAAGACTCGCACAAGACTCGCACAAGACTCGCACAAGACTCGCACAAGACTCGCACAAGACTCGCACAAGACTCGCACAAGACTCGCACAAGACTCGCACAAGACTCGCACAAGACTCGCACAAGACTCGCACAAGACTCGCACAAGACTCGCACAAGACTCGCACAAGACTCGCACAAGACTCGCACAAGACTCGCACAAGACTCGCACAAGACTCGCACAAGACTCGCACAAGACTCGCACAAGACTCGCACAAGACTCGCACAAGACTCGCACAAGACTCGCACAAGACTCGCACAAGACTCGCACAAGACGAGTCTTGTGAGAGTCTTGTGCGAGTCTTGTGCGAGTCTTGTGCGAGTCTTGTGCGAGTCTTGTGCGAGTCTTGTGCGAGTCTTGTGCGAGTCTTGTGCGAGTCTTGTGCGAGTCTTGTGCGAGTCTTGTGCGAGTCTTGTGCGAGTCTTGTGCGAGTCTTGTGCGAGTCTTGTGCGAGTCTTGTGCGAGTCTTGTGCGAGTCTTGTGCGAGTCTTGTGCGAGTCTTGTGCGAGTCTTGTGCGAGTCTTGTGCGAGTCTTGTGCGAGTCTTGTGCGAGTCTTGTGCGAGTCTTGTGCGAGTCTGTGCGAGTCTTGTGCGAGTCTTGTGCGAGTCTTGTGCGAGTCTTGTGCGAGTCTTGTGCGAGTCTTGTGCGAGTCTTGTGCGAGTCTTGTGCGAGTCTTGTGCGAGTCTTGTGCGAGTCTTGTGCGAGTCTTGTGCGAGTCTTGTGCGAGTCTTGTGCGAGTCTTGTGCGAGTCTTGTGCGAGTCTTGTGCGAGTCTTGTGCGAGTCTTGTGCGAGTCTTGTGCGAGTCTTGTGCGAGTCTTGTGCGAGTCTTGTGCGAGTCTTGTGCGAGTCTTGTGCGAGTCTTGTGCGAGTCTTGTGCGAGTCTTGTGCGAGTCTTGTGCGAGTCTTGTGCGAGTCTTGTGCGAGTCTTGTGCGAGTCTTGTGCGAGTCTTGTGCGAGTCTTGTGCGAGTCTTGTGCGAGTCTTGTGCGAGTCTTGTGCGAGTCTTGTGCGAGTCTTGTGCGAGTCTTGTGCGAGTCTTGTGCGAGTCTTGTGCGAGTCTTGTGCGAGTCTTGTGCGAGTCTTGTGCGAGTCTTGTGCGAGTCTTGTGCGAGTCTTGTGCGAGTCTTGTGCGAGTCTTGTGCGAGTCTTGTGCGAGTCTTGTGCGAGTTTGTGCGAGTCTTGTGCGAGTCTTGTGCGAGTCTTGTGCGAGTCTTGTGCGAGTCTTGTGCGAGTCTTGTGCGAGTCTTGTGCGAGTCTTGTGCGAGTCTTGTGCGAGTCTTGTGCGAGTCTTGTGCGAGTCTTGTGCGAGTCTTGTGCGAGTCTTGTGCGAGTCTTGTGCGAGTCTTGTGCGAGTCTTGTGCGAGTCTTGTGCGAGTCTTGTGCGAGTCTTGTGCGAGTCTTGTGCGAGTCTTGTGCGAGTCTTGTGCGAGTCTTGTGCGAGTCTTGTGCGAGTCTTGTGCGAGTCTTGTGCGAGTCTTGTGCGAGTCTTGTGCGAGTCTTGTGCGAGTCTTGTGCGAGTCTTGTGCGAGTCTTGTGCGAGTCTTGTGCGAGTCTTGTGCGAGTCTTGTGCGAGTCTTGTGCGAGTCTTGTGCGAGTCTTGTGCGAGTCTTGTGCGAGTCTTGTGCGAGTCTTGTGCGAGTCTTGTGCGAGTCTTGTGCGAGTCTTGTGCGAGTCTTGTGCGAGTCTTGTGCGAGTCTTGTGCGAGTTTGTGCGAGTCTTGTGCGAGTCTTGTGCGAGTCTTGTGCGAGTCTTGTGCGAGTCTTGTGCGAGTCTTGTGCGAGTCTTGTGCGAGTCTTGTGCGAGTCTTGTGCGAGTCTTGTGCGAGTCTTGTGCGAGTCTTGTGCGAGTCTTGTGCGAGTCTTGTGCGAGTCTTGTGCGAGTCTTGTGCGAGTCTTGTGCGAGTCTTGTGCGAGTCTTGTGCGAGTCTTGTGCGAGTCTTGTGCGAGTCTTGTGCGAGTCTTGTGCGAGTCTTGTGCGAGTCTTGTGCGAGTCTTGTGCGAGTCTTGTGCGAGTCTTGTGCGAGTCTTGTGCGAGTCTTGTGCGAGTCTTGTGCGAGTCTTGTGCGAGTCTTGTGCGAGTCTTGTGCGAGTCTTGTGCGAGTCTTGTGCGAGTCTTGTGCGAGTCTTGTGCGAGTCTTGTGCGAGTCTTGTGCGAGTCTTGTGCGAGTCTTGTGCGAGTCTTGTGCGAGTCTTGTGCGAGTCTTGTGCGAGTCTTGTGCGAGTCTTGTGCGAGTCTTGTGCGAGTCTTGTGCGAGTCTTGTGCGAGTGTGCGAGTCTTGTGCGAGTCTTGTGCGAGTCTTGTGCGAGTCTTGTGCGAGTCTTGTGCGAGTCTTGTGCGAGTCTTGTGCGAGTCTTGTGCGAGTCTTGTGCGAGTCTTGTGCGAGTCTTGTGCGAGTCTTGTGCGAGTCTTGTGCGAGTCTTGTGCGAGTCTTGTGCGAGTCTTGTGCGAGTCTTGTGCGAGTCTTGTGCGAGTCTTGTGCGAGTCTTGTGCGAGTCTTGTGCGAGTCTTGTGCGAGTCTTGTGCGAGTCTTGTGCGAGTCTTGTGCGAGTCTTGTGCGAGTCTTGTGCGAGTCTTGTGCGAGTCTTGTGCGAGTCTTGTGCGAGTCTTGTGCGAGTCTTGTGCGAGTCTTGTGCGAGTCTTGTGCGAGTCTTGTGCGAGTCTTGTGCGAGTCTTGTGCGAGTCTTGTGCGAGTCTTGTGCGAGTCTTGTGCGAGTCTTGTGCGAGTCTTGTGCGAGTCTTGTGCGAGTCTTGTGCGAGTCTTGTGCGAGTCTTGTGCGAGTCTTGTGCGAGTCTTGTGCGAGTCTTGTGCGAGTCTTGTGCGAGTCTTGTGCGGGTGTTGTGCGAGTCTTGTGCGAGTCTTGTGCGAGTCTTGTGCGAGTCTTGTGCGAGTCTTGTGCGAGTCTTGTGCGAGTCTTGTGCGAGTCTTGTGCGAGTCTTGTGCGAGTCTTGTGCGAGTCTTGTGCGAGTCTTGTGCGAGTCTTGTGCGAGTCTTGTGCGAGTCTTGTGCGAGTCTTGTGCGAGTCTTGTGCGAGTCTTGTGCGAGTCTTGTGCGAGTCTTGTGCGAGTCTTGTGCGAGTCTTGTGCGAGTCTTGTGCGAGTCTTGTGCGAGTCTTGTGCGAGTCTTGTGCGAGTCTTGTGCGAGTAAACTGCTGGTCTGATTTGGACCAAATTTTGATATGATGTATTACCATGTCGGAAGTTGCTTGGGTAAGGATCAGCTGACCACGAGCCATAATATCAATCATAATGATGGCAAAATCGTGCTCAAATCTGTCCTATTTACTGTAGGACGTCAAAATTTGGTAGGGAGCCTCTCTGGGACATCAAGGGACAAATGAAATGACGGGCTCCACCCAGAGCTCCAGCTGATCGATTCGAAAAGTTGGTACTGCTTATGCCTGGTAGAAAATGTTATATCAATTAAATTTCTTTCTGGCAATGACATGATACTGTACGAAAGTAAAATTAGTTTGTGTAGTGGAGATCCGCACGAAATTTCTGTCTGGGAGTTCACAAATTATGAAGTGCTCGCAGAAGTTCCAGACATAAGCCACGAAGATGTGTTTTCCCCCTTTAGGCTTTCTATCTTCGATAATTCACGCCCTGTTTACTACAAATCAAAAACTCAAAATGAGAAATTATTCCGTATATGTTCTGAAACTAACGTAAAATTTGAATTTATGATTGCAAATCAGAGTTTCATATCGAAATAATTAAACCACAACTCCATTTGGGTTAGCATCTTCATTTGCTCACTCAATATTTACAAGACTATGGTAACGGGACCCATTAGTTAAAGTCAAACACAAAAGCTATGTGTAATGGAGAAGAAAGGTTAATTTGACGAATGTTGGACGTTTCAACTCTAGCTGACTCAGTGGGACTTTGAACTGCTGGTTGCGCACTGGTGACGACAGTGATTGGTAAACTCAGTTTATTTTCAACCCTTTCAGGTTTAGATTTTTTTCAAATTTTTGATGAAAGTGGGCCTTATTAGGAGAAGGGCCAAAGACAGGTAAAAGCGTAAATGATAAGTTTGTGCACTGTGTTTCTTAAAGCATTCAAGGTTGTGGATGTTATTGATGAGAGGCAATCTATATTTGATTGAAGTAGGTTATCAGGGATCTAGGTACCCCCCCAGAGGTGCAATGGGGGCCTAAATCCTCGATAAAAAGGTAGAGGAGGTTGACAGTATCCCGTCAGAGAGATACCACTCCTACTAATAGCTTTTAATGAGCCATGTTCGGATTAGATTGGTTTCCAGGGACCTGGATCACCCATCCAACGCCAAACTCAGCTTCTCAAAAACACGAGAAAAAGGCGTGCGACGCCCGTTGTTCACCAACGGGGCGACGACAGCGCATTCTCTGAGATCCCGACGGGACCTCTATGACGGGAACTCTGTCACAAGGTAAAAATCAGTTTGAGGTACAGATGATCAGTTGTGATACGAACCTGATGGCTTGCTCAGGACTGACTTGAAGGAATCTAGTTTTCTCTGCAACTCGGAAGCTGTAAAATCTGTAATTAGGTTCAGGGAAGATGCGGGTGCCGTCCTTATTAAGAAACATAGAGCAGTTGCGAGGAACAAAAGACGCATCCTGAGCTATAGGGTAGGTCTCGGCGCTGGTAGGCACAAGCAGAACTCTGTCTGGCTCGAGCGTATCTAGGAGGATGTTGGCCACGACAGGATCCGAAACTTCCACCGACCTGAACAGGTTTTTATAATTGGGGTGCCTGACTTCTGTGGCGCTGCAATCGAATACCTGCAACATCCCAAAATCATCATATTTTAACATTGAAAAGAAACATGAACATTTTGAGAGTAAGCTTCAAGAAAATTCTACACGCATTGCCATTTTGACTCTAGAATGTTGCAAGATGTTGCAAGTTAAATGGGATGTATTTCAAATGTAATTAAAAGGATCTGCAGCTTAACGAAAATTCATGACTAGAAAGCTTATCCAAAACTGCCTCTTCCGATGTAGAGGTGATATTTGTTCATTCGAACTTTGGGAGAGACGAGAATTTAATAGATATTGTTTGAATACAACCGGTTAAGACATTGGAAAAAAAAGCAAACTCTATTAAACCTAGGACTGCTGCTCTATTAAACTCTTTTGAATTTCTTCATTAAATTTCGTTAATCAATATAATAAATACAATCAACAAGACACAAGTATTATTCAGCAACAACAAGGCACACAGGACGCAAACAGAACGCGACACCTAAGAGGATAGCTATTGGCAGGGCACAGGAAGGGATAGCTTTGATCCTGATTTTCAAAATTGTGAAACACTAGCATACCTCCCCTGTGCCTCACAAAATTTTTCACCCGAGTTTACAGATGTTAACAATCCATGGCACAAGCCATTAAAATGAAAAGTAAGGAAGAATAATTTGAATATTGGGTTGTTTGTAGTGAACCATGAGTGAGTGTTGCACTATAAATCATGGTGAGGTAGGTACCGAAACAATAATTGTTGTGATACCAAAGTAAAGACGACTGATGAGATTTCCGAGTGAAAATCATACCCCATATTTTTCCACCACTAAGGGACGGTTGTGGCAGATCCCCGTTAACGCAGTGTTAGGGAACGCGAGATTAAAGTCGGGTTAATGCTCGTTAGCCGAAGCAGGAAAGGTTATCAGCTGTTGGTTGTTTTGGAAACGCTATCACACCTTATCACTGGCATTCGTTTTCAAATCATCATTGCGTGTTCATCATTATTTGACTGTTTCATTACCATTTTACTCACTATTATTTTACTTAGTGTGTTTTAATTCACTATTATTTTACTTTGTGTGTTCGATTGTATCGAACTTTTCGGTATTGTCCGAACTTTTTGGTTGAATTCCATTTTGCCATTTCCACTCCGATTGGGAGTGCCCAGCCCTACTGTAGCGATGAGGTGAAGCATGTCCTCGTCGTCAGTTAGCTCTTCGATTATTTCAATAATATCCATACTATTAAAACGTACTTAAAAAAGAAAATTCTGATTTTAGGATCACGGGATGATGGAAGCAAAACTTGATTAAAAAACGTGGCTTTCAGGCAAGCAGGAAAACGGTTATATCTCATCTACCTACAAAACCTCATCAATGGCCAGATTTCAGTGATGTAAGAAGAAATGATGAGGAAAACCCTAGTGCGTAGGTAATTTTGCGGTAGAACCTCGGCAATCAGCTGCAGGTTGGCACGCGTGATCGGCAGCATCCATCTGATTTGACCATGGATACGCGTGATGTTCGTAAATAACTTCTGTATGGAGAATGCTGATGCGATGATTTTCCGATGATCCACGATTATAAAAATATATTGTGCTTATGATTGATTAAAGGGTAGTATTACACATTTATAGCAAATGATTTGATGCGGGATAAAACAGAAAATCACACATGATCATCAATTGATGTGCTGCTAAAAAAAAAAAAAATAGCTCTTCGATTATTTCAATAATATCCATACTATTAAAACGTACTTAAAAAAAAAAAAAAAAGGTTTTAAACGAAACTAACAGTTTTGAAACGAAGAGCTGGAAAGATACAAGAGATGTGAGAAATCAGCTGTTCGCAATCCGCCATTTTAGATGGGATTGATAACATTTAATAACCAATCAAATCCCCCGTCAAGCCTCAAGGCTGCGCAGCAGATGCGCAATGGACCGAAAACCTAGGGTTAGCGTTAAGTTAGATTCTCGGGTAACCGACCGAATACCGAGCCTTCCACAACGCCACTAATCAACGATTTTCTCTGACCCACGTTAACTATCGTTAACCGAAGTTGCCACAACTGGCCCTAATGGTTAAATCGGCCCAAGATAATGCAAGGTTTGCAACTTTAAAAGTTATAGAATCTTGCTAATTTGGAAATTAGAAGAATTTCAGCAGAACTAATGAAAATCACAGAATTTTGTCTAATGAGAAGAATACAAAAAGTTAAAACTTAAAGGCTTTTTAAAAGTCTCAACGGTTTTAACCCAAGTTAAAGACGCAGTTTGACTATTGAGCGGAGATCGTTTGCAATATTAAATTTCACCACAAAAGTTCAAAGTTGATCTCCAATCAGCCGGCGTTAACACTTGATCTATTCTGGTTGGAGGGTTGGACCTTGGTTTCCTCCTTGCCTATTGCACCATCTTATAAAAAATTTCCCAAAATTCTTGGGTGAAATTATTTATCTAGTCATGATATTAAGAGTTCTCCATCAAGTTTTTTCAATCATTTTTAATGATGAAGAGAACATGAAAGTTTTTTCGCCTATCGTGATTTTACCATGCCCTGTCCAAGAAGACTTCGACATTCTCGGTAAAAGAGATTTCATCGTGTGATGATGACTCTCCAAGGCATCTTGAGATTTAGAGTGTATTGAGCTCCAGATAGAATACCCAAGTGACAGCTAACAGGTACACGGATAAAACAGTCAACTCTGAACAACAGACAGCAATACCAGTAATTAGTCGTAGTTTATTTCGTTCCCCCATAAATCGCTGCGTATCTTTGATAAATCAATTGTAGTGTATCCTGCAATTTCATGCCACTGCGTGATTTCAATCAGCAGCCTCAACCTAAGTGGCTTCAGCGAGGTAATGGCACATAGAACCTTCCAAGGGTAAGCTGAGTAGGTTTTCGGTTCACTGCACCAAAATTTCATTCGCTTCTCAGAGTGGAAGAAACAAATTCTAAGAACCCAACTCTTGTTGCATCACAGAGCCATTTTCCCCATAGTCGGTGTTGTTGAATGCACACATATAAAATTATGGCAATCACCCAGATAGCGATAAAAATACACAATATTACTACTTGTTACTACAATACTTATGTACCTATAGATGCAGTATTTCGTCTTATGATCATGATTTATTTTGCGGGAGGAAGGGGGGGGGGGATTAATTCCAATAATAAAACTGCGTAATCTTTTTAAAAAAATCTGAACATTGAACCACCCGCTCTCGCACAACTCTCTTTGTTATCACCTTATCATTATTCAACGTTTGATCAACAGTTGTTCAACTGGAGTTTTCAATGATCTGAGTTCAATCAAAATCTAGAAACTCAACCTGTCCAAACCAACAATACCAAAATGAAATCAAACTGAGTTCAATCCATCATTTTACACTTAAATTTTAATAAATGGAGTTCGTATTTTTTTGGCCCAAAATCTAGCAATTTACTAATCACTATGGTCATGGTTACATTGGAGCCGACATTTTGGTTAGTTATGTTTCAGTCATCCGATTCTGGACACATAATTTGTTCACTGCTTTCCATAGAAAATAGGCGTCATAGAAGTTTTGGGGTTTTTAAAATGAGAACTCATGATTAAAAAATATACAGTTTAATGGTTGTGGTGAATGGGTTAATGATATTTCCCATGATAGCGAGATACATATATACTGAACAATATATGTAGTTTTCACAACTTACAAAAACCTTCAAAGTTTGAAGAACAATTTAAAATTAAGGCCAACATGTTTTTTACACCCAGGAGCATATCGAAAACAATGCTTTCTCAACCAGAAATTTGGACGTGACAAATTCACGTACCAAGGTAAATTTGTGTTCAGCCAAACGAAATGATTTGGTTCAGAAACTGCGATCGGCAGGGTTTGGAAGTGTAGGAAGGAAATGAACCTTTCGATTGTAGGTTGGTTCTAACGCAACCACTTCTGCTGAAGTCCATTCTAATGACTACTCTTCACTTTTCTGGCTACAATGGTCATATTCGGTAAAGTTGAAAAATCGGGTGAAATCGGCTCCAACATAACCTCAGCCTAAGGAACTCCACATTTATAATGTCATTCAAGAGGTCACTAAAATCACCATCACTCATTCTAAATATTACTTACTGTATTCTGAAATGTCGTCACAATGACTGCAGGACGCTGTTCCCTAGGGATATTTAGTTTATCAAATATTTTGCGCATCGTTGCCAAGTCTTTACTGCTGCAAACTGCAAAACTCTTCAGACTTTTTCCAATAAAGCTTTCCACCACTGGGCCCCAACTCTCTTCCTCCAGTTTGATGTAACGTCCTGCACAATCAAATAGAGCAAAAGAAAATAACTGGTTCGAGGATATAATGGTACCCAATAATTTCTACTATACCAGTAATTCATTCAGGCGTCAATTTGAGCTTAGCTGCCAACGTATTTTGGGGATAGATATTATTGTCTTGTGACTTGAACAAATGAAATTGAAACCGCACGTAACAGGCATATTCATCTTATTTCCAACAAAACCAAGATGTTAATAAATCACACTCACCAAATGGGCCTCGAGGTTTACTGTCGAACACTCCTCTTTCGTTTATGTTGTCAATTTCTGCTACAAGTTGAGGCATCCATTCTGAGTAAACACGAAGCTCATTCTTTGCCCCTTTCAAGCTCTTCAAATATTCCTGCTTTTGAGCTAAACATTAACATTCATAAGTTAGATTAGATACCTACCTCATTGAACATAGTAGTTGAAAGTTGATTGAAGCAATGGAGCTTTCCAGTTTGTTGCTATATGCTTGGAAATAGCGAATAGTGGTTTATGCACTGGGAGTCTCATGTGCACCTTGTAGATTTTGCCTACCATCATATTAGTTTCGGACAGCGTCGGAAAAATTTGTTAGAAGGAAAACAGTAATGTTGTCCATTTAAATGGAAATACTACTGTTTTAAAGCAGATTATACTAGGACATAGTCAGGTTTAAAATCAAATCCATGCATTGTCCAGGAACAATAAACATGGAACCATACATACAGAGCGCCAGAACCCCCCCCCCCCCCCCCCATTCAGCAATCAGCCTCCCCACCAGGTACCATTAAGGCCTGCTTATCATTTAGGATCTGCTGCAGATTATAAAATACGGTTAATGGAAGAGGGGCAGGATCAGTCTAACACGTTCAGTGTGGATTACACTCCTGGTACATGATACTGATCCGGTCCATCAGGCAGATAACACACATGGTGCGTTTTGTGGCCTTGTGATTTCAAACAGTGTTTTCTTTCCTCTGCCTGGTGGGAAGTCCCAAAACTGTTGTCCCACCCTAGAAACGAGTTCAAACTACCACAAGATGACGTCGTTACATTATTTTCCTTCTCTCAGTGACTCTTCTCAATTCTCTAGAAAAAAATACTATTCCGCTCGATGGGGTAGGCATACAAGAAAAATCAGCACTGAATGAATGCGTAAAGGAGGTGGGAGGGGGGGGGGGCTCCTATTCAAAGAAGTACAAAAATAGATAACATGATTTTTGTAAAAATGGATCTGATTGGGTTGTAAGCAGATGCCAAAGCTGGGAAGACCAATGAAAAGGCTCCATTAATCTAACATAGTGTATGAACACAGATTAACAAAGATATAATACGTCTTTGAGTATAAAAATTTTGTAGGGCTAGTACTTTGAATTTTCAAGCAGCTTCCCTGTCATCCATCCACATGCCACTAGTATAGCGTAAGTCGATTCAACACAAAGCTGTTCCACCATTATTTTAGGTACTATGGTTTTTCCAAGTAACATATTTCCCAATCGGTTCCAAATGTGCTCCATCGATACAATCTCAGTCTCAAGATCCACTGAGATGCGTTTTCGAATAGAACTCCATCCGTAATCTAGTTACCAAGAACGGTACCACGTTCGATTCTCGGCACAATTGAATCATTAGATCACGTGTAGACCACATCTTGTGGAGAACCATCAATCAATTCAGAAGAATAGATTATCAGTCGCTGCAAACATGAGCTTCCTTTCATCATTCACTATGAAGGGAGGATCGAAATTTGTATTGCTGATGTGACAAATTGGACCTCAATTAACCCCCCAGCGCCCAATGTCACCTACAGGTGTCGCTTTTTTGATGACGCTTAAATACTGCTGGTAATGGTTTGGCTGCTTGATTAGCATATTTTCACCTCCTTCAACTATCCATGAACACAGAAAACCAACAAGAACTTCGTTTTGAAACCTACGGATCAGGTTATGTCCTTCCAAAGTTTGTCTTATCACCATTTTCTGGCGCCTGCTGAGTTAGCTCTCGTTTTTCGTTCACCATGCCCAAAAAACGGTTTGTATTCCAACTGCTTTCACATTTTTGTGTGGTTAGATAGTTATGTGAACGAGATCTGTAAAAATACCTGTTGTCCTGTACCTGGGTTGGAAGGAAAAATGAGCTGTAAAAATGGAGTGTCACCCGCAGGTGACGTTGGGCACTGTAGCAACTTAGACGCATTTCTGTTGCAGGAGCTCGGCATTGGCAATTCACATTCATGTTACGTGTTTTGGGTTACTGTTTTCAACGTTCAGCTCGTTATTCTCATTTTGTTGGCATGACAAGTACGATTTTCATGTGTTTTATGTGTACCTAAGTTTCGTTTCATATGTACCTACCTATTTTGTGGAGTTCCATGTGTATCTCACCATAGTGAAAACCCTAACTTTCTGCAATAGCATACAGCAGATCAGAATCCTTTATTATATTTTCCCAAAATTTTCCGAATAATTGATGCGAAGCAACGAGGAACGAATGTGATGCTGACTATTTGGAGGATGAAGACTCGCAGGTCTCCTCCGAGGTCCCCTTCCAGCCCGGAAGAGCAGCATACTTCTCAACCAAAACTGACCAAAAAGCAGAATCGGAAGGTGGCTTACAAGAAAGGACCAAAAGAGAAAAAGACCAAACGTGAAATTAATTGGCTGAACAATGAAGATTTGTACATAAAAAGAGCTGGAAGAGGAGACAACCCTGAACATACTACTGCCTACGATGGAACCGCCGTATCTATCATGGATTGTTTCGACAAAATGTATTTTGATGAAGTTATCGAATTGATGGTCACTATGTGCAAGCAATGCCCTAAGCAGCCCCTTTTTATGTGTGAAAAATGTGCAGTAGGTTTGCATATCCATTGTTGTTATGACTATCATCGCAAATTGACCACCCTTGAAGTGACTTTTTATACTCCATACCATTTTCTACGTATTGTTTCATTTTCAAATACGTATTTTAATTGATATTGTGTACATTCTTAAGAATAAAACGTTTTCAGATCATAAACCACCTGTTAACTTCATCATTTGCCTTCTTATTTGCTCGGGTGCCCAATGTCACCTACAGGTGATGGTGTCATAATGGGTGGGGGGGTGGGGGGGGGGGGGGGGGGGAGGGGCGGGGGTGGTAAAAACACATTTAATTTTCTATTTAGAGCCTAAGTAGATGGAAAAATATGAAAATTTTGAAATTCCTCTGATGGTCATCTTTGGGCGCTGGAGGGTAAGGACACTCAAACACAAACACTTATTGGAAAAATATAAATAAATGTGTTGTTCATAAAACAGTGTATAACACTTAAGGAACAATTACACTCAATAAATAAGTCAACATTCTGTTTACGAATGCAAAAACTTTCCATTATAATAAAGCCCCAAAGCGTGTGCTGGATCATCCATTTCATAGAAGTTTGGCTTTCTTCTTCTTTCATTCCTAGCTCCAACCTTACATAGGTAATACTACAAACTGGTTAGTTTTATTAAATCCAGATCATTTTTTTTTTTTTTTTTTTTTTGGGTGGAGGGGGGGGGGGGAGAGTTTAAGGATATATTGCGCCGATCGAATAACCTGAACATCTTTTTGCCTGGGGAGTGTTGTGATCACAATGGACCACCACCCTATTCAACTTACCTATGTCCCTAGTGCCTTTCGAATGTCAACCTCGTTCTCAGTTCTATGTGATAGGTTACATGTTTGGAGCAGCTTAAGGTGAGCTAGAAGTCAATATTTTGTATTGCTATATCAATCGTATATAGTAGCTGTGCCGTTCTGTTCAACTCTCGTTGTTTTGTGTATTTTATTTCAATAAAGTGGAAATTTCCTATAGCAAATTGTGTTTTGCGTTTCATTTGTCAACGATCATCCCAGAGGAAAGACAGGGAAAGCGAAAATGTTTTTATTTGCGAATTCATCGCCATGGAAGAAGATTGGCTCCTTCTCTACCACAACGCTTTTGGTTTACGACATCCTCTGTAAAATCACGTTTCTTGACTGTCAGGGACATTTTTTTTTTTTTTTTTTTCAGGATGGCTGATCATGTTTGTTCGATTTCTGTTTGGTTTTATAGACGAAATGTGGTCCTAGACATTATACGTAGCTGTTTTACTGAATTTTAATTTCGACTGATCCTGAAGTAAGAAAAATATAACATTTCTTCAAAGGTATTTTATTTTCGAATTTGACATATCTGGGAATCCCTTCGGAAGGACAGTACAGAAGAAATGAACAGCATATCTCTCCAAGACAAGATGGAGGACACCTCAGTATCCCAGTTACTCAAAATGAGGACAGTAAACCGGACGTACCGAGCCATTCCAAAGTAGGGGAAGAAAGCAACAGATCAACGACCAATGATGGGAATATCACTAGAGCTGGACGGACCAGCAGGATGCCCAGAAAGTTTCTCGACTACGACTGTGCAACAAAATGAAATTGTCAGCAGCCCTTAAGACCCTATACTCGTGTTGCAATTCGGAACCTATTATTAATAACCACGACCAGATGATGAGAGTTCGGTATCATAGAGACATAACAATGCAATGTACTTTTGGGAACTTCTAG
The DNA here is from genome assembly GCA_030762985.1 of Adelphocoris suturalis. Classification (NCBI taxonomy): domain Eukaryota; kingdom Metazoa; phylum Arthropoda; class Insecta; order Hemiptera; family Miridae; genus Adelphocoris; species Adelphocoris suturalis. The sequence goes on from JAUMHS010000013.1 coordinate 6,912,528, forward strand.
AAATATAGAGAACGAGATTTTACTTTGAAAACGTTTCATTGCTATTTTGTATATGTTACTGTAAAAGCCCGAAGTGCGGTAAATGTTAGGATTTACCAGAAAATCCTAGCATTTCCCAATATTGTTGGTGAAAGCCCGAAATTATATGAAAAACTGGCATTTACTGCTTGGCAGTTGGTTAATCTTAGGATTGACTGACCAATTTGGTAAATGCCCAAAAAACCTTGTGTGACTGAGGCATTTCGGACTTTTACCAATCTCTCTTGGCAAATGTGCAGATTTCCCACGACTCGTTGGTAAATGTAGTATTTTTTTTTTTTTTTTTTTTACAAACCTCCCCTCAAAGGCGGAGGGGGCACACCATTAAATTGAAAAATAAACAAATAAAATAAAAAAGTGGGGAGGACGCCCAGGTTTACCCGACGCCGGCTCTAGGGATAAGGGAAGTTGCAGGACGAGGAGGAAGAATGGGATGAAAGGAAGTGCCCCTATAGAATGACCACCAGTTCAAGTAAGAACCCCTCAGGACGCGGGTGGTGATACCACGGAGTACTCCTGCAGAGATGCCCAACTCGAGTAACTCCGTGGCGCTTTTCCCGCACCACACCCCGCGCCATGACAAGGTCGCAGCCATGACCTTGATGTTATTAGGTGCCACTCCTTTTAGCTCAGATATCGCCTGTCGCAGATCATTTCTATCATATTTACTTTTCTTAGCCCTCCAGGTCTGCTCCATGTCCACGCTGCCACTGACAACCTGGACATCCAGGATTATGGCAGACCCATCGGGCTTGACAGCAACGATATCCGGCTTCTTGCCCCGGTCACTCGGCATGTGATATAGTCTCTCTCTCTCAACAGCCCAACCGCTGGATGAAAGAGCGCCAGCTATCTGCTTGGCAACCGCATCGTGACGGAGAATGCGGCCACCGTGAGTACGAGGACACTGCTGCACTACATGATACAGGTTCTCATTATTACCCCGACAGGCACGGCAAAGGGTATCCACTGTCGGAGTTCTTTACCATCTACTGACTCATGCAGCGCAGCAGCGAACTCAGCAGATGAGCTGGGTTTGGGAGCAGTTGGTGTTGCTCGGTCGCACCACAACAACTGCTGCTTGACAAAGTCAAGGTCAGCAGCAGTGCGAGCGACCTCCCAGCTCGAGCTCCTAAGGGCGAGCAGGCGCTGGTGGCGTAAAGATGGTATGCTAGCTGAGAGAGAGACAATACCGAGCCCACCGGCCTTGACCGGTGCATGGATATAGGCACTTGGGACACCAGGTGGAAAGCCTAGCCAAGAGCGCACAGCAGAGCGAACTTCACGATCTAACTCTAGCAGCCTCCCCGCAGTAAGCCTACCAAAGACTAGCCCATAGGTTAGCTTTGGCAGTAAGTACGTGCGAAGGAGGCGCAGCTTCTGCTGTGGCTTCAATGGAGCCTTGGTGATACGAGCTAGTGCCCCACCAAGGTCCACACGGCTTGCGGCAATGGTGGCCATACCCATGAAGTCAACTCCAAGGTACCGCCAAACCTCCAGCACGGATCGGGTGGGGATGGGTGACTGTCCTATGACAAAACACTCCCCATCCACCACCTTCACCTGATGCTGGCGACCCGACGGGACCAAGGAGACTGACCCACACTTATCTGGGTTAACCACCAAACCACACCTGGCTAGCTGCTCAGCAAAGGCATTGAGGGCGACCTGCAAGCCCTCACGGGTTTCGGCGAGTAGGATTACATCATCGGCAAAAGCCAGTGCACCTACTCGCACCCCAGGGGCGAGATCGAACCCTATTTCAGCGGGCAGCTTACCCAAGGCCGTATCCACGAACAGGTTAAAGAGGAGTGGCGACAGAGGATCCCCCTGACGTACCCCGCGCCCAATGACAACATCCCCTGACATCTCACCTCGTGCCTCGAGGACCGTCACGCCTTTGTGGTACAGGCGAGCAACATACTCAATTAAACGAGTAGGTGCCCCGACACCACGAAGACAATCGGTCAGGGCAAAATGGCTAACGGTGTCAAAGGCCTTAGCGACGTCCAGAGCGGCAAGATGGAGTTGCCGTTTCTTAATACGGGCCAGCGAAATGACAGTTTGGAGAACTGTAAGGATCTCCGCTGTGCCATCAGCTGGCCGAAATGCTCTCTGGACGTCACCTATGACACCAGCAGCTTGGAGGCGAGATGCCAGAATCTTCTGGAAATGGCGGAAGACTACAGACGATATAGATATCGGGCGGTAGCCTCCAGGCCCACTTCCTCCTTTCTTTGGGATGAAAATTGTCCGGGCGCGGGTCAACGCTTTCGGGGGTCTTCCAGATAGTAGCAACAGGTTGAGGATGAGCAGCCTAACATTCTTTGGAGCTTTATTCCAGCGTCGGGCGGAAATACCATCAGGCCCAGCAGAAGTGGAGTTTTTGACACGGCACTTATGCGCCTCGTCATGAAGCACCGGCGAGCACATGATGCCGCGCAAGGAATCCCTGGTGGAAGCTGGGGGTACCACCGGCTCTCCAGGGTTGTGGCTGGGAGCACTCAAGAGTGGCTCCCAATAGTCCAAAAACTCCTGGAGAGGGGGCAAAACTTGCTCATCCCCAGCTCCTTCCAGTACCTCCGCAGCCACTCGAGCCGGATGCTTCCTCCACAACTTCTGGACCCGCTGATATTCCCGCCTTCTTGCTTGTTTCACTGCTCTGCGACCTCCACGAGGCACCAAAGTAGGAAGAACCGCTCCCTGATGCCCCGTCACGGTCGCTTCCTCAACCTGTGGGAAGATCCTCTGTATATAGGCTGCAACCTTGTCCTCCAAGCCTTCAGGCCACTCAACAGCCCGCCTCGCCAGGTCCTGCAAGTAGGCACTCTCATAACCATCAATATGGCCTACCTGCTCCCCGAGCCTCAACACTTCAGTCTTCAAGTCTTCAAGAAGACCGAAGGTCCCGGGGGAGGATTGCTGAACGGCGGGCTGTTGCCCCACGCCTGTAGGAGATGCGGGAGAGGCCCCACGGCTATTTGCCAGGATCGCATCCTGGACAAGCTGCTTATAGTGGGGCCTCAGGCGAAGAGATTGGATGGCAGAAAGCGTGCGCACAGAGGCTTGCATGCAGAGGCATGTATGCAGAGGATGAAGAAATAAGCCTTCGTATCGTTGTTCGGAAACAATCGTTGGTCGGCGGCCAGGGTTTCTAGAAATGCAATTGTTTTAAAAAGTTTTCCACTAAAAACTGCCTCTGCAAGGCAGCAAATATGATGTGCAACTCGAAGTGCCATAATTCTCTACCTTGTTGCAACAAGCAATTTATTGTAAGTTCCTTGCTATCATTTTACTTGATTTTACTACGTGAAAATAAAGATAAGCTTTTACCGCCTTACGCTGGGAAATGTTAAGATTTACCACAATCGGTTGGTAAAAGTTCGAAACACGCTCTCTAATTGAAATAATGCTAGCTTTTACCAAGCCTCTTGGAAAATCCTAAGATTTACTGGAAAAAGTCCGATTTGAGTGCCAACACTGGGCTTTTACCAACAATAATGGGAAATGCTAGGATTTTCTGGTAAATCCTAGCATATACCGCACTTCGGGCTTTTACAGTAACATATACACAACATGAACAGAGTGAACAATAAATCAATAAATTTAGTAACATTTACAAACACTTCCATTGATCTGTTGCTTTCTTCCTCTACTTTATCAATTTAAAATTGAGAAAATGGCATCCAAATTTTGAAAAATACTGGAATTGGTTGAAAGAAGGTTGAAGGAAGCACCCACAAACATACTTAAAGCCGGAGGGGGGTGATGTTCAGTGCCCTTAATGGAATTAGACTACATACAAACCCAACATGCGGATGGCATCAAAAATTCATGGATAGGTACGGATGGTATTTGTAATTATTCATTTAATTTATTTTGCCTCATTGCAGTTTCACTTCTTTCTTTGGCAACTTATTCTCGAAGTTTTCTATTCTATTGAATGAATAAAACTTACATATGCTGCGAACGAGGTTAGCAGCAAACCGTTCGGTGAGGTTGACAGTTTTGTTCATTTCTTCGTAGGTGTCAGCCAGCTGCTGTTTGTGAACTTCGGTAGTGGAAATGACGGCTCTCAAGTCGCCGCACCTCTTTTTGAGATCAGCTCGCTGTTGAAGTATTTTGGCAGTTTTAGATTCGATTTTGGCAGTTCGACTGGAAAAGCGGGTTGAAAGAAAATCCTGAATAACTGAAGCATGAACACCAAACAAATAGAATGCATATACTGTAATAGTCATATGTCATATAAAGTATACAGGGTGGCAGGAAATAAGTGACGAACAATTTTTTCTGTTAATCTGCATCAAAAATGTAGTAAAATCCCGCCAACCGCATATTTTTATCTCAATCCGTACTCGAGATATGCTTTTTCAAAGGTTTTTTTTTTTCAAGAATACCGTGTTTTTTCATTTTAAACTCAAATTTCTCCACTTTGTCTCATTTAATTTTAACTTTCGACTTCATTTTCGGTATCAGCATTAAATGTCCTATAAGAATAATATACTTGGGTTCTTGAAAAGTACCATCCGAAGACCCTCACATCAGCTCAGACATTGACGATTTTGAAATAATAACATTTCTGAAAATCTTTAAAACTTTACTACTCTTCCAAAAAGGATTCTGGATACTGGAAAATCTCATGAAAACTGCTTCATCTAATACTCTTTCCAACGGTATGGTAAATTTTAATTTTATTTTGTTATTTAGGGGAGAATATTATGTTTTAATGTAAAAAAATGAGGGTTTTTGAATTAAATTGTTGGTTTTCTCGAAAGATGACCCTCCATGAACCGACGAGTATGGGGTTGGTTTCTATGTATTTTTTTCACGCTGTATCGAATGGTAACATTTATAGATCTCTCCAATTCCGTTATAACCGAGTTTAACACTTAAACTTGCAAATGTTTAGTTTGTTTGTTACGCTTAAATGTATGTGTGTTATGGGGTAAAACTAGTTAATTAAAGTGTAAAACTCAATTATAACATGGTTGGAGAGATCTGCAAGCGTTTCCATTCGATCCAGCGAGAAAAAATACGTAGAAACCGACCCCATACTCGTTCATAGAGGGTCATCTTTCGAGAAAACCAACAATTTCATTGAAAAACCTACATTTTTTAACATTTAAACATAATTTTCTCCCCTAAATAACAAAGTAAAAGTAAAATTGATTATACCGTTGGAAAGAGTATTATATGAAACAGTTTTCATGAGATTTGCCAGTTTTCAAGATTTTTTTGGAAGAGCAGTTAAGTTTTAACGATTTTCAGACATTTTATTTTTTCGAAATCGTCGTCAATGTTTGAGCTGGTGTGAAGGTCTTCGGTTGGTACAAGTACACCATTCTTATAGAAAATTCAATGTTGATTCCAAAAATGAGGTCAAAAGTTAAAATCAAATGAGGCAGTGGAGAAATTTGAGTTTAAAAGGAAAAAAACTCGATTTTCTTGAATAAAACCTTTAAAAATCATATCTCGAGTACGGATTCGAGTGTGTATTGATATGTCTCCGTGTGAATTCAGGGATGCTCTAGCGATTCGGTACAAACGCCAACCTGTTGAAATGCCAAAGTCATGTGATGGATGTGGCAACGGAACATTCACTTTGCAACACCCATTAGATTGCAAAACTGAGGGACTCATCACCAGACGCCACAACTAAGTTAGAGACTTGTTAGGAGAATTGATGTCAACTGCATGAGGGAACTGCGTGAAGGAGCCCATTATACGGGAGGCATTAGGATCCGAACCAATGCTACGAGGGGATTTGGTGTGTCGAGGAACCTGGGAGCCACAGAGGGAGGCGTTGTTTGACGTCCGTGTCGTAGACACTCTTATGGTTCTCGTCCCGTACCTTCTGTCCTAGCCTCAGCAGAGCAAGAAAAGATGCGTAAGTATCTGAATGCATGTGAAGAGAGGCATGCCTCATTCACACCCCTTGTTTGGGAATGACGTCACGTCTTAACGTGACTCCTGAGTAGTGTAGAACTGTACAAAAACTTTTACACACTCACGTGACGTCAGCTTGTGGTGTTTTTTTTTTCGCGGAAAAAACGCATGAGGGTTCAGCCTTATAGCCCTAATCTACGTCATGAGGCAGGAGGTGTTTTTTCCTCGCAAAGAAACGCTTGATTCACGAAAAGTGCGCATTGTGCTCGCCGCAGCCAGTGTATAAAAAATCCCCTTTTGACCATGTGCGTTTTTGTAACTTTGTTGGGTAGGTATTCCCATTATAATCTATGGTAAATTGTTAACTTACCTCACAATCCAGACGAGGTGAGTCAGTATGCCGCATACTGCAAGGCTCAATACTATAGTAAGTAATTTTAATCATATATTATTCTAGTTTGTATTACCTATAAGATTGGCGTATGGTAGTTTTGAAATAATAAATGCGGTAATTTTTTCAAGTTTTTATTGCTCAATCAAGTCAAATCCATGTACATTCAGGTTTGGATCTCTTAGCAGCATTAACAAAAGCTGATCCTTTGACATTCAGGACATGGGGACATTCTTCATACTCGCATGCATGCTCAATCCAGGGGTCGTCGTTCATTTCCCAATCTTGAATAGCTCCCTCGCAGGCGCAGCAGTAGACAAGGTCACAGTTCGTTATAATGAAATCCAGCACTGCAGAGATCGTCAACTAGATGGTGAAGTACTTTGGGCCATCTTCTAAAAGTTGCATACCTCCCATCAAAGGTATCAAGCTTAGTAGCAGCCGCCGCCCTCTCCTTACAACTCTGAGGAGAAGGTACATCCATTGCCCTGTTCATTTCCTCCGCAAAATTCGATACATTATTGGTTAATTCGGGGCTCTCAACAAATAGGCAATCTGGGCTCCAGCGCTTGTGCACCTCCAATGGGACGATCTCACGTTACTCCAAAAATACAAGTTCATTATACAACTCGAACTCGCTTGATCTTTTGTCCCGCTCCGCTATATTTTAGTTTAATAATTTATTTAGTGAATTTATTGCAAAAGTAGTTCACAAAACATGGTGTCAGGTGTTTCCGCGTGCCGTTAAAGTAGTTTGTTTCGTTCGCCGTTCAGTTTTCTCGCCGTCAGCGCAATTTTTGTTTCCGGCGCAACGTGGTGTTGTTTACGTTCGCTTACCAGCACAATTTCGGATCGAATTTCGGTAAGTTTAGTAAGCAGAACATCCTGAACGTTGCCAAGAAATGTCGACAAATATTCCGCTGCCGTCCCGGATGTCACTGGAAGGTAATGTAGTTGAAAATTGGAAGTTTTTCAAAGACGAATGGGCTAACTATTTGATTGCCTCCGGACTCGACAAAAAGGAAGAGCCGATCCGCATTGCGACTCTGAAATGCTTGCTTGGGCGTGAGACAAGTCAGATTTTAAAAAACCTAAAGCTTGCCGAGGGTAAAGCAAACAAAATAGACGAAATTATCAAGGCACTCGATGGACACTTTTTGCCCTCCGTAAACGTGATTTACGAGCGTTATATTTTCGGTTCAGCTGTACAGAATCCGTCAGAGTCCATTGATTCTTACGTCGGTCGTTTGCGTCAGTTATTCTCAACGTGTGATTATAAGTATTTGGAGGACGAAATGATTCGTGATAGATTAGTGCTTGGTATACGAGATGACGATACCAAAAAGCAGTTGATCTGTGACCCTAAGCTTACCCTAGAAACAGCAATCAATACCTGTCGAGTGAACGAGCTAGCTAAGTAACCAGATGAAGCAGATACATGGTTCTACCGCCTCCGAACAGGTAAATAAGCTTAGTTGGCGTCATAACCGCAAAAATAATTCATGAAGTCATCGCAAGTCCGAACCACCTCCATGTAAGTACTGTGGTACTGTTCATAAGCATGATCGAAAGTCATGTCCCGCCTATAGACATCAGTGCCAAATCTGTTCCAAGTAAAACCACACGGAGAACGTTTGTGGATCTGACAAGCAGAAAAAAGGCAATCCAAAGCGCAAAGTAGTAAAGAAGCTGGACGAAGATTCAGGCGAAAGTGACGAATACGATTCTGCGTCAGAGGAAGCTCTGCTGATAGAATCCGTCAGCAATCTCAATACTTCCAAACCGAAGAGAGTATGGCTAGCTACATTCGATTTCTACGCTGGAAAGCACGTGAAAGCAGTAGATTGTCAGCTCGACAGCGGCGCCACAGTAAATGTGGTAGAGGCCAGAACTCTTAAGCAAATTTTCGGGAATAGGATCGAGATTCAGCCAAGCAAAACTTTAATTCGAGTTTATGGAGGAGGAATAATTAAGCCAGTCGCAGAAATCAGCCTGCCAGTTGCGAGCAAACACGCAAAATGCATGCTCAAATTCCAGGTCGTGGGAAAGCTAATATCTTCGAAGAAAGAGTTGCCCTTGATTTCCGCTGATAGTTGTGAGGAGCTAGGTCTCGTGAAGCTGACCGAAATAAAGCAGATGAAAGAAGCCATACCATCACCCGCTGAGGAGATCTTAAGCAAATATAAAGATGTCTTCTCTGTTATTGGTTGTCTCGAAGGAGAGTGCAAGTTAAGTGTGGACCCGACGTATCATCCTGTCAAGCAGAAACCACGCAGGATCCCGGTACCTTTACGCGCCGAACTAAAAGAAAAGCTTGATGATATGGTTCGGAAGGGCATCATAGCAAAAGAAAAAGGTCCCACTGATTGGATAAGCAACATCGTATTGGTGAAGACACCAAAAAAGCTGCGTATCTGTTTAGATCCAATGCACCTCAACCAAGCCTTGAGACGAACAGAATACGAAATTCCTACTATCGAAAGCATAATGCCAGAGCTCAACGGTGCACGATTTTTGACAGTCGTTGATACCAAGGATGGTTTTTGGAATTTAAAATTATCAGAAGAAAGCTCCAAATTGACAACTTTTTGGACGCCTTATGGCAGATTTCGGTTTTTGCGTTTGCCATTCGGACTCGTAGTTTCCAGTGATGTATACCAATGCCGTTTACACGAAGTATTCTCTGATCTCAAAGACATTGCGATCATCCAGGATGACATTTTGGTTATCGGCAGAGGTAAAGATGACGAAGAAGCATCACGAAATCATGACATCGCGTTTGAGAAACTACTAGAAAGAACACGTAAAGTAAACCTGAAATTCAACAAGGATAAAATAAAATTGAAACAAAGGGAGGTAAAGTACATGGGACATATCCTTGGGAAAGACGGTTTACGACTAAATCCGGCAAAAGTTCAAGCCGTCGTGGATATGAAATACCCGACTGACGTCACTGAGGTCAAAAGTTTCATTGGGCTCGCAACATATATGTCCAAGTTTGTTCCTCATTTCTCAGCCATTTGTGAACCTCTTCGTCAATTAACTAAGAAAGGTCGAGAATGGGAGTAGGGAGAAGGTCAAAAAAAAGGCAGTTGACACAGTCAAAGAATGTATCGTGAAAGCCCCAGTACTTGCGTACATTGATCCGAATAAGCCAATTACGATTCAATCAGATGCATCACAAAAGGGTCTCGGTTGCGTATTACTTCAGTCAGATCGCCCGATTGCATACGCATCAAGAAGCCTCACTGATACCGAACAGAGCTACGCACAGATCGAGAAAGAATGCCTAAGTCTCGTTTTTGCTTGTTCTAGGTACTCAGGGTACATCATTGGATGTAAAAAACTGATTGCGCAGACCGATCATAGCCCACTTGTGAATATTTTTAAAAAACCTCTCATTGAAGCACCAATCAGGTTACAGCGAATGATGTTACGCCTACAGCGCTTCAATTTGGATGTCAAATTCCTCAAAGGTTCGAAAATGTACATCGCTGATGCTCTTTCACGGCTACAACTCGTATCAACGGAAGATCCTCGTTTAGAAGAAGTCTACCAAATGGACAAGATCTACGAAGAATTGGAATCAATCAAGACCTCTGCGAATATTAATATTCTTCAGGAAAGCCTTGAAAAGGTGAAGATTGAGACCGCCAAAGATGATGTCTTACCGTTACTCGCATCTGTCATCAAAGATGGTTGGCCTCACAAGGAGCGACTACCTTCTTGCCTGCACGTCTACTGGGATTTCCGTGATGAGTTGAGCATTCAAGATGGAATAATCTACAAAGGAGATCAAATAGTCGTCCCGCAATCTCTGCGACCCGAGTTTATTTGCAAGATTCATCTCTGCCATACCGGACAAAATGCATCACTTCGACTGGCAAGAGACACTCTATTTTGGCCTTTCATGAGTTCTCAGATCAGAGACACCCTCAAGAATTGTGAAACGTGTCAAGAATTGGCTCCGAATCAACCTAAGACGCCAATGCAGACTCACAGAATCCCTTCACTGTCGTGGGAACGTGTTTCACTGGATGCATTTGAATTTGAAAAACGCCAGTATATCCTAATGGTGGATTCATACTCGGATTTTTTCGAAGTCGAACAAGTCCCCGACATCAAAAGTTCTACAATAATTGAATTTTGTAAGACGAATTTCGCCAGGCATGGAACACCACAGGTTCTCATCACTGACAACGCACCACAGCTGATTGGGAATGAGTTCAAGAAATTCGCAAGCGATTGGGAGTTCTTGCATTCAACATCAGCGCCACTACACAGCCGCGGGAATGGAAAAGCTGAAGCCACTGTGAAAATTGCTAAAAACATGCTTCGGAAATGCTCTCGTGATGGCACACATTTCCATGCAGCATTGTTGGAATGGAGGAACACGCCAACACTAGGAATGGATTTCAGCCCTGTACAGAAATTGATGTCAAGAAGAACTAGAACGCTGATTCCGTCGTCAAATAAACTTCTGATTCCCGAAGTCGTCCCAGAAGTCCAGGAGATGATAATCACCAAACGAAGAATCGCCAAATTTCATCATGACAAGACCGCCAAAACTCTACCCAATCTCGACATTGGCCAGGAAGTTTTCATCAAACCTCAAATGGGGAAAGTATGGAACAAAGGTGTTGTCGAGAAGAGCCATGGAAATTCGTATGACGTCAGCACCGATGATGGTCGAACTTATCGTCGTGACCGTACCTGGTTAAGACCCTCAACGTCAGATGCAGCACAAACTCGCAAATCTGTAGTCATCCCGAAGTCTCCAGAAAAATCACGGTCACCACAGAAAATTCAAACCAGCTCAGTCGAAACATCGCCCATCAAATTCAACTTGTCTCCAAAACTGAAAACGAATACCAAAAAACGTTCATCTCCGAAACCCGAACCTAGAAAATCTCTCAGAGAAGATGGACAATCCAAAGATACTCTCCCTGGTGGTTCTAAAGATTTCGAAACGATAGCTTCACGTTTTGGTAGACGCTACAAACCCACTCGTAAATTATCATTTGATAGTGGTGATTCTGGTGCAAGTGACAAAAGCTCAAAGAGCTCAAAACAAGGAAAGAAGTGAAAAGAGAAATAATTCAAAGTTTGTGAAATAGGTTATAGAAATGTTATGAATTTATTTGCACGAGGTTCTAGTCCTGATATTTGAAATAATTAATGTTTATTGTTAATAATGTTGTTTATTGGAATGTTTTGATACTTGAAATTTAAAATCATGATTATATTTATGTTTGTAAATAATTGAATTTGAATCTAAGCTAGGAGTATTTGTAATGAGATCGAAATTCAAAAGACTGAAACGTAAATCAAATAACTATCTAGTCTGAAAAGGTTCAATTTTGAACTAGCAATATTCCTGTCGTTGAAACTTAAAAAAAGGAATTGTTTGGGAATGACGTCACGTCTTAACGTGACTCCTGTATCTCACGTTACTCCAAAAATACAAGTTCATTATACAACTCGAACTCGCTTGATCTTTTGTCCCGCTCCGCTATATTTTAGTTTAATAATTTATTTAGTGAATTTATTGCAAAAGTAGTTCACAAAACACCCCTGGTATTACTTTACATAAACCTAAGTACGCAGATATGAAGAAATAATATTCTAAAACTAAATTGATGGCGTAATCTGCGGATTATTCCCTGCAGGGGGTGTGGGAAGTGAAGAAAAGTCGTCCTTTAATTCCTTACTTCCCCTGTAAGGGAGCGTCAATTTATTTGATACCGGTTTCGGTCTTAATACAGACCATCCTCAGTCAAAAAAAAAAATGAAAAACTCCGAGCATCCTAGGAGCAAACAAAACAGGCATAAACGTCAACAATAACATGAGAGAGAAAACTTAACATTACAACTAGCAACTAATAGGCAAAAGGAACCAACATACCTTCAAGAACATCAATTTTTTGTGTAACCATCCAACATAAAAGAAAGTTAAACTTATGAGGGAGTGGCAAAAGCGTGCAGCAAGCCTCACAGCGTCTGGAAATATAGTATGTATATGAAATAGTATCATTGGGTGCACAACAACTACTAACAAGACCAAGAAACATAATTACAACAACTAAAGTAAAACGAAAATACACTACAATACTCCTTACCCAATATATAACAGGATGAAACAACAATAACAGCTAACAATTAATAAAGGGCTCTAGGAGAACAATAACGTGGTAGTAACAACAATTTCCTACATACGAATTTAGTCACTATATATATATCAGAAATTTGTCTAAATTCATCCACGTGCGGAAAGAAAAAAAATTTTTTTTGGTCAACAAAATCAGGTTGCAACTACATACTAAAAAAAAAAACGAGAGTCCCATACACCATGGGAAGGGAAGAAGGACGAGTTGTGCTATGGATACACTTTCAATCCATCTAAACCACTCCATAACGCTAGAGGAAGTTGAAGGGATGCAAAAATATTACACTTCCATCTTATAATAATGGGAGGGAGCTAATCTAACAATAAACTGACGCTGCGAGCGCTCAACCAACAACAATCAAAGAGTCAAACGTGCCAATTATTTAAATTTAAAAAAAAACTCATACAAAAATACCAATCCACTAAAATACAACTACTATTATCACAGACAATTATAGTGACTAGGCATAATACTACAACAACAGGTGATTATATGCGTGATCAATCATCTTGAATTCCTCCTGTATATTGACCCGATTGGGTTCCTTTTTAATTTTGATGGCTTCCAGGAGGCGTAACTTACTACTAAACCTTTCGCTACCAATAATTTTGACCTCATTGTACTTAAAATCATGAGCACTTCCTAACTCTAGGGTATGGCGACTCAGAGCAGTTTTAGCTTCTTCATTCTTTACATTATATTGGTGTTGGCCTAATCTGGCCTTGGTTTTTTGTATAGTGGATCCCACATATATCTTATCACAACCCCCACATGGGAGCTGATAAACAACGGAACTCCTATCCATGGTAGGGGTAGGGTTGTTGTGCACCCAATGATACTATTTCATATACATACTATATTTCCAGACGCTGTGAGGCTTGCTGCACGCTTTTGCCACTCCCTCATAAGTTTAACTTTCTTTTATGTTGGATGGTTACACAAAAAATTGATGTTCTTGAAGGTATGTTGGTTCCTTTTGCCTATTAGTTGCTAGTTGTAATGTTAAGTTTTCTCTCTCATGTTATTGTTGACGTTTATGCCTGTTTTGTTTGCTCCTAGGATGCTCGGAGTTTTTCATTTTTTTTTTTTTTTTTTGACTGAGGATGGTCTGTATTAAGACCGAAACCGGTATCAAATAAATTGACGCTCCCTTACAGGGGAAGTAAGGAATTAAAGGACGACTTTTCTTCACTTCCCACACCCCCTGCAGGGAATAATCCGCAGATTACGCCATCAATTTAGTTTTAGAATATTACCCCTGGTATGTTCAGTCGATGGTCTATGTGCTCCTCAAATGAATGCCTTTGTGAAAGTATTGGGTGAGCGCTTAGCAGACATTTGGAATCGGCCTCAGACGGTTGTTCGAGGATGGTTGAGAGTCTGCATCACAATGGCGATATTACGTGCATCCAGCATGTGCCTTAGAGGCGCAAGAAAAAGATGGAGAAGTGCGGAGCTTGGGTTTGGAGACGGAGCAGCACTTCAGTTAGGCTTATGAGGGACCAATGAAAGATGAAGAGATCAAAAGAACTAGAGGATCAATTTAGCCAAAGAGTTCTTAGAAGTAATTCCTCTACGTTCCAATAAATTGTTGTTTCTATCTCGAGTACAGATTGAGATAAAAATAAGCGGTTGCCGGCATTTTACTACATTTTTGATGCAGACTAACACAAAAAAATGTTCGTCACTCAAGGAACTCCTTGTAATACATACGGGTTATATAATAAAATTGAATTGAATTCTGAACGAAATAGGAGAGGGCACCCCCTTGTTAGTCCGTTAACACAAACAATCATCAATCATATAAATTGAAGTCAAGTTAAGGCCTAAAGTAACTCGGCATTCCGTTTGACACTTTTTTTGGCAACTTACCTTCGCTTGTTATCGATTTCAGATTGGATTTCTTGACACCTTTCGCCCTCAACCTCAATTTTCCTTTGTAATTTCTTGATGTCTACTATTTTCCTTTTGATAATCCCTTTGTGGTAGGATACTTTTTGCTCTAAATCAATATTGGCCTGGTCAATAGCTTCTCTTTCTGCATTTACCGTTTGAAGATCCATCTCCAGCGCACTGAAATACATAGACTAAATCAGTCCTCGTTTCAAACATTTACAAAACACAGATCAATAACATAAACGGGGCAAGTAAAAAAATGAAAGAAAGTATCTAAGTACAATTCACGCAGATACTATAAAGAGTTTCTGCTTTCCATGGAGTCTGCTCCCTGTGAACACGAACCTAGGGAAAACACGAGACATAAATATGCTAACTCATGGACAGTCCCTCCCATCTATCACGTGACCTCCCCTTACCGTGTTTGTTATCGTAACCATTGACAGCTGTAATCCTTCCGTCTTTCATGTTTTTTGTGTTTTTGCATTACTGTGAAGGAGAATTAAACATATTCGTCAATTTATGCAGAGTAGTAGATGACGACGATCCCAAAGATGCTTTCCTGGCCAATCCTAAAATGCTGTCAAGAATAATTCTCTGTGGAGGTGTCGGATGCCTTGGGAGCAACCACGTATGGAGTCCACATTCCATTCTGGTTCGACGGAGTTTTACAGAACAAGAGCCATTTAATGTCAGTTCATACATCCTTATTTACGACTTGAGGTTTTTTTGACATTTTCCTACGTCGCCCGGGTAAATAACTTTGTAATTAAGGAAAAACTGGAAATGGGTTGAACTTTTCACTTCAAATGTGGACAGGGTGGCTTTACGCTCAAGAACTTTGACATCAAATTCAACGATACTAAAACGATTTTGGTGGGTTGATCCGAGAATTTTTCATTTGTAAAGATGGATCTTCGAAAATTTATATCAAAAACGCCTTATTAACTGCAGCAATGTTGGTCGGGAGCAACGCAACACAAGTTTTATTAAGAAATAGAGACGCTTGGTTGAAAAAATAATTAGCACAAGTTGAAAATTAGTTTCTGAAATTTGAATTGGAGCCTTTCTGGGACTGCTGGGTAAAAATGACAAGGTACGAAGCCACCTTACATAGCTCAAGATACACAGCGGAGCACGTGTACACAGCCTGTTTATTGAAAATTATAAACTAAAATGTTACGTTTTCTTAAATAATCCGGGTGAAGTTTCCTTTTTTAGTTAGATTGAAAGTTTTAAACTCTACAGAATTAAAGATGCTCCTCTTATCATGATCCAACTATGCTTAATTAATAGAATTCGTAAATGGCTACTGACATTTTCTAAACACATATAACGGAGGACATCTCAATATCCTAACCCGCATTATTAATAACTTATCAAATAAACGACAAGACGTAAGCTTGTAGAACTTTATTTGAGAATAGACTCAATTTGGTAGAACGGAAGGCTGACGAAGCAGTTAGGGGCGTCATCCCTTCCCTTCTCTACAGTCCTCAAGCCCGACACCCCGAGGGTCCCAAGCAAGCTAGTTCAGTTCGTTTTAATACATCCTTCTGACTAGAAGACCTAATAAACATTTATCTAATTCCAAAAATCTGAGAATTATTCAAAAACCCATTCTCTAACATCTATAGTTTTATTATAACTGATACATACCTACATAGTCTTGATTTTAGAAAAATCCGTAAAAAAAGTAAACAAAATGTATTAGCTTACTTCAGTTTTTCTTTCAAGTTCTGTTCGGTACCTCCTCTGCTTTCGATACTTTCTCTCAATTGGTCGATTTTCGCTAAGACTTGTGCCAGATCTGCTTCTGTAGCGTTTACAGTCACCTCAAGGTCATTCACCTAAAGAGCCAAGCCAAGTTTAACTTCAAAATATATCAAGAACCTTATAGATTTGTTCTTGCTTAAACTTTTCACAAGATAAACAAAGATCAGCTGACAAAAAAAAATTGTAATGCATGTCTGGTTTGTTGTAGTAAATCAAAATTATCCTCGCTTTGCAGATTCGTTGGCGTCATCATTCAGTTGAGCACTAGAACTCTTGAAGCTGTCAGGCGTTTGACCCGTGTATTCCATATGTTATAAGGCATTTTTCGAAGTATAATTGATTGAATTACAGTTTTTTCTGCGATAAAGAATTAATAATAATGGTCAGAACCCGTTGAAGGAGTGAAAAAATCAAGAGGAGCCTTACCAGGCGTGTCTGCCACATTTTATATTTGTAAATTTTGTATTTTTTTTAAATCTTTTACAGACTTTTTTCTAGTTTGTTTCTAGTTTTATAAAATAAAATGTCAACTATTGCAAAATAAAACAATATTTTACCAACCATAATTGGGAGTTTACACCTAACAACAAAAATGCGTGTGTATTATTTTTTCTCCTCGAACAAAATGGAAAATTTGCCCATTCTTAAACTCACGAAGTAATGAAAATTAATTTTCAATACAAGTAAAACTTTTAATAATAAGTACTAACACAAACCTTTCTCGAAAATTCGAATTTTAGCGAATTTTTGAAGAAAATTAAGCTATTGCTCTCGCCTCAAAATTTGTAGAATGTGAATTTTTGAAAAAATTTTAAGCAGAAATCCGTTTCAGGCTATTCTGCATCATATTCTGAAGTTTGACGCATTTTTTTATGTATGTATGTATGTATGTATATATGTATGTGTCATTCCAGACGATAACTGTCCGTAGAATTGTGCTAGAAACTTCAAACAAATTTTAAAATGTTAAGGACACAAAATGACAGTTCAGTTCGTTGGCCAGCATGATCGGATTACATCTTCTGGTTGAAATTTTCAAAAATGTAGTCAAAAATTTCAAAATAGCCTGTTTTTTGCGATTTGCTGTGCAAAATAATTTTTTCGGCATACTAACATGTGGTATATGCGGAATCAGCGTAAAATTTCCTCTAAGAATATGTATCAAGTTTTCAAAAATTTCAAAGTTGAAAAATCAGTCAAAAATCGAAATAATGCTGTTCGCTAGTTGTAAAAATCGGTAATATTCAATACTGACCACATTGGACAGCGAAATCTATGAATATTTACCTACATTTGTCTTTAAATCTACAAGATTAGTTTAATAATAATAAATAAAGTATGAGTACCTCCTAATTATTTTTAATAATTTGATTCCATGTTTGTCTATCAAAATCATAAACTAAAATTTCTCTACACGATCAATAGCGATTGAAATGTCGAAGATTTCTTCAAAAATTCGCTCATGGGGGTCATGCTACATGACTGGACTTTGTTAAATGTGGAACCAAATGCAATCTAGCGCCCTTTTTGTAGAAAATTCGAAAAAAATTGTCAACAGATAAAAAATAGTCCAATTTGATTAGAAATTATTTCCGTTTTATTAGAAAATACTAAAAAATGTATAAATTTGAAATTTTATTTATATGAACCTATTGCGGGTTATGCATAACAATCTGTCACACTGGGGATAACTATTGGGATCGAACAAAAAATAAATAAATGAAATAATAATAATAATAATAATGGGGCTTCAGCTGTGAGACAGCTCTAATGAAGGTTTTTGAAGATGTGCGGTCAGGTGTGGAAGAAAGGATGTGTACTTTTATGGTGTTGCTAGATTTCAAAAATGCCTTCGGCTCTGTTTCGCATACGTTGCTCATCAGGAAGCTGAATGCCCTCTTTGGATTTTCTACCTCTGCCTGCGCCCTAGTGTCTTCCTACCTAACGGGTAGGATGCAGTACGTATCACATGGTGGTAGCTCCTCACAATCTCTCCCAGTCCTAGCGGGACTCCCTCAGGGTACAGTTTTAGGGCCACTGTTGTTTTCTCTTTTTGTGAACGATTCGCCAAATGTTTTGCGCTTTTGTCGATATCATATGTTTGCTGATGATTTTCAGGTTTATTTGCCTAGTAAACTTGGCGATTACCTGGTTGAGTCAGTGCATCAGCTCAACAATGATTCGCTGGCGGTTGCTAGGTGGGCCTATAGAAATGGAATTTCGGTCAATCCTAAGAAAACTCAGGCTATCATATTGTATAAACACAATACACCTACAGATCCCATTCCGCCAGTTCTTGTTGATGGTGTACCTGTACCTTACCTGTCCCGTGTTAGAAATCTTGGTGTTTACGTTGACAAGACTTTATCCTGGGAACACCACATAACTCATGTATGCGGTCGAATATATGGTGCTTTGCATAGTCTTAGACGCCTGTCTCGTTTCACTCCCCATCCCCTCAAGAAAAGGCTTGCCACATCTCTGGTACTCCCTCACTTATTATACTGTTCTACATTCATATCTTGTTCTATTTCTGCTGCCTTATTTAATAAAATAAAAGTTGCATATAATGCCTGTGTCCGCTATGTTCATGACATAAAGCCCCGCCATTCAGTTCACGGATATACTATACTTTGTTTGCCTCTTGACGACTACTTAAATTTGAGAATACTTAAATTTCTGTTTCTGTTCCTGAAAGGTTCCCCTCCTCCTTACCTGCGTTCCTTATTTCATAGGTCCACCTCTGTGTGGTCTGTGGGTATTCTGGTTCCATCTCACGAAGGATTTTTTTTCAGCAAGTCCTTGCAGGTGTATGGGGCTAGGATCTGGAACGCCCTCCCAACTTCTTTACGCTCGTTGCCACCCTAGGGCGTTTCCAGTCGGCGGTCATTGATTATTTTATTACCAAAGAATGAAATCCTGGACATACATGCAAACCCCCTCCCTTCCCCCACCCTTTCGATCATTCTTCACTTTTAAAAAATTTATTTACCACTTATGTCTTTCTCTCTTAATTTGTAGTTTTTATTTTTATCAATAGCCGTCATAAAATTTTTTATTGTACAACTCCAACAATGTAATTCATGTCTGCATTATGTACTACTTTCTTGTACCCAGCAGAATAAAGGCTTATTATTATTATTATTATTATTATTATTATAAAATAAAGAATAAATAAAATTATTATAATAATCATGAAGATAGATTAAGAATTTTAGCCTGGGCAGCATTGATAAAACTTCACTCACACAGCCTATCATTTTTTTTTTTTTTTAGCTTGCAACACGTTTCTACTCGACCTAACTACCAAAAAACTTCACGAAAATGACGTTTCCAAGCACCAGGCAAGGGATCCCAGGCACCCCACTCATCACCACATTTTTTGTCTGTAGTTATGAAACATTGCGTAACGCTTCAAACAATATCCCGAGATCATTCTCATTAGCATGTACATTAAATTTTGTTCAGTAAAATGAATAAACGGCTCATACATAATCGATACGGTCTTTAAACAATAAGGGAAAAAAACGCTGCAAATTATTACATAATGGTTTATTATTTCTGAATCAGATAGCCAGCTATAGTAACCAGCATACTCTGGGGCTTTCGCCAGTCTCTTTTCTAGTATCCACCTCTGTTCTTCCTCTCACTCCACCCCCCGCTCACCCCCCTCACCACCCACCGTGAGCCCCTGCCAAGCGTGCCAGGCGTGCGCGCGTGCATAAGTCTAACACTCAAAGCCTCGAAAAAGACACTTTTTCGCCCGTTTTTGGCCCATAGCATCTATGCGAGTAAAGCGATCGGGATGGTTAAACGTTAGGACCAACTAGATCCCAAATGGAGTCTATATGCGAAAGGGCGGGTTTTTAAAGTCAATTCTTAGGCCTTTTATGGCCCGGATGGCGGACGGCGAACGGACATTTCAAATTTGGATTCTACGCACCTTGCAACGTAAAGTGACAAAAGTTTGAGGGGGGGTTATACAAATTTTTTGCTATACGATCACATAGGCTTATTATTGGAAATAATAAACCAAAATTACAAATCCTTCAAATACTGGCAACTAGAAAATAAACCAAGAGATAAAGAGCAGATAAACCAGACAACTAAAGAGCAGATAAATAAATAAAATAAAGAGCAGATAAACCAGACAACCGGCACCAGAAGTAAAAGCGTATTCCATGTTCTTCAATGTTTAGCCGTTAGGATCTAGATGGAAACAAAGGAGGATATTTTTTAATTTCTTTCCATGCATTCGGTCTTAGAATGATTTAAAACGGATTTGTATTAAAAATCTATTTTTTCTTTCATGCTTGGGTTGTCATTCACCCCTCTGGATCAATTCCCATAGGACGTCCCTCTAATATACGAAGCCTTGTCTTTATGATCTAGCTTCAGAGTGACGTCGTCATAAGTTTTTGAAACCAGCTCATGAAGAAGAAAATGTTAAAATGACTAGCTGCAAATTTTAAATTAAGCTACAAGAACTTACATATGCCCAACTCAATGCTATTTTGATGTTGTCTAATTCATCCTGGTGCTGGAGGAGTTCTGTATATTTTTCTACTTTCTTTTGATAATCCAGAATATCTTCAACACTTGCTCTATTTGCCTGCAACATACATCAATGATAAGATCACATATATAGAGAGACGAATCTCACCAAAATGATATACAACCCATACAAAGTCTCTTTAATGCATGCATTACTTACCAGTATGTCATGTCATATACTAGATGGTTAAGCATTTCGTTACTCTCGAAGTGTTCGAATTTCACTACAATTCAACATAAATATACGAAAATGTTGGAAAATAGTCTTCACAGTGTCATCTTTTCCAATGAATATCACCCTCATCTTGCACGTATTATCAATATATATAAATGATTATCTACATAATTTATATTAAAAAATATTTATGATTCATACGGTGTCATACGGTTGGTACTTTTTAAGGATTCTCACAACGTGATTTGTGTGCTTCAAGTGAAATAGTTGTTCATTTTGAGATTATTATGTATAAGAATTTGTCACTATAATTATTGAAGTCGTGAGTTTAACCATCGCTTAATACAACTTTATTCTCCTACAAATGGTAAGTTCTTTCAACTTGAGTATTAAATTATCTTGGGTCCTGTTCCGAGGAACAATACCGACCTAGGTTTGAATTAACAGAAAATTTGCTCATACATGCTGCATGACTAACTTTATCATCATCACACCCACCATCTGTTATGATTTGATTATTTGAATTTGAAATTGAGGTTGTGCAGTTGCACCTGACTGTGACTCCTTGGATAATAAAAACCCCAGTTGAACTATGAATACTGAGATATGATAATTACTCTGGTCTACACATTTTTATTAATACGAATAAATCTATACAAGAATGTGTTGAAAAAAAATTATCTACTTCGTATTAGCGAATTTTCTTAGAAAATAAAGCTATTGCAATGGCTCCCAAAATTTTAAAATAAAAATTTTCAAAAATTTTCTTCATCGAAATCTGTTTTGAGGCATTCTGAAATGATTCCTGGATTTTAACGCTTTTTTATATGTATATATATATATATATATATATATATATATATATATATATATATATATATATATATATGTATATATATAAGTAGTATCCGAATATTCATCCTGGGCCACCGACTTCAATCTCTGTTGAAAATGCTTTTCTGTTAAACCTCTGATAAAAATGATTCCGACTTCAATCTCTGTTAAACCTGATTTTGTGCTAAACCCTGTTAAAAATGATTTTCTGTTAAATCCTGTTAAAAATGCTTTTCTGTTAGACCCTTGATACAATTTTTCAACACAAAACATCAGAACACATTTTTTATCACAAAACATCAGAACCAGTGACTTTTTCTTTTTAGCGACTTGAATTTCTGTTAAAACTTTTTTTATCACAAAACATCATAACCAGTGACTTTTAGGGGGGTAAGTTAAAAGAATATATTCTATAATAAAATGGAATACTTTAAATCGTTAAGAGAACTCGAAGATGGAAATTGTCTTTCCAAGAGCGAGTGGCAGGAAGTATCTAAATCTGGAGAACTGACTGATTATTTCGTGAGAAAGTATCATAAGTTTTTGGATTTACCAACTGTGAAACGTAACTTTCTCAATGGAAAAAATAAACTAACTAAAAACATTCTAAATTTTACTCCTTTCAAAAATATTAACGTTTGCAAAAATTGTGGTGTTACAGTACTAAATGGTGATATTTGTTTTGAATGCATCGAAGAGGATAATCAAAATATGCTAAAAGCTGTGCACAGTATATTTACATTTGTAAGAGAATCTGTAGTAAGAGGAGAGATGGAAGAGGAGATGTAAAAATATTAGGTTTTTATAAGGGATTCTTATAAAAATTATAATTTAGTATTTACTTTAATCCTACCTATAATTCCAGTTTCTTTCTCGTTTTGTGTTTTCATAAGCTCCTTCAGATGATCTACGAAATTTTCTTTTCCTATTCCAATTTTATGATGTCCCCAAGCAAGAGTATCCATACCATTTTCCAGAATATGCCTTTTATCATCGTAGGCACTGAGCGCTTTCTTGTTCTGTTTAATGGTATAAATATCGTGCTTGTTTGTTCTGAACATCATTTGCGTTTTGTAGATCGGTTTCTTGGTCAACAGACATTCTTTGAAATCATTGAATTTAATGTCCTGTTCAATAACGTTTTTCTTGATCCCTTTCGCTTTCTTTGTTTCTTTTTGATTCTCGAACGTTTTGTGTGCGTAAAGTTTCGATCTTAGTCCGACAAATTCCTCCATTACTTTTCCGCTCATTTCATCTTTGAATTTTCCAAGTACTTTCTTGTTCACTTGAGGTATACCGTAGACATTTTCTTTCGGATAATCGGATGTATCAAACTGATCAATCATGTTGTTTTTAATATTCGAGTAAAAGTCTTCAGTCTTTATATCCATGATCAGACTGTCCGTGTCACAGTACATCAATTTGACATTTTCTCCGTATTGTTTCTTTATCGTGTTGTAATAAAAATCGTACATTAGAGTTTTTGAAATGTCCAAAATACTCATTCCGATGTAGATTGGTTTATTGAAAAGAATTTTGGTCTTTTTCATGTGAACTGCTGCTAAATTTTCAGTGAATATCGTTCTACGATCAAAAGTTGGTTTTGCTATCAATAATTCCAGTTTCTTTCCGTTTGAACATAATTTGATATCGATTCTTTGCCTGATATTTTCCATCGTTTTTCCGAATACACTGTTGTTCATCAATTTGAAAAATTCCTTTTCAAAATCATTTTTCGCTTTCGTTCTCAGTTCCGTGTTGAAGTCAATGTACACTTTCAACCAATCCGATTGATCAAACTCCAGAACTTTGTGCACTTTCTTCAGTTTCATTCCCATGCTCAGACATTGTTTCAAATTCCTGTAGTGCAAAACGTATCTATCTTTGTTGAACAAAGTTGTCATCAGTTTAGGTAATTTTGTATTTCCAATCCTGTTTTCCGGTGCAAGTGGTAGATCCGAATGTAAATCGTGCAGTTCTTTAGGATATTCCAAGTCAACTTCTAAAATATAACCTTTAGGAGATTCATCATCAATCTTTTCAACATCCAAATTATCCATATCTAAATTGTACAAGTTCTCTATCCATTTAAAACCACCATATGGTAAGTATTTGGACATTGCCCATCCATAAAGGTTGTTAGCGTCTACGTACGCTATGTAACTCGAAGGTTTAGATGGGTCATATTGTTTACCCATGTACTTATTGTTTGCTTTCGCGTACCTGTTACTACATTGAGATATTCCACCGCGAATTCCTTTTTCTATCATTAAAATTTTATCGTAATCGGTCAACAGTTCCAATTTAACTTTTGTCATTTTCAACATACAGTCCCACGAGAATCCAGGTGTTGTGTAATACCATGCAGGATCTAGTTTGTATGTTTTCAGGGAAATATCTCTGAAATTTTCCATTACATCTGCAAGCAGTAAGATGTCACTTTTGTTGTAAAGCGCGGTGAATTCCCACATGTTTTTAATACCGAATTTTTCCCAAACTTCTTGTGCATTTTTATATTCGTTTTCTTTTACATTTTGTTTATTTAGATGGCTGTAAAATTTCTCTATAGGTGGCAAACAGGTTTCATCGTACCTTTCCGAACTATCCATGTACTCATATGGGTAAGCTAGTTTCCTTGTCATCAACTCCAAGTTCTCTGTTCCAAAATGTTTTACCAGTTCCTTAAATTGATCTTTCGTTAAATTTCCCACTAGTTTTTCCAAAGAGCTTGCTAGAAATTTGTACGAATCCACGAACCTTATTTCAATTTTATTCATTACTTTGTTTCCTTTCTCATTCAATTTTCCAGAGTCGTACCTAAGAATCTTTGAAAACGAAATGTACTTTTCCTCAGTATTTGGAATCAATCGTATTTCCCCTTCATCCTCTCCGAGTTGTTTTATAAATAAGTGGGCATCGTACCCAGCCAGGTTGTGGAAAAATACAGGTACGAATCTCGGACATTGATACTCCAAATTACACAGAGAATGGGCGGTACCTCTAAATTCTCCTGACAAATGGTCATGATCTTTTACTTTTATACAATTATCAGGTATATTTGACTTAAAAACTTCTAATTCTTCAATATATATATATGCTTGATTGTCATTCTTTTTATCAATAAAGTGTTGAATTGTTTTTCTCATTACATCAAGTTTCTTTTCTAACATTGGAGGCAATTCGTTAAAACCTCTCTCACAAATGTGACAAGATTTAGCATTTTTGAATTCCTGTTCCTGTTCGTTTGTCAATGGTTTCATGGGTACAATTTTATCGTAATATTCCTTAGCAATGTGTAAAACTTCCTCTTTCAGTTTCTGATAAAATACTTTTGGAGAATCCGTACCAGAATATTCGACTGGAGGTTTATAATATCCGTTGGAATACTTTATGTAATATGAAAAACTGCTAGCTTCGTGTTTTTGAATTTTATTAGTGAACGTCTTAGTTTCATCAGGTTGACAAGTTTGAAGTTTGCTTAGAAAACTTTCAAAGTCCGAGTAGATAACGAATGGTACTTTCATGGAGCGTTTATAATTTTCAAATTGTAAAACATTATCGTAAGGTTCTGGTAGTTCTATTTTAACAGCTTTATGAGCTCCACAATATTCTTTATGTTCGTTTAATTTGAACTGAGTTCCAAAGCTATTCAAGCACATTTTACACAAGTACCTTCGTTTGTGATCTTTTGTTAGCTGACTATGACCAACAAGTTTCCATAAGTCCTTGATCCAACAATAATGTTCAGTTTCCTCGTTTTTCAAGTAAAACAAGTCAATGTGCCTTTCCTTTTCCTCTTTCGTTATTTCCAAGGGTATTATAATATTTTTTTCATCCAGACAGTAAACATTTATGGAAATCCCAGTTCTTTTCTCAAACAATTTTATACTCGTAAGTTTCATAGGAAAACTGATATCTTTCAACGCTTCATCAAACTCATGTTCCCATGTTATGTAATTTCCTATTCTATACGAATGTTGGTCAGCTGGATGAAGTGCAGACAGAACAGACCAAAGGAAACATTTATTATCGTCATTTTTCACATTTATAATTGCTTTCCTATATTGTAGAAAATTAGGGAGTGGGATGTAAGACGATCCTCTCAAAGGAGTGTACTTGTTAACGTTCAGTTCTAAATGCTTGATTTTGTGAAGTTGCCATTGAGATCCTTTTATTTCGAACGTTTCCATTTCATTTAGAATTTTCTGTTTCATTTCCTCGTAACAATTTGGTACTTCTGCTGACTGCAATATTATTACGTTTTTAGTTTTGAAATTGAGTTCATGATACTCCATATTATTTTCGTTAGTCCCTTTTTTAAATTCTGCGATTAAAACTACATTAACTTTTAGTTTCATTTCTCTAAGTTTCATGTTGATTAAACCAGTTACGATTTTTTTAATATTGTCAAGAAATTTGTAAGCATCTTTAAATCCTTTCGTATTTTTAATATCGTAAGTCACTAATCTAGATTTAAATGCAGTTTCCTTTTCTCCAACTTCAGTTCTCGGTTCTTTGCTTTTTTCAAATATTTTTTCACTAAAATTAAATACTTTGTGCAATTTCCTCGGATTTACAAATACAGGTTTCGCTTTCCTAGGTTCTTTGCTTTTTTCAAATACTTTTTCAAATATTTTTTCACTAAAATTAAATACTTTGTGCAATTTCCTTGGATTTACAAATACAGGTTTCGCTTTCCTAGGTTTTCTGATAGTCATTGTCCGGTCCGGGTCGTTTTTTCCATGGCGCTTAGACTTTAGGTGTCTAGCCCAATTTTTATAAGTAGTGCTAATATCGCACTTTTCACAATATCTTTTCGCATCATACATTTTTATTATAGAATATATTCTTTTAACTAACCCCTCATTTTTTTTGAATTCTTAAAGGTGGGGGCGAATCGCCCCCACCTTTTTCTTTTGTCTATTATAGTAGAGATCCTTTTAACTAGCACGGTGGTTGTTTAGTTTACTATGGAATCACCAAATCAAAAAATGAAAAAATACATGCATAACAGCAAGTTTGTGGTAGTTTCGTTATTGTTGTTTCCTTTGATCTCGTATGGAATTTTAAAGCCGCAGTCGGGTTTCCGACCGCGGCTCACATGTGAGCCGCCATTCACATGTGAACATCGGCTCTAAAATTATGAGCTTTCTTACGTTAAAGAGGGGGGGTCCGATTTGGACCCCCTCTTTAAGAGTTTTAAAATATCCCTATAAATGTTCTCGACTTGTATTCGACTTTAACGTTAAAGAGGGTGACCAAATCGGTCACCCACTTTAAGAGTTTTAAAAATAAAAGTGTCTTGTGTTTGCCTTAATAGGGTCGGTGATTCACCGCCCCTATTTAAAGATGGAAGGCTAGTTAAAAAAATATATATATTCTATAATAAATAAATAGAAATGAATAGGGAGCAGTTATTGAAAAAAATTAATTTTGAAAACAACACGAACAAGCTTTCTGAACTAGAAATCGGAAAACCTTACAAAATTATAAACTTTGAATTCGTGTCAACGAAATACTCATGGGAGGCTGTTATAGCTAATCTAGGAGAATTTAGAGTGTTCATACCAGAAAGATGTATTCAAAAATTTGACAAAAATGAACTCCAAGCTCTAGTTGAGTACGGTGTTTGCTTAGTGTACCATGGAATCATCAAATCAATAAATGGGAGAGACATGTATAACATCAAGTTTGTTTAATAAAAAACGTTTTAATGGAAAATTTCCATTAAAACAACAATATTATACTAAGATTTTTTCAGAATTCAATTTCCCTCTACATGTTTTTAAAACAGTTTCATAATCTTTTTCGTTTGAAAGTTCTTTTAACACTATCAAAGACAGATGACCACAAATTGGAGGATCATTATACTTTTGAATTTGTTCGGAATTGTAAAAAATATGTTTATTTTCCAAGTATTTTACCAACTCTTTAGGAGGTGGTGCGTTTCCATAGGAATCGAAATAATACTTTTCTTTTTCGGATTTTTTAAAATAACAAGTCCAGTGACTACCATTTTGATAAGAATTTTCCAAATTAATAATTCCACATTCAACGGGTTTAGACCGATCAGGAAGTTCATCTTTCATGAAAATACCTCGGAAATGTTTTATTTTAAAAATTTTCGCGAAACGATGTAAATCTAAATTACTCAAAGGTTGGTAGTTTTCCGTTTTTTTCGTTTTTTTAAACCGGACCCAATATTTAAACTTTTTGCATTTTGAGCTAGTTTTTCCATCTCGAGATTATGACGTTTTATTTCCGCTTCTTCAGCAGCTTTATGTTTCGAATCTATTACTGAAGATGCTACTGCTGCACTTCCACCTAATAAGGCTCCAAGTGCTCCCATTCCTGCAAATACCAATGGTAAGAATCCGCCCGTGTGATTCAATTGTAGTTGTTCGTAATCCAAAGTTAGCGTAATTCCTTTCTTTTCTCCTCTTGCTTTTTCAAATGCTTTTGATTGAGTTTCCCACAGTTTGATTTTATGTTTTCCGTTTCCTGAAATTTGTTTCGCTGTCAAAAGAATTGTAACACTTCTGCGCTTCTTGTAAGCGGCTCGCATTTTGGTTACTTGATTTTCGGTTAAATCTATTTTTTTCGTAATCATAGTTATTTATTATAGTAAATTTTTTTTAATAACGAACTCTCATACCAAAGGACCGTTTACTCATTTCAACTCCCATACCTTCAACTCCCATACCTTCAACTCCCATACCTTCAACTCCCATACCTAAAACCTGTTTACCTTTCATTACACCTCTCACTACAGTTGCAGCAGCTTTTTCTTTCCAATTTGCATCACTCGCGTACATTCTTTCTTTTGCCACTTTTTCCAGTGCTTTATCCGCTATGTGTCTTTCTTTCGTGCCTGTGTGATCTCTGTAATATATATCATGTTGCTTACAATCTTCGTCCAATTTATTAATTCCAGGATCTCCTCTTTTCAATCGTTCATCTAGTTTTGTAAATGGGCCACAATAGTTGTATCCGGGTAAATGCATTTCAGGTACGAAACCATCTAGTTTATTCAGCAAAGTATTTAAAACTCCGGATCCACTTTTAATAATTCCTTTCGGCAAACTGTTTACAACTTTCATCAGATATTCTATTCCTTTGGGATTATCTATGTTTTTTTTCCAACTGATCGCTTATAAACTTTACAATTCCTAATTTTTCATTGTGAAAATTGTTATTACCAGCTCGTTCTTGTGCGTGCAAATAGAACAAACGCTGTAGCAGCTGTTGGAGGTTGTCGATGTATTTAAATTCCACTGGATTTTCAGAATATTCTATCAAACCCGAACCAACTTTACTTGCTTTGATTTCTTTCCAAATAGGTGCGATCAAATCTTTCCATTTTTTCCCCGTACTAGACTTTACTTTATTGGTAGTTGGATCGTTCTTTTGGTATAGAGAGTTCGTTTGAATGAGAATTTTCTTGTAAACTTTCAAATCCTCTTTAGTGTATTTATCAGGATCAGGTCCTAGAGGATCAGTTAACAAACGCCATAATCCGTGAGTTCCTTTGTAAGTTTCATTTTGAATAACGATTGCATCTCCATTTACTTGAATTTGTTGGTCTCCGATGTAAATTTTGTCCTCTTTTCCCCATATACCAAATTGTTTATCATCCTGTCTGATGTAAAGTCTCGCAATAGGACCAATTCCTTTCGGACCAACGCTATTCGATGGGGTTTCATTCCGATCTACCATATCCATGATGCTTGATAAGCTACTTCTCGTGTTTACTACGGTATCATCTGACGCAGTATCAACTAGTGCAGAAGCTCCTTCGTTTGGATTAATGTCAAAAGTATTAGTTGGTCCAAAAGTTACAACTTTCTTTCTAGGAGAACTAGTTGGCTTGTAGGGAACAATTTCTAGTTTCTTTAGATCTTCATCCGCTTGTTTCACAGCATTTATTACTTCAACTACTTTTTCAGTGATGGGTGCAAACATCTTTTCTTGAGTTTCTCTTTCGTTAAACTTATCTACTCTAGCTTCTCGGAAAGCACGTCTCAACTCTTGTTCTTTTTTTTTAATTTCGTTAGCTTCCTTGACAGTCATTTCTTTTTCGGGTTTTCTCAGGAAAATTCGATTTACTGGTTCTGAATCATCAGGTTGATTACGAGTTTCTCTTTCGTTAAACTTATCTACTCTAGCTTCTCGGAAAGCACGTCTCAACTCTTGTTCTTTTTTTTGAATTTCGTTAGCTTCCTTGACAGTCATTTCTTTTTCGGGTTTTCTCAGGAAAATTCGATTTACTGGTTCTGAATCATCAGGTTGATTACTAGTTTCTGAATCATCACGAGTTTCAATCTTTTTTTTAATTTCCTTACATTTTTTCAACAAAAGTTTTTCTAATTGTTTTTCAGTAGACATTTATTATAGTAAAAAAAATTTTTTTTTGTCGAATATTTAAATCCAAATTTAACGGTTATTTTAACGGTTATTTTGATCGTTTAACGGTGTTTTTGACCGTTTATTCACCGACTCGAGAAACGTTTTCTCAAACTTTTTCATGTATCGACCGTCTTTTAATTGTTTTGTTAGGTTTATCGTTAGAAATCCAAAATCATCGTCCCAACATTCGTTGTATATTTCTTTGAATCGTTTGAAAGTAAAATCTGTTCCAGCATACTTATCGTAAATCACTTTCATGTAATCTGGATCTTGCTTGAAAATACACAGGAAATTCAGATTGCCTCTAATCAACTGTCTATCAACTTTAGTGAATGATTGAGTTAGATAAATGCAAGAAATATTCCTGTGACGCCCTTTCGCGTAATAATCTTTTATAACTCGTTGATGTTCAACATTAACACAATCATCGAAAACTACAAGACTGTTTGGTAGGCATTCATCTAGGACAATTAGTTCGTCGCAACTATCGTAAAAATGCACTATTTTCATTCCAAATTTAGCCTCTATTTTTTCACTTTTTTTTCTCAAGCCTTTATAAAATTCTTGTTCTAAAGTTGTGGAACATATGTAGAGATTTTCATAGGGAATTCCCCATGGTTTAGTAATCAGGTTGTACAATAGAGTGGTTTTTCCACATCCGCTTGTTCCAACTATTAAACATCGAAGAGGAAGCGGTAGTAATCCATTATGAACTTTGTTTGATTCAAATGGATGAGGATCGATATTGTATTCATGACTCATTTTATTTATTATATATTATATAATAAATAAATAATGTTTATAAAAATTTCAGGAGATACAATATGGTTTGAGGAACCGATTCCACTCGATCCGAATAAAGAGTATCAGTTGGGCATGTCAGCATTGATGTTTACAACTAGGAAAACGTTTGAGATAAAAAACTTCAAGTTTTCATTCACATTTCCTTTCCCCGATGAAACTTACGATGATGTGCATGAACTTAATGGTGAATACACAATGAGTTCGTTCAAATCCGAGTTGATTAGTCATTTGACTAGTTTTCAAAGTACTTTGTTAGCGAAAGTAGATACTTTGAAAAATCCCGAAAACCAGACGGTAGAAATACCAAAAGATAAACAGAAAGATAAACAGAAAGATGTACAGAAAGATGTACAGAAAGATGTACAGAAAGATGTACAGAAAGTTAATCCGAATAATTTGAAATTCAATCTTGAACACCTAACTGACGATACTTACAGAATTGCTGCTAACTTCCCCATGGATATGAAAATTATAAATAAAGGTAACTTTTGTGACATATTCCAATTGAAAACTTGTTCCGATAATTCATTCAAAAAGAACACCAACTACGTGTCAAATACCAATGCTACTCAACTCGTATTTTCGAGCAAAATAATCGAATGGCATTGCAACATTACGGAATACAGCTTTACTAATCACGAGGAAAACCCACATTTGCACGTTCAACATGAGTTATTACACGTTTCTTTCATAGAGAAACCACTGTCACCTAATACTATTTACACGGAAAAACCAAAGAAAGTAGTTTTCATTCCACTAAGAAAAGGACTGAAAGAAATAAAAATGATAAAATTGTCAACAACCACGGGAAATAACGAACCCATTCGATTCAACGATATTAAAGCTTACTTGTTGCTGAAAAGTAATTAATTTTTAAAACTTTTAGACCCGGTAATTTACCGGGTCTAAAAATAAAAAAAATTATATTTACTATAATAAAGAATGCATCAAACTAAAAAGGTATTTGATAAATATCAAGACTTTATTGTGCGAAAGCAATTTCGTACCATTAATCCAACTTCAACTCAGTATTTAAATGCAGAGAATAAAAGAACAATTTTCAAAATAGATTTAAGCGACGATTTTCTGTCTAAAGATATACAATATAACGTGGAGGGAGTTCTAAAGTCAAAAGATCCAACCAAGGAGTATTCAGGTTTAGATACTGTTAAGTTGGTAGATAATTTCGTAGGTCATATGTTTTCGAGTATAGAAGTGAAAAAACACAATGTGGTAGTAGATGAAATTGAAAATCCGGGCATTTGTGGCTTGGTGGAAGGTTTTGCCACTCAAGAATGTCCAAAAGATTATAACGGACAAGGTATGAATTCAGGATTCAACTCAATAGTTATCGGAGGAGGGAATTTCAATGCAGTCGGTTACCTTGGTGACTTAGGTTTGGGTTTTTTCAAAGATTTAACAGTTCCAATTTTCAAGGGAGGTTTTGAAATAACTTTTGTGAGAAACAGCGATAATAATGTAATTTTTAGATGGAAAAAAGATAGAGAATCTACTATTCCTAATGAAGGTGTTTTAGAAATTACCTCTTTCGTTTTGAGAGTTCCGGTGATTGAATACACGAATGAAGCAAAAATTAATTTGATCACAGATTTGAGAAGCACTCCGTATCTACTCCAATTTAAAAGTTGGCAATGCATAGAGTATAAGAACGTTATTGGAAACTCGTTAAAGTTCGATTTAACTAGCTCTTACAGAAACGTTAATAACCCATTATGGTGCTTCGTGGTATTTCAAACTGATGTTTTGGACGATCAGACAAAAAACAATTCTGAATTCCATCATAAAGATGTGAGAAATTATTGGCTTGAATTAGGAGGTAGAAGGTATCCTGAGGAAAAGCAGGGTTTAGATTTCAATGAAAATAGATATGGTTTGGCTTACGATGCATTTTTAGAGTTCAAAAAGACTATAAGTTCTATACAACCTATTCCATACATCATGCCTCATTTTTTCAAAAAAGAATATCCTATTTTTAGCATCGATTTGTCTGATCAACCTCGGAGTCTATCTAGTGGTAAAAGCAATATGATTCTCCATGTTGAATTCAATAAATTTGTAACAGCAGCAACAAGTAACACAGTACGTGTTACGCTATTGTTGTAAGTGGATCGAATTTCGTGTACGATCCGACTAAAAATATGATTAAACGGGAAATTTTATAATTATTTTATAAGCTATATATATATTTTTAATGGAGTAATCTCCATTAAAAAAAAATCGTATTAGACTTAAATAAATAATGTACAACGAAATTTATTGCTGTAAGTGTAAGAAAAAAACGAAAAATATAAACGTGGAAATTGTACAAACTGTGAATGGAAGGTGGAGAATTGCAGCTAAATGTGCAAAATGTAAAACTAACAAAAGTCAATTTATTCAAGATCCTAACGGAGAAAAAGCAGCAATTCGTACCATTTTTGATTGGGCTATAGAAGGCAAGGTACCGGACCCGTCGATTCGACGGGTCCCATTAAAAAAAAAATCGTATTAGACTTAAATAAAACATGGAGGATGAAATTTATTGCCACAAGTGTAAGAAAAGAACGAAAAATATAAACTCGGAAATTGTACAAACTGCAAACGGAAGGTGGAGAATTGCTTCTAAGTGTATAAAATGCAAGACTAATAAGAGTAAATTTATAAAAAATCCGAATGAGGAAACTAACGTAGAAACTGAAGTTATAAATTTACCTGAAAACGAAAAGTTACAGTTTGCAAAAGAGTTGCATAGATCCGTTAGAAAGAAATTTCAGAAAAGGAAAATTATTACTCATGGAAAAGATGATCTTTGGGCTGCGGACTTGATTATAATGAAACAATACGAGAATGAAAACAAGGGGTTCGGTTACATGTTGAATATCATTGATACGTTTTCAAAGTACGTTTGGTCAATTCCATTGAAAAAGAAAAACGGAATAGCAGTTTCAAAAGCTTTCAAAGACGTTTTGGAAAATGTGAAATTCTATGGTCATTCCACTCCTAAACTACTTCACACGGACAAAGGTTTAGAATTTGAAAATAGAGTTTTCAAAGAACTTTTAGACGAGTATAACATAAAAATGTATCACACGGAAAGTTTAGAAAAATCCGCAATTATAGAAAGATTTAACAGAACTTTGAATCAGAAAATGAAAATTCGTTTCGAGGTGAATGGAAATAAAAATTGGATCGATATTCTACAGGAATTAGTTAATGAGTACAACAAACAGGATGTGCATCGTTCCATTGGAATGACACCTGCTCAGGTTGATGCGAAAAATGAAAGTGAAATACTGAGATATTTATTTAGAAAGAGTGGTAAAAATAGAAAAAAGAAATTTAAAATTGGAAATCGTGTAAGAATTACGAAATCAAAGAAAACTTTTGCAAATAAATATGAAGCAAATTGGACGAAAGAGATATTTGAAATATCAGAAATTTTAGGAACGACCCCAATTACTTATAAAATAAAAGATTTAAATGGAGAGGAAATTCAAGGAAGTTTTTATTCTGAGGAATTACAACTCACGAAATTTTAAATTTTTTATAATAAATATGGACTGTTTTAATCTTTCATTGTTTATCGATAAGATATTCGTAATTATAATATTTTTAATGACTCTAGTTTTCATCTACATTACACATGAAACTACATTTATTCTGAGGAATTACAACTCACGAAATGTTAAAGAATTGCTTCAGAGCAGAGTTTAAAAAAAATATGTGTAAAAATAGATCGAGGTGTAGGGGCGCTTGGGGTGGGGGAAATCACGTCATCCGCGGTCCTGAAGCGCTCCTTGTAGGAACGCTTTTGGTGGGGGGAAATCACGTCACATCCCTCCTCACATCCCGCGATCCTTTCAGATAAACAGGCGTTCCTTGAAGAGCGCTTTTGGTGGGGGGAAATCACGTCACATCCCTCGTCATATCATCCCGCGGTCCTCAAAGATAAGGCGTTCTCCAAGGAGCGCTTTTGGAGGGGGAAATCACGTCACATCCCGCGTCACATCCCGATCCTTTCAGATAAACAGGCGCTCTTCGAAGAGCGCTTTTGGTGGGGGAACCTCAACAGGAATGAAAAAATTTCTCGGTTTGAGGCGAGCATCGATCTCACAACCTCTCTTTTATAAATCGGGAGTGTTAACCATTACACCAAAACCGACCAGTTGAGATAATGAAGACGCTCCGCTATCTTGAATAATAAATTCCGAGGACGAATGAGGTCAGTGAGGGGGACCAGGCTCGGGGTGATGAAACCGGGTTCCAGATAAGAATTCGTCACCTCCCGTATTAACTGACCCCCTCATCTGTATTGCCTTTAATGAGACCCGGGAAAAAAAAATATTTTCTATAATAAATAAAGAGATATGGGTTTAGATAACGAAGCATTAAATTTATGTGAAGAACATGGAGGTTTCTGGAAGTTTGTAAAGACACCTGAATTTCAATTTTATGAAAAAAACGTTTACGTACTAGAGAATATTTTACATGAATTGATGGAGTATAGACTTAGTAAATTGTTGTTGAAAGAACGTTTATTTGGTGTCGATGGTAAACCACCACTCCATACAAAAGAAAAAGTTGAAGCAGACCTTAATAAAACAAATATTAAGGTTCCTAAAAATGCCACTGAACATCAACTTAGAAAAGTGGCTTATATTGTGTATAAAGCTAAACTGAAGGAGCAGTTTGAGGATAATTTTCACGCTTGCTAAAGCTCAGAATGCTTGGGGGTATGAAGGAGATTTTATTTTTAATGAGCTGTGTTCATTAAAAAGTTCTTAAGGAAACTTTACAATTCTCTTTCTGAAAAAATACCATGTAAACATGGTATTTTTTTATGGCATTTTTTAGGATAGAAAAATGATT
This sequence comes from Adelphocoris suturalis, assembly GCA_030762985.1. NCBI lineage: Eukaryota > Metazoa > Arthropoda > Insecta > Hemiptera > Miridae > Adelphocoris > Adelphocoris suturalis. The sequence continues at coordinate 6,948,325 of JAUMHS010000013.1, forward strand.
TTTTATGGCATTTTTTAGGATAGAAAAATGATTTTTTATGAATTTGTGGTGATTGGAGGGAAAGGGTTATTTATATAAAGATTTTCTTTATATAAACGATAAAGAAATTATAATATTTACTCAAAGTCAATCAGAAAAGCCTTTGTCTTTTTATCAATTCCTTTATAAATAAGTTTTTTGGGGTGATTTTCCGGGTCGTTTCTAACATGTTCAAGAAGTCGACCAGAAATTGTCTTGGGTAAAAATAAATTTAATTCACCATTTTCAGTATTAATAGTAACAACAACAGTTTCACCATATTCCGTATTTTGTATAAAATTTGATAAGAGATCGTAAGCCCCCTTATCCAAATCTTTAAACGACGAGTAGTTTGTTTTTTTGGCTGCTTTTTTATAAATTTCGATCGATGCCATTTTTATTATAAAAGTTATTCTTTTAACATACCCCCCTAAAAGTCACTGGTTCTGATGTTTTGTGATAAAAAAAGTTTTAACAGAAATTCAAGTCGCTAAAAAGAAAAAGTCACTGGTTCTGATGTTTTGTGATAAAAAATGTGTTCTGATGTTTTGTGTTGAAAAATTTTATCAAGGGTCTAACAGAAAAGCATTTTTAACAGGATTTAACAGAAAATCATTTTTAACAGGGTTTAGCACAAAATCAGGTTTAACAGAGATTGAAGTCGGAATCATTTTTATCAGAGGTTTAACAGAAAAGCATTTTCAACAGAGATTGAAGTCGGTGGCCCAGGATGAATATTCGGATACTACTTATATATATATATATATATATGTATGTGTCATTCCAGACGATAACTCTCGATAGAATTGAGATAAAAACTTCGTTCTTTCGCCAAAAAATCAAGCATTTCAAAAGAAAGGATGAGTTCGTTGGACAACACTTTTTGAGCACATTAAATTGGTCAAATTTCAAAAAATGTGCTCAAAAAATCACTAAAAATGACTGAAATCGTCTAAAAACTGTTAAATTTATATTTTTATCAGAATCGTAGTCGAAAGAAGTTTATTGACGATGAACTAAAACATTCAAAAATGTATTCACAAAATTATGGTGAAAAATGTACTTGAATTTCATCAATATTTGCTGAAAAATCGATTGAAAAACTGAAAAATTGCTTAACATCCAAAATCTGTTTTTATTCGTAGAATATGATTCGGAAGGAGTTTATTTGCCATAAAATTGGTGGTTAACAATTTCTTTGTACTCGGAATGAACAAATTTCAAAACAGTAATATAATATAATGTTACGATAATCTACGAAAATTCGCTCATACGATCATGCTGCATGACTGGAACTTTTTTATTTGGCTTCTTCACTACCGAAGGTAAGGAAGTTTTGTGTTCGTGATTGAAGTCGAAAAAATTTTTGTCCTCCAAAATCAAAATTTCTACTTGATTTTTGCGTTTCAGAGCTTGCTGATCAATTCCGGTTCCGTGTCTGTCTGTGTGTGGTGATTCCTTGTCATGCCCAAAACTATACCAAGTTTCAGTCCGATTCCGATGACATTTCCAGGGATTGTGCGGGTTAGCTTCTAGACGGTCCCCTACAATTTTCAGTGTCGTTGAATCAACAGTAGCCTGTGCGCATGCGCCATCGTGAATTTCTCGTAACGTCATTTTCTCATCAAATTCGGTAGATTATTGGGTATTTGTTCTACAAAAATGCCCTATAAATTATATTGCAGGTGGTAGAGGATAATCAATGCGCATGCTCGAAACTAAATCGATTAACACAGGCATAACTCCGAGTCTAATGGAACGGTTTTGATGACATTTTCAGAAATAGGGATAGTTTTTAGACGGTCCTCTATAAGTTTCATTGCCGTCAAATAGGTAGTAGTCTGTGCGCATGCGAAAACGTTATTATAGCTTAACGTCTATTGGTCTGAATTCATCCAAACTCGAAGACTAGATGGGTATATGTTCCATTGCAGAAGTTCCTCTATAAATTTCTATAGATCTATATAGATCTATCTTATTTCTATAAATCTTCTATACATTTTATGCCCTTAGATTAATAGTACATGGTCTGTGCGCATGAGCAAACATTAATTTACTACAACGTCGACTTATCAATTATTTCGACTAGTACTTTTTCCTTCAACTACCTAATGCTATACGTCCCTGTTACAATATGTGAGGAAGCTTTACTGCCCACCTAACTTGGCAGACGTTTTTTATTTTGCGTTAGGTATTAGATTGTAAATATTTCTATTATCAATTAAATTCCAAGACGAGACCCCCCATCCCCTCTATACATCTTAGTAACGAAGCAATATTTCCCTAATACATCAAAGTTGTAACGCTAATACAATCTAGTTGTAACGCTAAATCCATGGAAGGAGGAAATCATCCCTAGGAGGTTAGGTATTTGAGTCCATGGAAGGAGGTTATTTTAGACGAATACGTTTTTTACGGATTGCAATCCGTTAACGTATCTGTACGGAAGGATGCGTTACCGTAACTCAATGCGTCAGAGTTTCGGCGCCGGATCGTAGATACCGCACGACGTATTTTGTCTTACGGATCTACTAGGAACTCTCTATTTTTGCAGTATGACGCAACATTCAACGGTGGGAACGGACTGTACACAAGCCTGCGGGGAACCATCAATGATTCTTGGTTTGTTCTCCACTTGCCAAATACCCGTGTTTTTTCTTCTCAAGACGACCCAGAGAAAAAACATCTATAACTGCCCGACCCTCTGGCCACGGAACCTGAATGCAACGTTGAAATATTTATTAGTTCGTTGGATGGAGGACTTACAATGAGGACCAGTGTCTTCGCCCCCATTGTTGCCCAGCCTGGTTGGCACTTACCACTTTTATTAACTGCCGAAATATGGTAATACCATTTTTTATAGCTCTTCTACTGGTTTCGAAGGTAGCTCTGGCCTGCGAGAAGCATCGAATGAAATGAGGGGGGTGTTTACTTTGGAGTCAACACTACCGTGAGTTATTCCCTTCCGTTCCTATTCTTATATATATAGGACTACCTATTTTTTTATGATATCGAACGTTACCAGTAATCGACTCCAAATCCATAAATAACGTCAATGCGGGTTTCGTGGGTTGTGGATTTCCAGAACTACGCCACCTCTAAACCATTCATATTCCATAGGTAGAATACAACCACATAAATTACCGAAATATTTCTTTGTCCAATCTTGAACATCAGTTAACTTATTAGTACAAAAATCGAACGTAAAGCTTTCTATCCAATACATTTAAATAGCTTCAATAGTTCAACACTCCAAGAATCTCATATATATAGGGTGTCCCAAACATCCCCCCCCCCCCCCCCACCGCTAAAATAGATTTTCATGCATTGATATTTGCAACACCAACTTGGGAAAACACCGAAAAAACCACATTTTAGTACGCTTTGTGCTTTGCGGAAATGTGTAAAAAAAACATAACACGTCGCGTAAGTTATTTCAAAAAAGTTTCATGTAGGACGATCTCATGATTGAATTTTCTCAAATTAACTATCGAATTATAATGTGTAATATATATAGGTAGTTACCAGCTAATTTAGCTGTAATAATGTGCTAAATAGTACTTAGGCAAAAACGGCCTTTTACTTACTTTAATGGGACACGGTCAGATTATTTAACCCTGAATCGAATGAGATTTGGCAGACCTGAATCAGACTAATATTGCGGTCGCTAGAGGTTTTTGAAGGGCAAAAGTCTAGACGTCTTTAGCAGATACTCGTAAGTAATCTCTTTTAGAATTTGCAATTCAAAACCCCTAGCGACCTCAATATTGTCTGATTCAGGTCTGCCAAAGTTCATTTGATTCAGGGTTAAATACTTTCCAAAGTTCATATCGAGCGAGGTTTAGCTGAGACCCTTTTCCATTAAAGTACAAAATAAAACGCCGTTTCTGCTAACTTTATGTAAAATGACATACAATTCATGAGTTCTGCTTTAAGTCAATGGGGAAAGGTCTCAGCTAAAACTTGCTCGATATGAACTTTAGGAAGTACTCAACCCTCAATCGAACGAAGTTTGGCAGACCTAAATCACACCAATATTAAGGCCGCTGGCTGATTCTGAAGAGCAAAAGTCTAGACGAGGGGAGGAGAGGACTGACCCAAAATTAGCCCAATTTTCAATTACTTGTAATTCGCTTATTTTGGGAGATCAGGACGGAGTACCTCATTTCATTCGTCTTTTGTTGTTCCAGAGAGGCTCCTCATCAAATGTCAGCGTCCTAGGATGGACAGAAGAGAATTTAGCTCATTCAGCTGATCAGGAAGGAGTGCCTCATTTCATTCGTCTTTTGTTGTGCCAGAGAGGCTCCTCAACAAATTTCAGCGTCCTAGGATGAACAGGACCGAATTTAGCGCATTCAGCTGATCAGGGCGGAGTACCTCATTTCATTCGTCTTTTGTTGTCCCAGAGAGGCTCCTCATCAAATTTCAGCGTCCTAGAATGGATAGGAGAGAATTCAGCTCAATCAACTGATCATGACGGAGTACCTCATTTCATTCGTATCTTGTTGTCCAAGAGGGGCTCCTCATGAAATTCAGCTGATCTAGACGGAGCCCGTATTTTCATTCGTCGCATGATGTTGCGAAGAGACTCCCTATTAAATTGCAGCGTTGTAGGGTGAGTAGATGAGAATTTAGGTGACTCAGATTTTTTTTTTTTTTTTAGTTTCGTTTGGGACATGCCCACAGAATTTCTTCAACATAAGCCCCGCCATATTTGAATGTACCTTCGACTTCCCGCGCATTGATTATCCTGTTTTCAGCTGTTTATAGATTTTCTTGTTTTCATCAATATGTGATTAAATTTATTTGTGTTTTTAATCATTCTTGTACTATGAATGATTGAATTAATGAAGGCCTCTTATCGTTCTGAATGCGCTTTCGGAGTGCACCACGTTCCGAACATCATATTCAACTTCTTCAGAAGATCACGAGAGAATTTAGTTCATTCAGCTTATCTGGATTGAGGAAGTCATTTCAGTAACTTGGTACTCATGGTGAACTTAGTAAGTTCAACATGAGAGAATTTAGGTTATTCAGCTGATCAGGACGGAGTACCTCATTTCATTCGTCTTTGGTTGTTCCAGAGAGGCTCCTCATCGAATTTCAGCGACCTAGGATGGACAGGAGAGAATTTAGCTCATTCAGCTGATCAGGACGGAGTACCTCATTTCATTCGTCTTTGGTTGTTCCAGAGAGGCTCCTCATCAAATTTCAGCGTCCTAGGATGAACAGGACCGGATTTTGCACATTCAGCCGATCAGGACGGAGTACCTCTTTTCATTCGTCTTTGGTTGTTCCAGAGATGCTCCTCACCAAATTTCGGCGACCTAGGATGGACAGGAGAGAATTCAGCTCATTCAGCTGCTCAAGACGGAGTACCTCATTTCATTCGTCTTTTGTTGTTCCAGAGATGCTCCTCACCAAATTTCAGCGTCCTAGGATGGACAGGAGAGAATTTGTTCATTCAGCTGATCAGGACGGAGTTTCTCATTTCATTTGTCTTTTGTTCTCCCGGAGAGAATTTAGCTCATTCAGCTGATCAGGACGTAAGTACCTCATTTCATTCGTCTTTCGTTGTCCCAGAGAGGTCCCTCATCAGATTTCGGCGACCTAGGATGGACAGGAGAGAATTTAGCTCATTCAGCTGATCAGGACGGAGTACCTCATTTCATTCGTCTTTTGTTCTCCCGGAGAGAATTTAGCTCATTGAGCTGATCAGGACGGAGTACCTCATTTCATTGGTCTTTTGTTGTTCCAGAGATGCTCCTCACCAAATTTCAGCGTCCTAGGATGGACAGGAGAGAATTTGTTCATTCAGCTGATCAGGACGGAGTTTCTCATTTCATTTGTCTTTTGTTCTCCCGGAGAGAATTTAGCTCATTCAGCTGATCAGGACGTTAGTACCTCATTTCATTCGTCTTTCGTTGTCCCAGAGAGGTCCCTCATCAGATTTCGGCGACCTAGGATGGACAGGAGAGAATTTAGCTCATTCAGCTGATCAGGACCGAGTACCTCATTTCATTCGTCTTTAATTGTTCCAGAGATGCTCCTCACCAAATTTCAGCGTCCTAGGATGGACAGGAGAGAATTTAGCTCATTCAGCTGACCAGGACGGAGTCCCTCATTTCATTCGTCTTTTGTTCTCCCGGAGAGAATTTAGCTCATTCAGCTGATCAGGACGTAAGTACCTCATTTCATTCGTCTTTCGTTGTCCCAGAGAGGCTTCCCATCAAATTTCAGCGTCCTAGCGTGAATACGATAGCATTTAACTCATTCAGCTGATCATGACGGAGCTCATCATTTCATTCGTATCTTGTTGTTCCAGAGAGGCTCCTCATAAAATGTCTGCTGATCTAGATGGAGCCCGTATTTTCATTTGTCGCATGATGGTGCGAAGAGACTTCCTATCAAATTGCAGCGTTCTAGGGTGAGTAGATGAGAATTTAGGTGACTCAGCTGATCAGTATGGAGTTTGTAATTGTATTCGTCTCTTGTCGTCTCAGAAAGGCGCCTCATCAAATTTCAACTTAATTCATTCAACTTATCGAAAATATCAATTCATTGAGATTCGCCAATATCTTCCCGTTCAATTGACATCGCGAAAATCAACCGAGAGAAATAAAAGGCCGTCGTAAAGAGCACCTCCTCCCTTTCCTCGAAGTAAAGAAGCACGATCTACCGACGAGGTCAAAAATAATTTCTTCGCGAGACATCATTGAAGGTGAGTTTTTTAAAACTATTTATGATTTTAATAATTAATTTATTTATTTTTATTTAATTTTGTTTTTTCTCTTTTATAGTGAGAGGCCGTCGTAAAGAAGCACATCTACGCCTCGACGTAAAGAAGCACGATCTAACAACGAGTTCAAAAATTATTTTCTTCACGTTTCATCATTGAAGGTGAGTTTTTTAAAACTTTATTATTTTAATTCATTTATTTTACTTTATTTTTTTTCTTTCATAGTGAGTGGTCTGGTTCTGTAGCTCACGGCTAATTCTTAACGACTCTGAAATTCTTGTTTCAACTCTGGAAGTTGAATACGATGTTACCGCGATCCAAGTGCGTGAAATGTCGATAAGTTTCAGTCATGCAGCATCACCATTGACCATATGAGCAAATTTTTTATTTTATTTTAGTTAATTATTTTTCACTATTATTAATTTTTTCTCAATTGAATTATGTTGAATTGTTTTAAAATTTCTGTGTTCAGATATTGTCAACAATAAAGTTTATGGTGAAATACCTGTTCCGAAAGGATATACTGCTATACAAACCAATTCCAAGGGGAAGGATGAGTTCTTTGGCCAGTTTTTTTCGAGCACAATAAATTGGCCAAATTTTAAAAATGTTCTTGAAAAATCACTAAAAATTGAAAAAAAACCTATACATTTTTGTTCATACTTTTTTGCTAAATATTACTCAAAGTTTATAAACTATTAACTAGAGTATTCATACATTTATAAACAAAATTATGCTGAAGAATGTAGTCAAATATCATTATTATGTGCTTAAAAAAAGCAATAAAAGGTGAACATCTAAAATCTTTTTTTTTAAATAGCAGATTATATTTAGAGTGGATTTTTTTATATTAAATTAGTAGTAGCCTAAAATTTTTGTGTGCTCCAAGTGCTCAATGTTATATTAATAACAATAAAGTTTTCATTTGTTAAAAAAAAAAAAAATGCTTAAAGCTCAAAACAATTTCACTAAAATACAATACGGTAATTTACTAAAATTTGCTCATATTATGATCATGCTGCATGACTGGTACTTTTTGATTTTTCAGCATATTTTATTGAACTTTAGGAACGTTTGTCAGTACATTTTTCTGCACGAACTATTCACTGTTCTGGTTCGTAGCTGATCAGGAGATAATTTTGATCTGGATGGAACCTGTGATTTCATTCGTCTCCCGTTGTTTCTTAGTGGTTTCCTATCATATTCAACTTCCTCAGACGTTGATAAACTCATTCAGATTATCTGGATGGAGGAAGTCATTTCAATATTGTTTTGATGTGACTAATACTATCTACTATACTATACTATCTCTATAACTTAGTAAGTTGAACATGAGAGAATTTAGCTCATTCAGCTGATCAGGATGGAGTACCTCATTTCATTCGTATATTCTTTTCCAAGAGGGGCTCCTCATAAAATTTCAGCTGATCTAGATGAAGCCCGTATTTCCATTCGTCGCATGATGTTGCGAAGAGACTCCCTATCAAATTGCAGCGTTCTAGGGTGAGTAGATAAGAATTTAGGTGACTCAGCTTTTTTTTTGGGACATGCCCACAGAATGTTTTCAACATAAGCCCCGCCATATTTGAATTTACCTTCGACTTCCCGCGCATTGTTTATCTTGTTTTCAGCTGTTTATCGATGTTCTTGTTTTCATCATTAATCACATGGTCTAGACGTCTTTAGCAGATACTCGTAAGTAATCTCTTTTAGAATTTGCAATTCAAAACCCCTAGCGACCTCAATATTGTCTGATTCAGGTCTGCCAAAGTTCATTTGATTCAGGGTTAAATACTTTCCAAAGTTCATATCGAGCGAGGTTTAGCTGAGACCCTTTTCCATTAAAGTACAAAATAAAACGCCGTTTCTGCTAACTTTATGTAAAATGACATACAATTCATGAGTTCTGCTTTAAGTCAATGGGGAAAGGTCTCAGCTAAAACTTGCTCGATATGAACTTTAGGAAGTACTCAACCCTCAATCGAACGAAGTTTGGCAGACCTAAATCACACCAATATTAAGGCCGCTGGCTGATTCTGAAGAGCAAAAGTCTAGACGAGGGGAGGAGAGGACTGACCCAAAATTAGCCCAATTTTCAATTACTTGTAATTCGCTTATTTTGGGAGATAATTCATAGTTTTTTGATCGGATCGCTTTGTATTCCTTAGCTTTGCTACGTATAAAAATTTCTGTAAGATGGATGGTTTAAGAATTATTAGAGAAAAACTGTAAGATGGGCAAATTAAGCCATCTTATGAGGGCCGCCCTTTTGTATTCCACCACTTTCGAGGTTGTAGACAACGATTTTTTCACAAAGAATCTAATCTCAAACCTTCTCCTTAAATTACTACCTATTTTCGGCCTTGGCTCCTAGACTATTGATACCCAATCATACCCGTGGCGCTAACTTACTAATAGCCGGACCACTTGTGCGCCGGCCGTAGCTCTAATTCCCGATTGCGTAGGCACCGTTGATATTATAAAGAATGTAAACATGGTGAACAAGAATTGACTGACTAAAGATGGAACTACCGGTTCGTAGCTGATCAGGAGACAATTTTGATCTGGATGGAGCCTGTGATTTTATTCGTCTCCCGTTGTTTCTTAGTGGTTTCCTATAATTTTCAACTTCCTCAGGCGACCAAGAGAGAATTTAGCTCATTCAGCTTATCTGGATGAAGCAAGCCATTTCAATATTGTTTTGATGTGACAAATACTATCAAATTTAAACTTAGTAAGTTGAACATGAGAGAATTTAGGTCATTCAGCTGATCAGAACGGAGTACCTCATTTCATTCGTCTTTTGTTGTCCCAGAGAGGTTTTCCATCAAATTTCAGCATCTTAGGATGGACAGGAGAGAATTCAGCTCATTCAGCTGATCAGAACGGAGTACCTCATTTCATTCGTCTTTTGTTGTCCCAGAGAGGCTCCTCACCAAATTTCAGCGTCCTAGGATGGACAGGAGAGGTTTTACCTCATTCAGCTGATCAGGACGGAGTACCTCATTTCATTCGTCTTTTGTTGTCCCAGAGAGGCTCCTCACCAAATTTCAGCGTCCTAGGATGGACAGGAGAGGTTTTACCTCATTCAGCTGATCAGGACGGAGTACCTCATTTCATTCGTCTTTTGTTGTTCCAGAGAGGCTCCTCACCAAATTTCAGCGTCCTAGGATGGACAGGAGAGGTTTTACCTCATTCAGCTGATCAGGACGGAGTACCTCATTTCATTCGTCTTTTGTTGTTCCAGAGATGCTCCTCACCAAATTTCAGCGTCCTAGGATGGACAGGAGAGAATTCAGCTCATTCAGCTGATCAGGACGGAGTACCTCATTTCATTCGTCTTTTGTTGTTCCAGAGAGGCTCCTCATCAAATGTCAGCGTCCTAGGATGGACAGAAGAGAATTTAGCTCATTCAGCTGATCAGGAAGGAGTACCTCATTTCATTCGTCTTTTGTTGTGCCAGAGAGGCTCCTCAACAAATTTCAGCGTCCTAGGATGAACAGGACCGAATTTAGCGCATTCAGCTGATCAGGGCGGAGTACCTCATTTCATTCGTCTTTTGTTGTCCCAGAGAGGCTCCTCATCAAATTTCAGCGTCCTAGAATGGATAGGAGAGAATTCAGCTCAATCAACTGATCATGACGGAGTACCTCATTTCATTCGTATCTTGTTGTCCAAGAGGGGCTCCTCATGAAATTCAGCTGATCTAGACGGAGCCCGTATTTTCATTCGTCGCATGATGTTGCGAAGAGACTCCCTATTAAATTGCAGCGTTGTAGGGTGAGTAGATGAGAATTTAGGTGACTCAGATTTTTTTTTTTTTTAGTTTCGTTTGGGACATGCCCACAGAATTTCTTCAACATAAGCCCCGCCATATTTGAATGTACCTTCGACTTCCCGCGCATTGATTATCCTGTTTTCAGCTGTTTATAGATTTTCTTGTTTTCATCAATATGTGATTAAATTTATTTGTGTTTTTAATCATTCTTGTACTATGAATGATTGAATTAATGAAGGCCTCTTATCGTTCTGAATGCGCTTTCGGAGTGCACCACGTTCCGAACATCATATTCAACTTCTTCAGAAGATCACGAGAGAATTTAGTTCATTCAGCTTATCTGGATTGAGGAAGTCATTTCAGTAACTTGGTACTCATGGTGAACTTAGTAAGTTCAACATGAGAGAATTTAGGTTATTCAGCTGATCAGGACGGAGTACCTCATTTCATTCGTCTTTGGTTGTTCCAGAGAGGCTCCTCATCGAATTTCAGCGACCTAGGATGGACAGGAGAGAATTTAGCTCATTCAGCTGATCAGGACGGAGTACCTCATTTCATTCGTCTTTGGTTGTTCCAGAGAGGCTCCTCATCAAATTTCAGCGTCCTAGGATGAACAGGACCGGATTTTGCACATTCAGCCGATCAGGACGGAGTACCTCTTTTCATTCGTCTTTGGTTGTTCCAGAGATGCTCCTCACCAAATTTCGGCGACCTAGGATGGACAGGAGAGAATTCAGCTCATTCAGCTGCTCAAGACGGAGTACCTCATTTCATTCGTCTTTTGTTGTTCCAGAGATGCTCCTCACCAAATTTCAGCGTCCTAGGATGGACAGGAGAGAATTTGTTCATTCAGCTGATCAGGACGGAGTTTCTCATTTCATTTGTCTTTTGTTCTCCCGGAGAGAATTTAGCTCATTCAGCTGATCAGGACGTAAGTACCTCATTTCATTCGTCTTTCGTTGTCCCAGAGAGGTCCCTCATCAGATTTCGGCGACCTAGGATGGACAGGAGAGAATTTAGCTCATTCAGCTGATCAGGACGGAGTACCTCATTTCATTCGTCTTTTGTTCTCCCGGAGAGAATTTAGCTCATTGAGCTGATCAGGACGGAGTACCTCATTTCATTGGTCTTTTGTTGTTCCAGAGATGCTCCTCACCAAATTTCAGCGTCCTAGGATGGACAGGAGAGAATTTGTTCATTCAGCTGATCAGGACGGAGTTTCTCATTTCATTTGTCTTTTGTTCTCCCGGAGAGAATTTAGCTCATTCAGCTGATCAGGACGTTAGTACCTCATTTCATTCGTCTTTCGTTGTCCCAGAGAGGTCCCTCATCAGATTTCGGCGACCTAGGATGGACAGGAGAGAATTTAGCTCATTCAGCTGATCAGGACCGAGTACCTCATTTCATTCGTCTTTAATTGTTCCAGAGATGCTCCTCACCAAATTTCAGCGTCCTAGGATGGACAGGAGAGAATTTAGCTCATTCAGCTGACCAGGACGGAGTCCCTCATTTCATTCGTCTTTTGTTCTCCCGGAGAGAATTTAGCTCATTCAGCTGATCAGGACGTAAGTACCTCATTTCATTCGTCTTTCGTTGTCCCAGAGAGGCTTCCCATCAAATTTCAGCGTCCTAGCGTGAATACGATAGCATTTAACTCATTCAGCTGATCATGACGGAGCTCATCATTTCATTCGTATCTTGTTGTTCCAGAGAGGCTCCTCATAAAATGTCTGCTGATCTAGATGGAGCCCGTATTTTCATTTGTCGCATGATGGTGCGAAGAGACTTCCTATCAAATTGCAGCGTTCTAGGGTGAGTAGATGAGAATTTAGGTGACTCAGCTGATCAGTATGGAGTTTGTAATTGTATTCGTCTCTTGTCGTCTCAGAAAGGCGCCTCATCAAATTTCAACTTAATTCATTCAACTTATCGAAAATATCAATTCATTGAGATTCGCCAATATCTTCCCGTTCAATTGACATCGCGAAAATCAACCGAGAGAAATAAAAGGCCGTCGTAAAGAGCACCTCCTCCCTTTCCTCGAAGTAAAGAAGCACGATCTACCGACGAGGTCAAAAATAATTTCTTCGCGAGACATCATTGAAGGTGAGTTTTTTAAAACTATTTATGATTTTAATAATTAATTTATTTATTTTTATTTAATTTTGTTTTTTCTCTTTTATAGTGAGAGGCCGTCGTAAAGAAGCACATCTACGCCTCGACGTAAAGAAGCACGATCTAACAACGAGTTCAAAAATTATTTTCTTCACGTTTCATCATTGAAGGTGAGTTTTTTAAAACTTTATTATTTTAATTCATTTATTTTACTTTATTTTTTTTCTTTCATAGTGAGTGGTCTGGTTCTGTAGCTCACGGCTAATTCTTAACGACTCTGAAATTCTTGTTTCAACTCTGGAAGTTGAATACGATGTTACCGCGATCCAAGTGCGTGAAATGTCGATAAGTTTCAGTCATGCAGCATCACCATTGACCATATGAGCAAATTTTTTATTTTATTTTAGTTAATTATTTTTCACTATTATTAATTTTTTCTCAATTGAATTATGTTGAATTGTTTTAAAATTTCTGTGTTCAGATATTGTCAACAATAAAGTTTATGGTGAAATACCTGTTCCGAAAGGATATACTGCTATACAAACCAATTCCAAGGGGAAGGATGAGTTCTTTGGCCAGTTTTTTTCGAGCACAATAAATTGGCCAAATTTTAAAAATGTTCTTGAAAAATCACTAAAAATTGAAAAAAAACCTATACATTTTTGTTCATACTTTTTTGCTAAATATTACTCAAAGTTTATAAACTATTAACTAGAGTATTCATACATTTATAAACAAAATTATGCTGAAGAATGTAGTCAAATATCATTATTATGTGCTTAAAAAAAGCAATAAAAGGTGAACATCTAAAATCTTTTTTTTTAAATAGCAGATTATATTTAGAGTGGATTTTTTTATATTAAATTAGTAGTAGCCTAAAATTTTTGTGTGCTCCAAGTGCTCAATGTTATATTAATAACAATAAAGTTTTCATTTGTTAAAAAAAAAAAAAAATGCTTAAAGCTCAAAACAATTTCACTAAAATACAATACGGTAATTTACTAAAATTTGCTCATATTATGATCATGCTGCATGACTGGTACTTTTTGATTTTTCAGCATATTTTATTGAACTTTAGGAACGTTTGTCAGTACATTTTTCTGCACGAACTATTCACTGTTCTGGTTCGTAGCTGATCAGGAGATAATTTTGATCTGGATGGAACCTGTGATTTCATTCGTCTCCCGTTGTTTCTTAGTGGTTTCCTATCATATTCAACTTCCTCAGACGTTGATAAACTCATTCAGATTATCTGGATGGAGGAAGTCATTTCAATATTGTTTTGATGTGACTAATACTATCTACTATACTATACTATCTCTATAACTTAGTAAGTTGAACATGAGAGAATTTAGCTCATTCAGCTGATCAGGATGGAGTACCTCATTTCATTCGTATATTCTTTTCCAAGAGGGGCTCCTCATAAAATTTCAGCTGATCTAGATGAAGCCCGTATTTCCATTCGTCGCATGATGTTGCGAAGAGACTCCCTATCAAATTGCAGCGTTCTAGGGTGAGTAGATAAGAATTTAGGTGACTCAGCTTTTTTTTTGGGACATGCCCACAGAATGTTTTCAACATAAGCCCCGCCATATTTGAATTTACCTTCGACTTCCCGCGCATTGTTTATCTTGTTTTCAGCTGTTTATCGATGTTCTTGTTTTCATCATTAATCACATGGTCTAGACGTCTTTAGCAGATACTCGTAAGTAATCTCTTTTAGAATTTGCAATTCAAAACCCCTAGCGACCTCAATATTGTCTGATTCAGGTCTGCCAAAGTTCATTTGATTCAGGGTTAAATACTTTCCAAAGTTCATATCGAGCGAGGTTTAGCTGAGACCCTTTTCCATTAAAGTACAAAATAAAACGCCGTTTCTGCTAACTTTATGTAAAATGACATACAATTCATGAGTTCTGCTTTAAGTCAATGGGGAAAGGTCTCAGCTAAAACTTGCTCGATATGAACTTTAGGAAGTACTCAACCCTCAATCGAACGAAGTTTGGCAGACCTAAATCACACCAATATTAAGGCCGCTGGCTGATTCTGAAGAGCAAAAGTCTAGACGAGGGGAGGAGAGGACTGACCCAAAATTAGCCCAATTTTCAATTACTTGTAATTCGCTTATTTTGGGAGATAATTCATAGTTTTTTGATCGGATCGCTTTGTATTCCTTAGCTTTGCTACGTATAAAAATTTCTGTAAGATGGATGGTTTAAGAATTATTAGAGAAAAACTGTAAGATGGGCAAATTAAGCCATCTTATGAGGGCCGCCCTTTTGTATTCCACCACTTTCGAGGTTGTAGACAACGATTTTTTCACAAAGAATCTAATCTCAAACCTTCTCCTTAAATTACTACCTATTTTCGGCCTTGGCTCCTAGACTATTGATACCCAATCATACCCGTGGCGCTAACTTACTAATAGCCGGACCACTTGTGCGCCGGCCGTAGCTCTAATTCCCGATTGCGTAGGCACCGTTGATATTATAAAGAATGTAAACATGGTGAACAAGAATTGACTGACTAAAGATGGAACTACCGGTTCGTAGCTGATCAGGAGACAATTTTGATCTGGATGGAGCCTGTGATTTTATTCGTCTCCCGTTGTTTCTTAGTGGTTTCCTATAATTTTCAACTTCCTCAGGCGACCAAGAGAGAATTTAGCTCATTCAGCTTATCTGGATGAAGCAAGCCATTTCAATATTGTTTTGATGTGACAAATACTATCAAATTTAAACTTAGTAAGTTGAACATGAGAGAATTTAGGTCATTCAGCTGATCAGAACGGAGTACCTCATTTCATTCGTCTTTTGTTGTCCCAGAGAGGTTTTCCATCAAATTTCAGCATCTTAGGATGGACAGGAGAGAATTCAGCTCATTCAGCTGATCAGAACGGAGTACCTCATTTCATTCGTCTTTTGTTGTCCCAGAGAGGCTCCTCACCAAATTTCAGCGTCCTAGGATGGACAGGAGAGGTTTTACCTCATTCAGCTGATCAGGACGGAGTACCTCATTTCATTCGTCTTTTGTTGTCCCAGAGAGGCTCCTCACCAAATTTCAGCGTCCTAGGATGGACAGGAGAGGTTTTACCTCATTCAGCTGATCAGGACGGAGTACCTCATTTCATTCGTCTTTTGTTGTTCCAGAGAGGCTCCTCACCAAATTTCAGCGTCCTAGGATGGACAGGAGAGGTTTTACCTCATTCAGCTGATCAGGACGGAGTACCTCATTTCATTCGTCTTTTGTTGTTCCAGAGATGCTCCTCACCAAATTTCAGCGTCCTAGGATGGACAGGAGAGAATTCAGCTCATTCAGCTGATCAGGACGGAGTACCTCATTTCATTCGTCTTTTGTTGTTCCAGAGAGGCTCCTCATCAAATGTCAGCGTCCTAGGATGGACAGAAGAGAATTTAGCTCATTCAGCTGATCAGGAAGGAGTACCTCATTTCATTCGTCTTTTGTTGTGCCAGAGAGGCTCCTCAACAAATTTCAGCGTCCTAGGATGAACAGGACCGAATTTAGCGCATTCAGCTGATCAGGGCGGAGTACCTCATTTCATTCGTCTTTTGTTGTCCCAGAGAGGCTCCTCATCAAATTTCAGCGTCCTAGAATGGATAGGAGAGAATTCAGCTCAATCAACTGATCATGACGGAGTACCTCATTTCATTCGTATCTTGTTGTCCAAGAGGGGCTCCTCATGAAATTCAGCTGATCTAGACGGAGCCCGTATTTTCATTCGTCGCATGATGTTGCGAAGAGACTCCCTATTAAATTGCAGCGTTGTAGGGTGAGTAGATGAGAATTTAGGTGACTCAGATTTTTTTTTTTTTTTAGTTTCGTTTGGGACATGCCCACAGAATTTCTTCAACATAAGCCCCGCCATATTTGAATGTACCTTCGACTTCCCGCGCATTGATTATCCTGTTTTCAGCTGTTTATAGATTTTCTTGTTTTCATCAATATGTGATTAAATTTATTTGTGTTTTTAATCATTCTTGTACTATGAATGATTGAATTAATGAAGGCCTCTTATCGTTCTGAATGCGCTTTCGGAGTGCACCACGTTCCGAACATCATATTCAACTTCTTCAGAAGATCACGAGAGAATTTAGTTCATTCAGCTTATCTGGATTGAGGAAGTCATTTCAGTAACTTGGTACTCATGGTGAACTTAGTAAGTTCAACATGAGAGAATTTAGGTTATTCAGCTGATCAGGACGGAGTACCTCATTTCATTCGTCTTTGGTTGTTCCAGAGAGGCTCCTCATCGAATTTCAGCGACCTAGGATGGACAGGAGAGAATTTAGCTCATTCAGCTGATCAGGACGGAGTACCTCATTTCATTCGTCTTTGGTTGTTCCAGAGAGGCTCCTCATCAAATTTCAGCGTCCTAGGATGAACAGGACCGGATTTTGCACATTCAGCCGATCAGGACGGAGTACCTCTTTTCATTCGTCTTTGGTTGTTCCAGAGATGCTCCTCACCAAATTTCGGCGACCTAGGATGGACAGGAGAGAATTCAGCTCATTCAGCTGCTCAAGACGGAGTACCTCATTTCATTCGTCTTTTGTTGTTCCAGAGATGCTCCTCACCAAATTTCAGCGTCCTAGGATGGACAGGAGAGAATTTGTTCATTCAGCTGATCAGGACGGAGTTTCTCATTTCATTTGTCTTTTGTTCTCCCGGAGAGAATTTAGCTCATTCAGCTGATCAGGACGTAAGTACCTCATTTCATTCGTCTTTCGTTGTCCCAGAGAGGTCCCTCATCAGATTTCGGCGACCTAGGATGGACAGGAGAGAATTTAGCTCATTCAGCTGATCAGGACGGAGTACCTCATTTCATTCGTCTTTTGTTCTCCCGGAGAGAATTTAGCTCATTGAGCTGATCAGGACGGAGTACCTCATTTCATTGGTCTTTTGTTGTTCCAGAGATGCTCCTCACCAAATTTCAGCGTCCTAGGATGGACAGGAGAGAATTTGTTCATTCAGCTGATCAGGACGGAGTTTCTCATTTCATTTGTCTTTTGTTCTCCCGGAGAGAATTTAGCTCATTCAGCTGATCAGGACGTTAGTACCTCATTTCATTCGTCTTTCGTTGTCCCAGAGAGGTCCCTCATCAGATTTCGGCGACCTAGGATGGACAGGAGAGAATTTAGCTCATTCAGCTGATCAGGACCGAGTACCTCATTTCATTCGTCTTTAATTGTTCCAGAGATGCTCCTCACCAAATTTCAGCGTCCTAGGATGGACAGGAGAGAATTTAGCTCATTCAGCTGACCAGGACGGAGTCCCTCATTTCATTCGTCTTTTGTTCTCCCGGAGAGAATTTAGCTCATTCAGCTGATCAGGACGTAAGTACCTCATTTCATTCGTCTTTCGTTGTCCCAGAGAGGCTTCCCATCAAATTTCAGCGTCCTAGCGTGAATACGATAGCATTTAACTCATTCAGCTGATCATGACGGAGCTCATCATTTCATTCGTATCTTGTTGTTCCAGAGAGGCTCCTCATAAAATGTCTGCTGATCTAGATGGAGCCCGTATTTTCATTTGTCGCATGATGGTGCGAAGAGACTTCCTATCAAATTGCAGCGTTCTAGGGTGAGTAGATGAGAATTTAGGTGACTCAGCTGATCAGTATGGAGTTTGTAATTGTATTCGTCTCTTGTCGTCTCAGAAAGGCGCCTCATCAAATTTCAACTTAATTCATTCAACTTATCGAAAATATCAATTCATTGAGATTCGCCAATATCTTCCCGTTCAATTGACATCGCGAAAATCAACCGAGAGAAATAAAAGGCCGTCGTAAAGAGCACCTCCTCCCTTTCCTCGAAGTAAAGAAGCACGATCTACCGACGAGGTCAAAAATAATTTCTTCGCGAGACATCATTGAAGGTGAGTTTTTTAAAACTATTTATGATTTTAATAATTAATTTATTTATTTTTATTTAATTTTGTTTTTTCTCTTTTATAGTGAGAGGCCGTCGTAAAGAAGCACATCTACGCCTCGACGTAAAGAAGCACGATCTAACAACGAGTTCAAAAATTATTTTCTTCACGTTTCATCATTGAAGGTGAGTTTTTTAAAACTTTATTATTTTAATTCATTTATTTTACTTTATTTTTTTTCTTTCATAGTGAGTGGTCTGGTTCTGTAGCTCACGGCTAATTCTTAACGACTCTGAAATTCTTGTTTCAACTCTGGAAGTTGAATACGATGTTACCGCGATCCAAGTGCGTGAAATGTCGATAAGTTTCAGTCATGCAGCATCACCATTGACCATATGAGCAAATTTTTTATTTTATTTTAGTTAATTATTTTTCACTATTATTAATTTTTTCTCAATTGAATTATGTTGAATTGTTTTAAAATTTCTGTGTTCAGATATTGTCAACAATAAAGTTTATGGTGAAATACCTGTTCCGAAAGGATATACTGCTATACAAACCAATTCCAAGGGGAAGGATGAGTTCTTTGGCCAGTTTTTTTCGAGCACAATAAATTGGCCAAATTTTAAAAATGTTCTTGAAAAATCACTAAAAATTGAAAAAAAACCTATACATTTTTGTTCATACTTTTTTGCTAAATATTACTCAAAGTTTATAAACTATTAACTAGAGTATTCATACATTTATAAACAAAATTATGCTGAAGAATGTAGTCAAATATCATTATTATGTGCTTAAAAAAAGCAATAAAAGGTGAACATCTAAAATCTTTTTTTTTAAATAGCAGATTATATTTAGAGTGGATTTTTTTATATTAAATTAGTAGTAGCCTAAAATTTTTGTGTGCTCCAAGTGCTCAATGTTATATTAATAACAATAAAGTTTTCATTTGTTAAAAAAAAAAAAAATGCTTAAAGCTCAAAACAATTTCACTAAAATACAATACGGTAATTTACTAAAATTTGCTCATATTATGATCATGCTGCATGACTGGTACTTTTTGATTTTTCAGCATATTTTATTGAACTTTAGGAACGTTTGTCAGTACATTTTTCTGCACGAACTATTCACTGTTCTGGTTCGTAGCTGATCAGGAGATAATTTTGATCTGGATGGAACCTGTGATTTCATTCGTCTCCCGTTGTTTCTTAGTGGTTTCCTATCATATTCAACTTCCTCAGACGTTGATAAACTCATTCAGATTATCTGGATGGAGGAAGTCATTTCAATATTGTTTTGATGTGACTAATACTATCTACTATACTATACTATCTCTATAACTTAGTAAGTTGAACATGAGAGAATTTAGCTCATTCAGCTGATCAGGATGGAGTACCTCATTTCATTCGTATATTCTTTTCCAAGAGGGGCTCCTCATAAAATTTCAGCTGATCTAGATGAAGCCCGTATTTCCATTCGTCGCATGATGTTGCGAAGAGACTCCCTATCAAATTGCAGCGTTCTAGGGTGAGTAGATAAGAATTTAGGTGACTCAGCTTTTTTTTTGGGACATGCCCACAGAATGTTTTCAACATAAGCCCCGCCATATTTGAATTTACCTTCGACTTCCCGCGCATTGTTTATCTTGTTTTCAGCTGTTTATCGATGTTCTTGTTTTCATCATTAATCACATGGTCTAGACGTCTTTAGCAGATACTCGTAAGTAATCTCTTTTAGAATTTGCAATTCAAAACCCCTAGCGACCTCAATATTGTCTGATTCAGGTCTGCCAAAGTTCATTTGATTCAGGGTTAAATACTTTCCAAAGTTCATATCGAGCGAGGTTTAGCTGAGACCCTTTTCCATTAAAGTACAAAATAAAACGCCGTTTCTGCTAACTTTATGTAAAATGACATACAATTCATGAGTTCTGCTTTAAGTCAATGGGGAAAGGTCTCAGCTAAAACTTGCTCGATATGAACTTTAGGAAGTACTCAACCCTCAATCGAACGAAGTTTGGCAGACCTAAATCACACCAATATTAAGGCCGCTGGCTGATTCTGAAGAGCAAAAGTCTAGACGAGGGGAGGAGAGGACTGACCCAAAATTAGCCCAATTTTCAATTACTTGTAATTCGCTTATTTTGGGAGATAATTCATAGTTTTTTGATCGGATCGCTTTGTATTCCTTAGCTTTGCTACGTATAAAAATTTCTGTAAGATGGATGGTTTAAGAATTATTAGAGAAAAACTGTAAGATGGGCAAATTAAGCCATCTTATGAGGGCCGCCCTTTTGTATTCCACCACTTTCGAGGTTGTAGACAACGATTTTTTCACAAAGAATCTAATCTCAAACCTTCTCCTTAAATTACTACCTATTTTCGGCCTTGGCTCCTAGACTATTGATACCCAATCATACCCGTGGCGCTAACTTACTAATAGCCGGACCACTTGTGCGCCGGCCGTAGCTCTAATTCCCGATTGCGTAGGCACCGTTGATATTATAAAGAATGTAAACATGGTGAACAAGAATTGACTGACTAAAGATGGAACTACCGGTTCGTAGCTGATCAGGAGACAATTTTGATCTGGATGGAGCCTGTGATTTTATTCGTCTCCCGTTGTTTCTTAGTGGTTTCCTATAATTTTCAACTTCCTCAGGCGACCAAGAGAGAATTTAGCTCATTCAGCTTATCTGGATGAAGCAAGCCATTTCAATATTGTTTTGATGTGACAAATACTATCAAATTTAAACTTAGTAAGTTGAACATGAGAGAATTTAGGTCATTCAGCTGATCAGAACGGAGTACCTCATTTCATTCGTCTTTTGTTGTCCCAGAGAGGTTTTCCATCAAATTTCAGCATCTTAGGATGGACAGGAGAGAATTCAGCTCATTCAGCTGATCAGAACGGAGTACCTCATTTCATTCGTCTTTTGTTGTCCCAGAGAGGCTCCTCACCAAATTTCAGCGTCCTAGGATGGACAGGAGAGGTTTTACCTCATTCAGCTGATCAGACGGAGTACCTCATTTCATTCGTCTTTTGTTGTCCCAGAGAGGCTCCTCACCAAATTTCAGCGTCCTAGGATGGACAGGAGAGGTTTTACCTCATTCAGCTGATCAGGACGGAGTACCTCATTTCATTCGTCTTTTGTTGTTCCAGAGAGGCTCCTCACCAAATTTCAGCGTCCTAGGATGGACAGGAGAGGTTTTACCTCATTCAGCTGATCAGGACGGAGTACCTCATTTCATTCGTCTTTTGTTGTTCCAGAGATGCTCCTCACCAAATTTCAGCGTCCTAGGATGGACAGGAGAGAATTCAGCTCATTCAGCTGATCAGGACGGAGTACCTCATTTCATTCGTCTTTTGTTGTTCCAGAGAGGCTCCTCATCAAATGTCAGCGTCCTAGGATGGACAGAAGAGAATTTAGCTCATTCAGCTGATCAGGAAGGAGTACCTCATTTCATTCGTCTTTTGTTGTGCCAGAGAGGCTCCTCAACAAATTTCAGCGTCCTAGGATGAACAGGACCGAATTTAGCGCATTCAGCTGATCAGGGCGGAGTACCTCATTTCATTCGTCTTTTGTTGTCCCAGAGAGGCTCCTCATCAAATTTCAGCGTCCTAGAATGGATAGGAGAGAATTCAGCTCAATCAACTGATCATGACGGAGTACCTCATTTCATTCGTATCTTGTTGTCCAAGAGGGGCTCCTCATGAAATTCAGCTGATCTAGACGGAGCCCGTATTTTCATTCGTCGCATGATGTTGCGAAGAGACTCCCTATTAAATTGCAGCGTTGTAGGGTGAGTAGATGAGAATTTAGGTGACTCAGATTTTTTTTTTTTTTTAGTTTCGTTTGGGACATGCCCACAGAATTTCTTCAACATAAGCCCCGCCATATTTGAATGTACCTTCGACTTCCCGCGCATTGATTATCCTGTTTTCAGCTGTTTATAGATTTTCTTGTTTTCATCAATATGTGATTAAATTTATTTGTGTTTTTAATCATTCTTGTACTATGAATGATTGAATTAATGAAGGCCTCTTATCGTTCTGAATGCGCTTTCGGAGTGCACCACGTTCCGAACATCATATTCAACTTCTTCAGAAGATCACGAGAGAATTTAGTTCATTCAGCTTATCTGGATTGAGGAAGTCATTTCAGTAACTTGGTACTCATGGTGAACTTAGTAAGTTCAACATGAGAGAATTTAGGTTATTCAGCTGATCAGGACGGAGTACCTCATTTCATTCGTCTTTGGTTGTTCCAGAGAGGCTCCTCATCGAATTTCAGCGACCTAGGATGGACAGGAGAGAATTTAGCTCATTCAGCTGATCAGGACGGAGTACCTCATTTCATTCGTCTTTGGTTGTTCCAGAGAGGCTCCTCATCAAATTTCAGCGTCCTAGGATGAACAGGACCGGATTTTGCACATTCAGCCGATCAGGACTGAGTACCTCTTTTCATTCGTCTTTGGTTGTTCCAGAGATGCTCCTCACCAAATTTCGGCGACCTAGGATGGACAGGAGAGAATTCAGCTCATTCAGCTGCTCAAGACGGAGTACCTCATTTCATTCGTCTTTTGTTGTTCCAGAGATGCTCCTCACCAAATTTCAGCGTCCTAGGATGGACAGGAGAGAATTTGTTCATTCAGCTGATCAGGACGGAGTTTCTCATTTCATTTGTCTTTTGTTCTCCCGGAGAGAATTTAGCTCATTCAGCTGATCAGGACGTAAGTACCTCATTTCATTCGTCTTTCGTTGTCCCAGAGAGGTCCCTCATCAGATTTCGGCGACCTAGGATGGACAGGAGAGAATTTAGCTCATTCAGCTGATCAGGACGGAGTACCTCATTTCATTCGTCTTTTGTTCTCCCGGAGAGAATTTAGCTCATTGAGCTGATCAGGACGGAGTACCTCATTTCATTGGTCTTTTGTTGTTCCAGAGATGCTCCTCACCAAATTTCAGCGTCCTAGGATGGACAGGAGAGAATTTGTTCATTCAGCTGATCAGGACGGAGTTTCTCATTTCATTTGTCTTTTGTTCTCCCGGAGAGAATTTAGCTCATTCAGCTGATCAGGACGTTAGTACCTCATTTCATTCGTCTTTCGTTGTCCCAGAGAGGTCCCTCATCAGATTTCGGCGACCTAGGATGGACAGGAGAGAATTTAGCTCATTCAGCTGATCAGGACCGAGTACCTCATTTCATTCGTCTTTAATTGTTCCAGAGATGCTCCTCACCAAATTTCAGCGTCCTAGGATGGACAGGAGAGAATTTAGCTCATTCAGCTGACCAGGACGGAGTCCCTCATTTCATTCGTCTTTTGTTCTCCCGGAGAGAATTTAGCTCATTCAGCTGATCAGGACGTAAGTACCTCATTTCATTCGTCTTTCGTTGTCCCAGAGAGGCTTCCCATCAAATTTCAGCGTCCTAGCGTGAATACGATAGCATTTAACTCATTCAGCTGATCATGACGGAGCTCATCATTTCATTCGTATCTTGTTGTTCCAGAGAGGCTCCTCATAAAATGTCTGCTGATCTAGATGGAGCCCGTATTTTCATTTGTCGCATGATGGTGCGAAGAGACTTCCTATCAAATTGCAGCGTTCTAGGGTGAGTAGATGAGAATTTAGGTGACTCAGCTGATCAGTATGGAGTTTGTAATTGTATTCGTCTCTTGTCGTCTCAGAAAGGCGCCTCATCAAATTTCAACTTAATTCATTCAACTTATCGAAAATATCAATTCATTGAGATTCGCCAATATCTTCCCGTTCAATTGACATCGCGAAAATCAACCGAGAGAAATAAAAGGCCGTCGTAAAGAGCACCTCCTCCCTTTCCTCGAAGTAAAGAAGCACGATCTACCGACGAGGTCAAAAATAATTTCTTCGCGAGACATCATTGAAGGTGAGTTTTTTAAAACTATTTATGATTTTAATAATTAATTTATTTATTTTTATTTAATTTTGTTTTTTCTCTTTTATAGTGAGAGGCCGTCGTAAAGAAGCACATCTACGCCTCGACGTAAAGAAGCACGATCTAACAACGAGTTCAAAAATTATTTTCTTCACGTTTCATCATTGAAGGTGAGTTTTTTAAAACTTTATTATTTTAATTCATTTATTTTACTTTATTTTTTTTCTTTCATAGTGAGTGGTCTGGTTCTGTAGCTCACGGCTAATTCTTAACGACTCTGAAATTCTTGTTTCAACTCTGGAAGTTGAATACGATGTTACCGCGATCCAAGTGCGTGAAATGTCGATAAGTTTCAGTCATGCAGCATCACCATTGACCATATGAGCAAATTTTTTATTTTATTTTAGTTAATTATTTTTCACTATTATTAATTTTTTCTCAATTGAATTATGTTGAATTGTTTTAAAATTTCTGTGTTCAGATATTGTCAACAATAAAGTTTATGGTGAAATACCTGTTCCGAAAGGATATACTGCTATACAAACCAATTCCAAGGGGAAGGATGAGTTCTTTGGCCAGTTTTTTTCGAGCACAATAAATTGGCCAAATTTTAAAAATGTTCTTGAAAAATCACTAAAAATTGAAAAAAAACCTATACATTTTTGTTCATACTTTTTTGCTAAATATTACTCAAAGTTTATAAACTATTAACTAGAGTATTCATACATTTATAAACAAAATTATGCTGAAGAATGTAGTCAAATATCATTATTATGTGCTTAAAAAAAGCAATAAAAGGTGAACATCTAAAATCTTTTTTTTTAAATAGCAGATTATATTTAGAGTGGATTTTTTTATATTAAATTAGTAGTAGCCTAAAATTTTTGTGTGCTCCAAGTGCTCAATGTTATATTAATAACAATAAAGTTTTCATTTGTTAAAAAAAAAAAAAAATGCTTAAAGCTCAAAACAATTTCACTAAAATACAATACGGTAATTTACTAAAATTTGCTCATATTATGATCATGCTGCATGACTGGTACTTTTTGATTTTTCAGCATATTTTATTGAACTTTAGGAACGTTTGTCAGTACATTTTTCTGCACGAACTATTCACTGTTCTGGTTCGTAGCTGATCAGGAGATAATTTTGATCTGGATGGAACCTGTGATTTCATTCGTCTCCCGTTGTTTCTTAGTGGTTTCCTATCATATTCAACTTCCTCAGACGTTGATAAACTCATTCAGATTATCTGGATGGAGGAAGTCATTTCAATATTGTTTTGATGTGACTAATACTATCTACTATACTATACTATCTCTATAACTTAGTAAGTTGAACATGAGAGAATTTAGCTCATTCAGCTGATCAGGATGGAGTACCTCATTTCATTCGTATATTCTTTTCCAAGAGGGGCTCCTCATAAAATTTCAGCTGATCTAGATGAAGCCCGTATTTCCATTCGTCGCATGATGTTGCGAAGAGACTCCCTATCAAATTGCAGCGTTCTAGGGTGAGTAGATAAGAATTTAGGTGACTCAGCTTTTTTTTTGGGACATGCCCACAGAATGTTTTCAACATAAGCCCCGCCATATTTGAATTTACCTTCGACTTCCCGCGCATTGTTTATCTTGTTTTCAGCTGTTTATCGATGTTCTTGTTTTCATCATTAATCACATGGTCTAGACGTCTTTAGCAGATACTCGTAAGTAATCTCTTTTAGAATTTGCAATTCAAAACCCCTAGCGACCTCAATATTGTCTGATTCAGGTCTGCCAAAGTTCATTTGATTCAGGGTTAAATACTTTCCAAAGTTCATATCGAGCGAGGTTTAGCTGAGACCCTTTTCCATTAAAGTACAAAATAAAACGCCGTTTCTGCTAACTTTATGTAAAATGACATACAATTCATGAGTTCTGCTTTAAGTCAATGGGGAAAGGTCTCAGCTAAAACTTGCTCGATATGAACTTTAGGAAGTACTCAACCCTCAATCGAACGAAGTTTGGCAGACCTAAATCACACCAATATTAAGGCCGCTGGCTGATTCTGAAGAGCAAAAGTCTAGACGAGGGGAGGAGAGGACTGACCCAAAATTAGCCCAATTTTCAATTACTTGTAATTCGCTTATTTTGGGAGATAATTCATAGTTTTTTGATCGGATCGCTTTGTATTCCTTAGCTTTGCTACGTATAAAAATTTCTGTAAGATGGATGGTTTAAGAATTATTAGAGAAAAACTGTAAGATGGGCAAATTAAGCCATCTTATGAGGGCCGCCCTTTTGTATTCCACCACTTTCGAGGTTGTAGACAACGATTTTTTCACAAAGAATCTAATCTCAAACCTTCTCCTTAAATTACTACCTATTTTCGGCCTTGGCTCCTAGACTATTGATACCCAATCATACCCGTGGCGCTAACTTACTAATAGCCGGACCACTTGTGCGCCGGCCGTAGCTCTAATTCCCGATTGCGTAGGCACCGTTGATATTATAAAGAATGTAAACATGGTGAACAAGAATTGACTGACTAAAGATGGAACTACCGGTTCGTAGCTGATCAGGAGACAATTTTGATCTGGATGGAGCCTGTGATTTTATTCGTCTCCCGTTGTTTCTTAGTGGTTTCCTATAATTTTCAACTTCCTCAGGCGACCAAGAGAGAATTTAGCTCATTCAGCTTATCTGGATGAAGCAAGCCATTTCAATATTGTTTTGATGTGACAAATACTATCAAATTTAAACTTAGTAAGTTGAACATGAGAGAATTTAGGTCATTCAGCTGATCAGAACGGAGTACCTCATTTCATTCGTCTTTTGTTGTCCCAGAGAGGTTTTCCATCAAATTTCAGCATCTTAGGATGGACAGGAGAGAATTCAGCTCATTCAGCTGATCAGAACGGAGTACCTCATTTCATTCGTCTTTTGTTGTCCCAGAGAGGCTCCTCACCAAATTTCAGCGTCCTAGGATGGACAGGAGAGGTTTTACCTCATTCAGCTGATCAGGACGGAGTACCTCATTTCATTCGTCTTTTGTTGTCCCAGAGAGGCTCCTCACCAAATTTCAGCGTCCTAGGATGGACAGGAGAGGTTTTACCTCATTCAGCTGATCAGGACGGAGTACCTCATTTCATTCGTCTTTTGTTGTTCCAGAGAGGCTCCTCACCAAATTTCAGCGTCCTAGGATGGACAGGAGAGGTTTTACCTCATTCAGCTGATCAGGACGGAGTACCTCATTTCATTCGTCTTTTGTTGTTCCAGAGATGCTCCTCACCAAATTTCAGCGTCCTAGGATGGACAGGAGAGAATTCAGCTCATTCAGCTGATCAGGACGGAGTACCTCATTTCATTCGTCTTTTGTTGTTCCAGAGAGGCTCCTCATCAAATGTCAGCGTCCTAGGATGGACAGAAGAGAATTTAGCTCATTCAGCTGATCAGGAAGGAGTACCTCATTTCATTCGTCTTTTGTTGTGCCAGAGAGGCTCCTCAACAAATTTCAGCGTCCTAGGATGAACAGGACCGAATTTAGCGCATTCAGCTGATCAGGGCGGAGTACCTCATTTCATTCGTCTTTTGTTGTCCCAGAGAGGCTCCTCATCAAATTTCAGCGTCCTAGAATGGATAGGAGAGAATTCAGCTCAATCAACTGATCATGACGGAGTACCTCATTTCATTCGTATCTTGTTGTCCAAGAGGGGCTCCTCATGAAATTCAGCTGATCTAGACGGAGCCCGTATTTTCATTCGTCGCATGATGTTGCGAAGAGACTCCCTATTAAATTGCAGCGTTGTAGGGTGAGTAGATGAGAATTTAGGTGACTCAGATTTTTTTTTTTTTTTAGTTTCGTTTGGGACATGCCCACAGAATTTCTTCAACATAAGCCCCGCCATATTTGAATGTACCTTCGACTTCCCGCGCATTGATTATCCTGTTTTCAGCTGTTTATAGATTTTCTTGTTTTCATCAATATGTGATTAAATTTATTTGTGTTTTTAATCATTCTTGTACTATGAATGATTGAATTAATGAAGGCCTCTTATCGTTCTGAATGCGCTTTCGGAGTGCACCACGTTCCGAACATCATATTCAACTTCTTCAGAAGATCACGAGAGAATTTAGTTCATTCAGCTTATCTGGATTGAGGAAGTCATTTCAGTAACTTGGTACTCATGGTGAACTTAGTAAGTTCAACATGAGAGAATTTAGGTTATTCAGCTGATCAGGACGGAGTACCTCATTTCATTCGTCTTTGGTTGTTCCAGAGAGGCTCCTCATCGAATTTCAGCGACCTAGGATGGACAGGAGAGAATTTAGCTCATTCAGCTGATCAGGACGGAGTACCTCATTTCATTCGTCTTTGGTTGTTCCAGAGAGGCTCCTCATCAAATTTCAGCGTCCTAGGATGAACAGGACCGGATTTTGCACATTCAGCCGATCAGGACGGAGTACCTCTTTTCATTCGTCTTTGGTTGTTCCAGAGATGCTCCTCACCAAATTTCGGCGACCTAGGATGGACAGGAGAGAATTCAGCTCATTCAGCTGCTCAAGACGGAGTACCTCATTTCATTCGTCTTTTGTTGTTCCAGAGATGCTCCTCACCAAATTTCAGCGTCCTAGGATGGACAGGAGAGAATTTGTTCATTCAGCTGATCAGGACGGAGTTTCTCATTTCATTTGTCTTTTGTTCTCCCGGAGAGAATTTAGCTCATTCAGCTGATCAGGACGTAAGTACCTCATTTCATTCGTCTTTCGTTGTCCCAGAGAGGTCCCTCATCAGATTTCGGCGACCTAGGATGGACAGGAGAGAATTTAGCTCATTCAGCTGATCAGGACGGAGTACCTCATTTCATTCGTCTTTTGTTCTCCCGGAGAGAATTTAGCTCATTGAGCTGATCAGGACGGAGTACCTCATTTCATTGGTCTTTTGTTGTTCCAGAGATGCTCCTCACCAAATTTCAGCGTCCTAGGATGGACAGGAGAGAATTTGTTCATTCAGCTGATCAGGACGGAGTTTCTCATTTCATTTGTCTTTTGTTCTCCCGGAGAGAATTTAGCTCATTCAGCTGATCAGGACGTTAGTACCTCATTTCATTCGTCTTTCGTTGTCCCAGAGAGGTCCCTCATCAGATTTCGGCGACCTAGGATGGACAGGAGAGAATTTAGCTCATTCAGCTGATCAGGACCGAGTACCTCATTTCATTCGTCTTTAATTGTTCCAGAGATGCTCCTCACCAAATTTCAGCGTCCTAGGATGGACAGGAGAGAATTTAGCTCATTCAGCTGACCAGGACGGAGTCCCTCATTTCATTCGTCTTTTGTTCTCCCGGAGAGAATTTAGCTCATTCAGCTGATCAGGACGTAAGTACCTCATTTCATTCGTCTTTCGTTGTCCCAGAGAGGCTTCCCATCAAATTTCAGCGTCCTAGCGTGAATACGATAGCATTTAACTCATTCAGCTGATCATGACGGAGCTCATCATTTCATTCGTATCTTGTTGTTCCAGAGAGGCTCCTCATAAAATGTCTGCTGATCTAGATGGAGCCCGTATTTTCATTTGTCGCATGATGGTGCGAAGAGACTTCCTATCAAATTGCAGCGTTCTAGGGTGAGTAGATGAGAATTTAGGTGACTCAGCTGATCAGTATGGAGTTTGTAATTGTATTCGTCTCTTGTCGTCTCAGAAAGGCGCCTCATCAAATTTCAACTTAATTCATTCAACTTATCGAAAATATCAATTCATTGAGATTCGCCAATATCTTCCCGTTCAATTGACATCGCGAAAATCAACCGAGAGAAATAAAAGGCCGTCGTAAAGAGCACCTCCTCCCTTTCCTCGAAGTAAAGAAGCACGATCTACCGACGAGGTCAAAAATAATTTCTTCGCGAGACATCATTGAAGGTGAGTTTTTTAAAACTATTTATGATTTTAATAATTAATTTATTTATTTTTATTTAATTTTGTTTTTTCTCTTTTATAGTGAGAGGCCGTCGTAAAGAAGCACATCTACGCCTCGACGTAAAGAAGCACGATCTAACAACGAGTTCAAAAATTATTTTCTTCACGTTTCATCATTGAAGGTGAGTTTTTTAAAACTTTATTATTTTAATTCATTTATTTTACTTTATTTTTTTTCTTTCATAGTGAGTGGTCTGGTTCTGTAGCTCACGGCTAATTCTTAACGACTCTGAAATTCTTGTTTCAACTCTGGAAGTTGAATACGATGTTACCGCGATCCAAGTGCGTGAAATGTCGATAAGTTTCAGTCATGCAGCATCACCATTGACCATATGAGCAAATTTTTTATTTTATTTTAGTTAATTATTTTTCACTATTATTAATTTTTTCTCAATTGAATTATGTTGAATTGTTTTAAAATTTCTGTGTTCAGATATTGTCAACAATAAAGTTTATGGTGAAATACCTGTTCCGAAAGGATATACTGCTATACAAACCAATTCCAAGGGGAAGGATGAGTTCTTTGGCCAGTTTTTTTCGAGCACAATAAATTGGCCAAATTTTAAAAATGTTCTTGAAAAATCACTAAAAATTGAAAAAAAACCTATACATTTTTGTTCATACTTTTTTGCTAAATATTACTCAAAGTTTATAAACTATTAACTAGAGTATTCATACATTTATAAACAAAATTATGCTGAAGAATGTAGTCAAATATCATTATTATGTGCTTAAAAAAAGCAATAAAAGGTGAACATCTAAAATCTTTTTTTTTAAATAGCAGATTATATTTAGAGTGGATTTTTTTATATTAAATTAGTAGTAGCCTAAAATTTTTGTGTGCTCCAAGTGCTCAATGTTATATTAATAACAATAAAGTTTTCATTTGTTAAAAAAAAAAAAAAATGCTTAAAGCTCAAAACAATTTCACTAAAATACAATACGGTAATTTACTAAAATTTGCTCATATTATGATCATGCTGCATGACTGGTACTTTTTGATTTTTCAGCATATTTTATTGAACTTTAGGAACGTTTGTCAGTACATTTTTCTGCACGAACTATTCACTGTTCTGGTTCGTAGCTGATCAGGAGATAATTTTGATCTGGATGGAACCTGTGATTTCATTCGTCTCCCGTTGTTTCTTAGTGGTTTCCTATCATATTCAACTTCCTCAGACGTTGATAAACTCATTCAGATTATCTGGATGGAGGAAGTCATTTCAATATTGTTTTGATGTGACTAATACTATCTACTATACTATACTATCTCTATAACTTAGTAAGTTGAACATGAGAGAATTTAGCTCATTCAGCTGATCAGGATGGAGTACCTCATTTCATTCGTATATTCTTTTCCAAGAGGGGCTCCTCATAAAATTTCAGCTGATCTAGATGAAGCCCGTATTTCCATTCGTCGCATGATGTTGCGAAGAGACTCCCTATCAAATTGCAGCGTTCTAGGGTGAGTAGATAAGAATTTAGGTGACTCAGCTTTTTTTTTGGGACATGCCCACAGAATGTTTTCAACATAAGCCCCGCCATATTTGAATTTACCTTCGACTTCCCGCGCATTGTTTATCTTGTTTTCAGCTGTTTATCGATGTTCTTGTTTTCATCATTAATCACATGGTCTAGACGTCTTTAGCAGATACTCGTAAGTAATCTCTTTTAGAATTTGCAATTCAAAACCCCTAGCGACCTCAATATTGTCTGATTCAGGTCTGCCAAAGTTCATTTGATTCAGGGTTAAATACTTTCCAAAGTTCATATCGAGCGAGGTTTAGCTGAGACCCTTTTCCATTAAAGTACAAAATAAAACGCCGTTTCTGCTAACTTTATGTAAAATGACATACAATTCATGAGTTCTGCTTTAAGTCAATGGGGAAAGGTCTCAGCTAAAACTTGCTCGATATGAACTTTAGGAAGTACTCAACCCTCAATCGAACGAAGTTTGGCAGACCTAAATCACACCAATATTAAGGCCGCTGGCTGATTCTGAAGAGCAAAAGTCTAGACGAGGGGAGGAGAGGACTGACCCAAAATTAGCCCAATTTTCAATTACTTGTAATTCGCTTATTTTGGGAGATAATTCATAGTTTTTTTGATCGGATCGCTTTGTATTCCTTAGCTTTGCTACGTATAAAAATTTCTGTAAGATGGATGGTTTAAGAATTATTAGAGAAAAACTGTAAGATGGGCAAATTAAGCCATCTTATGAGGGCCGCCCTTTTGTATTCCACCACTTTCGAGGTTGTAGACAACGATTTTTTCACAAAGAATCTAATCTCAAACCTTCTCCTTAAGGAGGCTGAGCGAACTCTCCCGAGGGTGAGCGACCTCTCCCGAGGGTGAGCGACCTCTCCCGAGGGTGAGCGACCTCTCCCGAAGCTGAGCGACCGCCCGGGGATGTCACAGCTGTACATTGTAAGCATGTACTGTAAACATAGCTGTGACATTAATCCGTACATATCTAATCTTGAAGGGATAATGCAATCAATGAGGGGAAAGAAAATATTGGTAGGAATGGATGCTAACGCCAGGTCTAGATGGTGGCACAGCCATCTCTTCGATTCCCAGGGGCCACTCGGCCCCAATAGGAGTAAATGGGAGAGGGGGGCAGTCTTAGAGGACCTGGTGTTGGAATGGGACCTAAGCATCCTTAACGTTCCTGCAGATATCCCCACATACAGGGGTACTGCGGGAGGAATGTCAAACATTGATGTTACCCTCGCAACCCCCTGCCTTGCTGACAATGTCTCAGGATGGAGATTGCTGGGGTCGGAGTTCTCCAGCCAGCACACTGCTATAAGGTTGGAGGTCGATCGACCCCTTGGGACTAGAGCAAGAGGTGTTGCAGTTTCCACAGGCCGCTTTAACGAGAAGAAGGCCAACTGGCAGAGATTCTCAGAGGCTCTGGAGGAAAATCTGCGGGGTACGCAGTTCCCCTCAATACACAATGTGGAAGACCTTGAGAATGCAGTCGCTTCTGCCGAGGGTATATTAGTACGCGCTGCCTCCGAGGCAATGCCAGTGAGTTGCCAGAAGTCGTACAAGCTCGATTGGTGGTCCAGGAGACTGGAATCACTCAAGAGAGCAGCGCTGCGACTTCGTAATCGGAGGCAGCGCAGGGGGGTTAGGGTCTCGAATGATGAGATGAGTGAACTCGGTGTGGCGAGGAAGAAGTATAGTAGAGCTGTTAGGCAAATGAGGAGATCAGGTTGGAGGAATTTCGTTACCGAGGAGGGAGCTGGAAATCCATATGGCCTACCTTATCGTCTGGTAAGAGGCCTCAATACTTCATTCCAGCTCTCCACTCTAAGGGGTAGTGGGGCAATCACATGGAAACAAGCTGCGCACGAGTTACTCGGCTCTCTCTTCCCCGGGGATACTGAAGAGGGCGAGTCGGCAGCGCAAGCAGAGCAGAGACGGGCAATGTCTCGAATAGACCTTGCGGGCAGTGGGATGCCTGAGGTGTCAGACGCTCTACTGACTAGCCTCGTAGAGACCTTTAAGGCAGGCAAGGCTCCGGGTCCGGACCGGATCGAGGTCCGCATGCTAAAAACTGCTTGGCCCTTGATCTACCCCTGGTATGGAATCATCGTACGAAAGTGCCTGGAACTCTGTCACTTCCCTTCATCCTGGAAGGTGGGCAGGGTCTGCGTTTTGTGGAAAGCAGGCAACCGGGATCCAGAGGAGGCCAGTTCATACCGGCCATTATGCCTCTTAGGGTACCCTGGTAAACTGCTGGAGAAGGTTGTGGTGGAGCACCTACGGCTAACAACTGAGATGAGTGACCCGGCCCAGTTCGGTTTCAGGCGGGGCAGGTCCACTGTCGACGCGATCCTCGAACTCCAGAGGCTGGTTGATGAGGACACGAGCAAGTATGTCTTGGGCATCTTTGTAGACGTCTGGTGGCCAGCTGTCGTGGGAGAATTGAGAAGGAGGGGATGCAGTCCTTACATCCACAACCTTCTTCTCAGCTACTTTGAGGATCGCGAGGTAGTGTTTCGTGAGGGGAGGCATAGTGTAGGCAGGAAAATCACCAAAGGTTGCCCGCAGGGTTCGGTGTTGGGTCCCCAGCTGTGGAACGTGTTGTTCGACACCATCCTTGGGGCCCTCAGACCTCTCGGCGTGCAGCTGGTTGCCTACGCCGATGATCTGGTAATCCTGGTCAGCGGCGGCAGCAGGGCGGCGATAGAGACGAGGGCTACCTCGGTGGTGGAAGAGCTAGTCCGGGTATGTCAGGGAGTCAAACTTGAGATAGCTCGTAACAAAACTGTTATGATGCTGTTGAAAGGGCGTCTAACTGCCAGAAACCCCGTGGTTGGGGAGGTTGACAATAGGTTGACGTACGTCAGGAGTTTCAGGTATTTGGGGGTAACCTTTGGTGAAAGACTGAGCTTGGGTCCCCATGTCTCTGCTGTGGCAGATAAGGCTTGGGACGCATTTGCCAAGGTATGTCGGCTGGCAGGCTCAGAATGGGGTATTGGTTACCGAGAGTTAGTTGCATTATATAAGGGGCTGTTCCTTGGTATATTGCTGTACGCAGCACCTTGTTGGGCACACAGACTTAACGTGAAGCACTGGTATAAACTCGGATCTGCACAGCGCCGTGCCCTCCTGAAGGTTAACAGGGCGTATCGGACCTCACCAACGGTGGCAATGCCTGTGTTGGCTGGGGTCCTGCCAGTCCGACAGGAGGCATGGAGGAGGTGGGCCGAGTACCGTATTGCCAGGCGCCAGTGCTTCGACATCCCAGGTATATTAGCAGTTGCTGGTGACGAGACGGGAAGGTTGCCTATTGCTAGAATAGGGGAAATACGTAGGGACTTAATGGATGGGATAATGACCTCTTGGCAGTGTGAGTGGGACAATGCCCCAAAGGGTAGGCTTCCCCATAGGTTCCTGCCGTCTGTGCGAGAAAGACTCCGCAAGCCGTGGCTTTGCCTGACACACGAAGTCACACAGTTCGTGGTGGGTCACGGTGAGTTCGCCGGAAAGCTGGCTGAGTTTCGTCTCGTCCAGCCATTGGCTTGCAGGTGCGGGGGTGAGGAGTTGGCCGAGCACGTGCTTGTTAGCTGTCCAGAGTTCCGAGAGGAGCGAGAGCGGTGGGGACTCGTTGACCTTCCCATCGACATGATACTGGCAAGCCACGACGGACTGACGCGACTGGAGGGCTTTGCCAGAGAAGCCCTAGTAAGACTTGCTGGGAGACCAAAGGTGAGGATTAGGAATTAGGGTTCCCCTCCTTCCTTCTTACCTCTCCACGCTTGTGGCTCTTTGGGTTCTCTCTGTGTACTGGACGGAAGATGGACCACTCTAAGGGAATGAGACTAACTGCTTGTTGTGGTGAGGACGGAAGTACACAGTGACCTACCTTACTGTGTTTTTTTTTTTTTGAACAGTCCTTTTCAGGACTACTCCAACTGGGAACCGAAGTGCTCGTGAAGAGCCTCCCTCCTCTGCACACCCATAATGTTTGGGCTGAGTTTGGGGATGAATATCCTCACTCAGGCAGAGGTAGAGCGGTAAGAGGACAGGTACAAATTCTCTGTCCTCGGGCCTGTTACCCGGTCAGGCATCTGGAGATAGAGGAGAGTCCAGTAACATGGTAATCTCCCATCTCAAAACCGGTACCACGGGTTGGGGGGAGCCCCAGGCTACCGGCACAACGGCACATCGCCAAAGTGTCACCAGCCTGCCCCCCTTATGAGGTAGGATTCGTGGTGGCAGTGGTTGAGCATACCCCAGCCCTGGGACACGGGGCCCAGGGTGCTTAGGGGGAGAGATTGCATCACCCGGGACTTGTACCCTGGTAATGTGTCTCGGCATGTAAGTTTTGCTCTAAACTTGGAAACCAGCTTCTCTCCCGAGGGTGAGCGACCTCTCCCGAGGGTGAGCGACCTCTCCCGAGGGTGAGCGACCTCTCCCGAGGGTGAGCGACCTCTCCCGAGGGTGAGCGACCTCTCCCGAGGGTGAGCGACCTCTCCCGAGGCTGAGCGACCTCTCCCGAGACTGAGCGACCTCTCCCGAGGGTGAGCGAACTCACCTGAGGGTGAGCGACCTCTCCCGAGGGTGAGCGACCTCTCCCGAGGGTGAGCGACCTCTCCCGAGGGTGAGCGACCTCTCCCGAGGGTGAGCGACCTCTCCCGAGGGTGAGCGACCTCTCCCGAGGGTGAGCGACCTCTCCCGAGGGTGAGCGACCTCTCCCGAGGGTGAGCGACCTCTCCCGAGGGTGAGCGACCTCTCCCAAGGGTGAGCGACCTCTCCCGAGGGTGAGCGACCTCTCCCGAGGGTGAGCGACCTCTCCCCAGGGTGAGCGACCTCTCCCGAGGATGAGCGACCTCTCCCGAGGGTGAGCGACCTCTCCCGAGGGTGAGCGACCTCTCCCGAGGGTGAGCGACCTCTCCCGAGGGTGAGCGACCTCTCCCGAGGGTGAGCGACCTCTCCCGAGGGTGAGCGACCTCTCCCGAGGGTGAGCGACCTCTCCCGAGGGTGAGCGACCTCTCCCGAGGGTGAGCGACCTCTCCCGAGGGTGAGCGACCTCTCCCGAGGGTGAGCGACCTCTCCCGAGGGTGAGCGACCTCTCCCATGGGGTTAGCGACCTCTCCCGAAGGTGAGCGACCTCTCCCGAGGATGAGCGACCTCTCCCGACGGTGAGCGACCTCTCCCGAGGGTGAGCGACCTCTCCCGAGGGTGAGCGACCTCTCCCGAGGGTGAGCGACCTCTCCCGAGGGTGAGCGACCTCTCCCGAGGGTGAGCGACCTCTCCCGAGGGTGAGCGACCTCTCCCGAGGGTGAGCGACCTCTCCCGAGGGTGAGCGACCTCTCCCCGACCTCTCCCGAGGGTGAGCGACCTCTCCCGAGGGTGAGCGACCTCTCCCGAGGGTGAGCGACCTCTCCCGAGGGTGAGCGACCTCTCCCGAGGGTGAGCGACCCCTCCCGAGGGTGAGCGACCTCTCCCGAGGCTGAGCGACCTCTCCCGATGCTGAGCGACCTCTCCCGAGGCTGAGCGACCTCTCCCGAGGATGAGCGACCTCTCCCGAGGGTGAGCGACCTCTCCCGAGGGTGAGCGACCTCTCCCGAGGGTGAGCGACCTCTCCCGAGGGTGAGCGACCTCTCCCGAGGGTGAGCGACCTCTCCCGAGGGTGAGCGACCTCTCCCGAGGGTGAGCGACCTCTCCCGAGGGTGAGCGACCTCTCCCGAGGGTGAGCGACCTCTCCCGAGGGTGAGCGACCTCTCCCGAGGGTGAGCGACCTCTCCCGAGGGTGAGCGACCTCTCCCGAGGGTGAGCGACCTCTCCCGAGGGTGAGCGACCTCTCCCGAGGGTGAGCGACCTCTCCCGAGGGTGAGCGACCTCTCCCGAGGGTGAGCGACCTCTCCCGAGGGTGAGCGACCTCTCCCGAGGGTGAGCGACCTCTCCCGAGGGTGAGCGACCTCTCCCGAGGGTGAGCGACCTCTCCCGAGGGTGAGCGACCTCTCCCGAGGGTGAGCGACCTCTCCCGA
Organism: Adelphocoris suturalis; assembly: GCA_030762985.1. NCBI lineage: Eukaryota > Metazoa > Arthropoda > Insecta > Hemiptera > Miridae > Adelphocoris > Adelphocoris suturalis. Next base: position 6,986,241 of record JAUMHS010000013.1, read on the forward strand.
GGGTGAGCGACCTCTCCCGAGGGTGAGCGACCTCTCCCGAGGGTGAGCGACCTCTCCCGAGGGTGAGCGACCTCTCCCGAGGGTGAGCGACCTCTCCCGAGGGTGAGCGACCTCTCCCGAGGGTGAGCGACCTCTCCCGAGGGTGAGCGACCTCTCCCGAGGGTGAGCGACCTCTCCCGAGGGTGAGCGACCTCTCCTGAGGGTGAGCGACCTCTACCCAGGGTGAGCGACCTCTCCCGAGGATGAGCGACCTCTCCCGAGGGTGAGCGACCTCTCCCGAGGGTGAGCGACCTCTCCCGAGGGTGAGCGACCTCTCCCGAGGGTGAGCGACCTCTCCCGAGGGTGAGCGACCTCTCCCGAGGGTGAGCGACCTCGCCCTCTCCCGAGGGTGAGCGACCTCTCCCGAGGGTGAGCGACCTCTCCCGAGGGTGAGCGACCTCTCCCGAGGGTGAGCGACCTCTCCCGAGGGTGAGCGACCTCTCCCGAGGGTGAGCGACCTCTCCCGAGGGTGAGCGACCTCTCCCGAGGGTGAGCGACCTCTCCCGAGGGTGAGCGACCTCTCCCGAGGGTGAGCGACCTCTCCCGAGGGTGAGCGACCTCTCCCGAGGGTGAGCGACCTCTCCCGAGGGTGAGCGACCTCTCCCGAGGGTGAGCGACCTCTCCCGAGGGTGAGCGACCTCTCCCGAGGGTGAGCGACCTCTCCCGAGGGTGAGCGACCTCTCCCGAGGGTGAGCGACCTCTCCCATGGGGTTAGCGACCTCTCCCGAGGGTGAGCGACCTCTCCCGAGGGTGAGCGACCTCTCCCGAGGGTGAGCGACCTCTCCCGAGGGTGAGCGACCTCTCCCGAGGGTGAGCGACCTCTCCCGAGGGTGAGCGACCTCTCCCGAGGGTGAGCGACCTCTCCCGAGGGTGAGCGACCTCTCCCGAGGGTGAGCGACCTCTCCCGAGGGTGAGCGACCTCTCCCGAGGGTGAGCGACCTCTCCCGAGGGTGAGCGACCTCTCCCGAGGGTGAGCGACCTCTCCCGAGGGTGAGCGACCTCTCCCGAGGGTGAGCGACCTCTCCCGAGGGTGAGCGACCTCTCCCGAGGGTGAGCGAACTCTTCCGAGGGTGAGGGACCTCTCCCGAGGGTGAGGCACCTCTCCCGAGGGTGAGCGACCTCTCCCGAGGGTGAGCGACCTCTCCCGAGGGTGAGCGACCTCTCCCGAGGATGAGCGACCTCTCCCGACGGTGAGCGACCTCTCCCGAGGGTGAGCGACCTCTCCGAGGGTGAGCGGCCTCTCCCGAGGGTGAGCGACCTCTCCCGAGGGTGAGTGACCTCTCCCGTGGGTGAGCGACCTCTCCCGAGTGTGAGTGACCTCTCCCAAGGGTGAACGACCCCTCCCGGGGATGAGCGACCTCTCCCGGGGGTAAGCGACCTCTCCCAATGGTGAGCGACCTCTCCCAATGGTGAGCGACCTCTCCTGGGGGTGAGTGACCTGCGACCTCTCCCGAGGGTGAGCAACCTCTCCCGAGGTTGAGCGACCTCTCCCGAGGGTGAGCAACCTCTCCCGAGGGTGAGCGACCTCTCCCGAGGGTGAGCGACCTCTCCCGAGTGTGAGCGAACTCACCCGAGGGTGAGCGACCTCTCCCGAGGGTGAGCGACCTCTCTCGAGGGTGACCGAACTCTTCCGAGGGTGAGGGACCTCTCCCGAGGGTGAGCGACCTCTCCCGAGGGTGAGCGACCTCTCCCGAGGGTGAGCGACCTCTCCCGAGGGTGAGCGACCTCTCCCGAGGGTGAGCGACCTCTCCCGAGGGTGAGCGACCTCTCCCGAGGTTGAGCGACCTCTCCCGACGGTGAGCGACCTCTCCCGAGGATGAGCGACCTCTCCCGACAGTGAGCGAACTCTCCCGAGGTTGATTGAACTCTCCCGAGGGTGAGCGACCTCTTCCGAGGGTGAGCGTCCTCTCCCGAGGGTGAGCGACCTCTCCCGAGGCTGAGCGACCTCTCCCGAGGGTGAACGACCTCTCCCGAGGGTGAGCGACCTCTCCCGGAGGTGAGCGACCTCTCCCGAGGGTGAGCGACCTCTCCCGGGGGTGAGCGACCTCTCCCGAGGGTGAGCGACCTCTCCCGAGCGTGAGCGACCTCTCCCGAGGGTGAGCGACCTCTCCCGAGGGTGAGCGACCTCTCCCGAGGGTGAGCGACCTCTCCCGAGGGTGAGCGACCTCTCCCGAGGGTGAGCGACCTCTCCCGAGGTTGAGCGACCTCTCCCGAGGGTGAGCGACCTCTCCCATGGGGTTAGCGACCTCTCCCGAAGGTGAGCGACCTCTACCGACGGTGAGCGACCTCTCCCGAGGGTGAGCGAACTCACCCGAGGGTGAGCGACCTCTCCCGAGGGTGAGCGACCCCTCCCGAGGGTGAGCGACCTCTCCCGAGGGTGAGCGACCTCTCCCGAGGCTGAGCGACCTCTCCCGAAGCTGAGCGACCTCTCCCGAGGCTGAGCGACCTCTCCCGAGGATGAGCGACCTCTCCCGAGGGTAAGCGACCTCTCCCGAGGCTGAGCGAACTCTCCCGAGGGTGAGCGACCTCTCCCGAGGGTGAGCGACCTCTCCCGGGGGTGAGCAACCTCTCCCGAGGGTGAGCGACCTCTCCCGGGGCTGAGCGACCTCTCCCGAGGGTGAGCGACCTCTCCCGGGGGTGAGCGACCTCTCCCGAGGGTGAGCGACCTCTCCCGGGGGTGAGCGACCTCTCCCGAGGGTGAGAGACCTCTCCCGAGGGTGAGCGACCTCTCCCGAGGATGAGCGACCTCTCCCTAGGGTGAGCGACCTCTCCCGAGCGTGAGCAACCTCACCCGAGAGTGAGCGACCTCTCCCAAGGGTGAGCGACCTCTCCCGAGCGTGAGCGACCTCTCCCGAGGGTGAGCGACCACTCCCGAGGGTGAGCGACCTCTCCCGAGGGTGAGCGACCTCTCCCGAGGGTGAGCGACCTCTCCCGAGGTTGAGCGACCTCTCCCGAGGGTGAGCGACCTCGCCCATGGGGTTAGCGACCTCTCCGGAAGGTGAGCGACCTCTCCCGAGGATGAGCGACCTCTCCCGAGGGTGAGCGACCTCTCCCGAGGGTGAGTGACCTCTCCCGAGGGTGAGCGACCTCTCCCGAGGTTGAGCGACCTCTCCCGAGGGTGAGCGACCTCTCCCAAGGGTGAGCGACCTCTCCCGAGGGTGAGCGACCTCTCCCGAGGGTGAGAAGTTGGTCCTGTGCATTGGAAGAGGCAACATCTCTTTGAGCTGCTCTCCAGTTTTTGTGTGTTTCAAGTGGGTTGTTGGACGAATTTCTCCACCAACTTTGTCAGAGGTCTTCTCTACAGCATACCAGATAAGTTTTTGCCATTTTTGCACTGTTTTTGTCTTTTGCTTTTATTCAAAGGGCATAACTCTGTGGAGGGTTAACCATTCGTTGGATTGGTCCATATTTCTGATAGCTTATAGCTAAATTTGTGCTTGAGAGGGCTAGGAAGTCTCAGCGATCTAGTTTCAACAGGGACTTGGTATTTAAGCCTGTAAACTTGTTAGAGGGGGAAGGAATTCCAGGTCAAGCACCTACACTGCTCCATCCTTGGCCAGTGTTGTTGTTTGTTGCTCAGTTGTTTACTTACAAAGTAAACAACTTGAAGCCTTTTGCCTCTTTCTTCTCTATTCAATTCAATTCTGGACTTGTAATTTTTTTCACACTCTGAAAAAATATTGCTAAGTCCAGAAATTTTTCTAAGTTTTTTTTTGTAAGGGGGAAAATTTTGAGATTTGTTTTTTTGACGATTTAGGCCCTTGTGACCGCACAGGTTCGATATTTTTGGTTTTCATTTTTTTGGCCGGTTTTTTTTCTAAGTCCAAAATTTTTTCTAAGTTTTTTTTTCCCTAATATAGGGAAAACTTGGAAAACTCACTTTTGGTTTTTCAACGATTCTTGGCAAGTTAGGCCACTAGGACATAACTGAAAGGACGTTAGGTGACTTTTAAGCACGAATAAGTCCCTACTGGAGAATTTTTTTACAAGTGCTGAAAAATTTCTAAGTGTTGAAAAATTTCCAAGTGCTGGGAAATTCCTAAGTGTCAAGAAATTTTAGAGTATTGGATTTTTTCTAAGTACTGACAATATTCCAAGTGTTGAGAGATCTATCAGTTGAGAAGGATTATCAACAGTTGGACTGCACAGACATACAAACTGATACAGACTGACTGTATGCACAATCTGACCAAAGTGTTTGACGTGAACAAAAGAGGACTTACCTGGCCCGGGTACAAATATCTTGGTCCAGGGAACCCACTACCGAACGGAACTCCTATCAACCACGTTGATAGGATAGCGTGCGAGCACGACTGGGACTACCATCTTTCTCAGACCGTTGGAGATATTAGAAGGGCTGACCGGCGAGCGATTGCGGGCTTTTTCTCGGATCTGGTAGTGAACCAGACGTACACAGCGGCTATAGGGGCAGTGGGCATAGGGGCCAAATATATTGCCGAGAGTGTCACGGTCCCATTACTTGGTAAAGTTATCTACCCAACCCGTGTCAATATGAGCAATTACCTATTCCCAACTATTCAGGAGGCTAGCGAAATGACCAGAAGGTCAGAGGATCGGAGACTCCAGAGGCAGGCGGCCCAAACAAGGGAAATGATGGGCCTAAGAAGTTATCACAGCAGCCTTGACCAAGGAGTGTCGGAGCAGAGCAGAAGGGAGAATGGGGCGATCCACATGGGTCTGGAGAGTCCTGCCGACAATCGGCAGGACCGCTCCCGCTACGCTCCCGACCGTCCAACCACGTACTCGTCAGCAGTATCTGACAGCAGATACGAGTCAGCAACAAGCAATAAATTGAAAAAGAAGGGTGTAGAATTCACTGCACCTGCAGCTAATTCAATAGACAGGTTCTGGCCAAGTCTGTCAGCAAAGAAGGACGTAGTGTACAACCCCTATAACAAGCCAGAGGGGTATAAGGAGAAGGGAATTTGGAGCTCCAATGCTCCCCCTTCGTTGCAAGGATTCTGGAAGGACGATAAAGATTGCAGAGAACATAAAATTAATGAGTGCCCCTGTGGCAAGGTGCACCAGAAGGTCGACAGAGTGTGCTTAACTAAAACAAGGGACCAGGGAACAAGCCCCACGAGAAGCCCGGCCTCCCCTCGACGATCGTATGACCCGCTTGAGGTGGAATTGGACTGGGATACTGTCTCCAACCTGGTGGGAACTGATATGGAATGGGGAAACGTAGCGCCTCCTAGTGTGCCCCCCAGGCCCCATGAGGGGAGTTATCCCCTGGAGGACATACCAGCCCCATTAATAGAAATAAATGGGGTTTTGGGTTCCCAGGCGATGGGATGCGTTGGATGGGCAGAAGGATACCCAATGCCTCTGACTCCCCCTCCTACTGTGGGACACCCTACACCGCGGAAACGCAATAGGGTCCCCCAGGAGATCATGGATCTGGGAAAAGATGATGCCGTTAAGGTATGGGCCAAAAACCCTGTGCAGAATGTTTATATGATGGACGGGAATGGGAAGGGGGGAGAGAAGATGGAGGCGGATGAGCCTGGGGCGGCTGGAGGCCCCTCCACTAATCCCTCCCCCACGCAGGATGCTGGAGTGCAGGAACAACCTAAACCAACGGAAGTCGGTGTGTCGACCCCCAGCGAGTTCAACCTGCCTGCTCTGCAGCCGACAGGCGGCGCATTCCCAAAGAGCACCCTGCGCAAGCTTAGCCTTGGGAGCTCTGGGGGGAAACGAGCGGCCAGGAGGACTCCAGCCACAATACGTCATCCAGCCAGGCTGGTGGACCCAGACGTCATTGAGGCTGACCTGACGAGGCAACTAGAGAGCTGGGACAATTGGGCCAAAACTCCCAAGAATATAGGCTCGGGGCCCCTCCAGAGGGTGACGAACCTCCTGGAATCAATAAACAGGCTTGCATTGAAGCCTCTTCTGGGAGGATACAGGGAGCTGCTGGAGGAGACAGCGTATTATAGAAATGTTGCCCTGGGGGTTAACAGGATCACAGAATCCATAGAAACGCTGGAGAGAGGGCTTAATGATATCAAAGACGAGATGCCAGGTGCTCGACGCCTGGAATTGGATGACGGGAGTGACCGGGTGTCTAACAGCATCCTGGCACAAATGATGGTCAAATTGGAGCAGTCCATGATAGATAGATTGGAGTGCCTAATGGCTAGGGTGTCAGGAGTTGAGGCCAGGACCGACACGGTCACAGGTAAAGTCGAAAGGATGGCCAGGGAGGAACTGGTGAACCTGGGGCGGAAGGTGGATGTGCTAAATAGGCACATGAAAGATACCTCCCGTCCCGTCGCCAGTGTGCCCGCCTCCCTGAAAGGCGAGTCCACTCCCGGGGGAGCCCTATCTAAGACGGCCCCCTCAGGTGATGGAAAGAGAAAGAAGAACAAGGGAGCCAAGCCTAAGCCATCTGTTGGCGGTGGTAATCCAGACCTCCGTCGAGCCTTGCTCTCTGGCGCCCCTGGCAAGGACACCACTGCCAGTGAGAGTGAGGCTAAACGGAAGAGGACGGATGATGACACTGCGGACACCACCGACGGGGAGTGGGTCGCAGTCCCAAGAAGTAAGAGGCGTGTTGTGAGAAAAACGGTGGCAGAGCGAACTGCTAAGGAGGCTTCACGAACCTCCGGCAGACAGACTGAGGTCAAAGAATACAAAAAGATACTCAAGGAGTCTGCCAAGAGAGCCGCCCGACCCCGACCTCCAGGCCTAATTGTCATGAGGACAAGAGACACGCAAGAGGCCGGCGCGCTCATGGTCACAGGAACGGAAGGGGACACTAGTGATTGCAATATTAGCTATAGGGAGGCCTTGATGTCCCCCAAGTCAATTAAGCGTGAAGTGAGGACCAGAATTGACCCAGGCGACCTTGGCCTGAATGTCAAGAGAATGGTACCTCTCGGCAAGGACAAGCTCCTTCTGGCGGTCAAGGACGCCGAACAGAGGGAGAAGCTGACTGAACGCCTGCTGGGGACAGGGTTCACAGTAAAGGAAGACGAGCCTCGGAGCCGTCCCTTGCTGGTCAAGGTGCATCGGGTAGAAAGGGACATTCGGCAGGAGGACATTGCTGAAATGGCCCACAGGCAGAACCCCTGGATTAGGGACAAGTTCCCTGTCCTGGCGGATTGGAAAACGGCATTTGTACCAGCCTTCCGAAAGGGGAAAAGGGAATATGACGATGTGATTTGGGTCACGAAAGTCTCGGCTGCCGCCCGAGCACTCCTCTTGGGTGGCCCGACCCTTTACATTGGGTTCGAGACCTGTAAAGTTTCGGACTATATGGATATAACACAATGTTACAAATGTTTGGGATTCGGGCACCCAGCCACAAAGTGCACTGGGTCTGCCATTTGTGGGCAATGTGCTGGTGCGCATGACACTGCGCATTGTACAAGTATTGCTGGGAAGAAATGCGCGAATTGCAGTAGACAGGGTCTGAGGGATGTGAGTCACGCTGCCACAGACAGATCCTGTCCTCTATACATGCGTGCCTGGAGAAGGAGTATGAGGGCTGTTGTTGCAGTATGAAGGTCCTCCAACTCAACTGTGATGGCGCGCGAGTGGTGTCTGACGAATTAAGACAGGCATGCTCCAAGGGCGAATGGGATGTTGCGGTGTTGCAAGAGCCGTATTCCCATAACGGCAATGTTGCCGGGCTGGGATCAGCTAGGGTATTCACGGGGAGGGGCGATGGACCCCCACTGGCTGCTATAGCTGTGGCTGACCCAGAGCTCCCTGTGGTTCTCCTTAGCTCCCTAAGCGATAGACACACAGTCGTGATATGCGTAGACCGCCCGGGGATGTCACAGCTGTACATTGTAAGCATGTACTGTAAACATAGCTGTGACATTAATCCGTACATATCTAATCTTGAAGGGATAATGCAATCAATGAGGGGAAAGAAAATATTGGTAGGAATGGATGCTAACGCCAGGTCTAGATGGTGGCACAGCCATCTCTTCGATTCCCAGGGGCCACTCGGCCCCAATAGGAGTAAATGGGAGAGGGGGGCAGTCTTAGAGGACCTGGTGTTGGAATGGGACCTAAGCATCCTTAACGTTCCTGGAGATATCCCCACATACAGGGGTACTGCGGGAGGAATGTCAAACATTGATGTTACCCTCGCAACCCCCTGCCTTGCTGACAATGTCTCAGGATGGAGATTGCTGGGGTCGGAGTTCTCCAGCCAGCACACTGCTATAAGGTTGGAGGTCGATCGACCCCTTGGGACTAGAGCAAGAGGTGTTGCAGTTTCCACAGGCCGCTTTAACGAGAAGAAGGCCAACTGGCAGAGATTCTCAGAGGCTCTGGAGGAAAATCTGCGGGGTACGCAGTTCCCCTCAATACACAATGTGGAAGACCTTGAGAATGCAGTCGCTTCTGCCGAGGGTATATTAGTACGCGCTGCCTCCGAGGCAATGCCAGTGAGTTGCCAGAAGTCGTACAAGCTCGATTGGTGGTCCAGGAGACTGGAATCACTCAAGAGAGCAGCGCTGCGACTTCGTAATCGGAGGCAGCGCAGGGGGGTTAGGGTCTCGAATGATGAGATGAGTGAACTCGGTGTGGCGAGGAAGAAGTATAGTAGAGCTGTTAGGCAAATGAGGAGATCAGGTTGGAGGAATTTCGTTACCGAGGAGGGAGCTGGAAATCCATATGGCCTACCTTATCGTCTGGTAAGAGGCCTCAATACTTCATTCCAGCTCTCCACTCTAAGGGGTAGTGGGGCAATCACATGGAAACAAGCTGCGCACGAGTTACTCGGCTCTCTCTTCCCCGGGGATACTGAAGAGGGCGAGTCGGCAGCGCAAGCAGAGCAGAGACGGGCAATGTCTCGAATAGACCTTGCGGGCAGTGGGATGCCTGAGGTGTCAGACGCTCTACTGACTAGCCTCGTAGAGACCTTTAAGGCAGGCAAGGCTCCGGGTCCGGACCGGATCGAGGTCCGCATGCTAAAAACTGCTTGGCCCTTGATCTACCCCTGGTATGGAATCATCGTACGAAAGTGCCTGGAACTCTGTCACTTCCCTTCATCCTGGAAGGTGGGCAGGGTCTGCGTTTTGCGGAAAGCAGGCAACCGGGATCCAGAGGAGGCCAGTTCATACCGGCCATTATGCCTCTTAGGGTACCCTGGTAAACTGCTGGAGAAGGTTGTGGTGGAGCACCTACGGCTAACAACTGAGATGAGTGACCCGGCCCAGTTCGGTTTCAGGCGGGGCAGGTCCACTGTCGACGCGATCCTCGAACTCCAGAGGCTGGTTGATGAGGACACGAGCAAGTATGTCTTGGGCATCTTTGTAGACATACGGGGTGCCTTTGACAACGTCTGGTGGCCAGCTGTCGTGGGAGAATTGAGAAGGAGGGGATGCAGTCCTTACATCCACAACCTTCTTCTCAGCTACTTTGAGGATCGCGAGGTAGTGTTTCGTGAGGGGAGGCATAGTGTAGGCAGGAAAATCACCAAAGGTTGCCCACAGGGTTCGGTGTTGGGTCCCCAGCTGTGGAACGTGTTGTTCGACACCATCCTTGGGGCCCTCAGACCTCTCGGCGTGCAGCTGGTTGCCTACGCCGATGATCTGGTAATCCTGGTCAGCGGCGGCAGCAGGGCGGCGATAGAGACGAGGGCTACCTCGGTGGTGGAAGAGCTAGTCCGGGTATGTCAGGGAGTCAAACTTGAGATAGCTCGTAACAAAACTGTTATGATGCTGTTGAAAGGGCGTCTAACTGCCAGAAACCCCGTGGTTGGGGACGTTGACAATAGGTTGACGTACGTCAGGAGTTTCAGGTATTTGGGGGTAACCTTTGGTGAAAGACTGAGCTTGGGTCCCCATGTCTCTGCTGTGGCAGATAAGGCTTGGGACGCATTTGCCAAGGTATGTCGGCTGGCAGGCTCAGAATGGGGTATTGGTTACCGAGAGTTAGTTGCATTATATAAGGGGCTGTTCCTTGGTATATTGCTGTACGCAGCACCTTGTTGGGCACACAGACTTAACGTGAAGCACTGGTATAAACTCGGATCTGCACAGCGCCGTGCCCTCCTGAAGGTTAACAGGGCGTATCGGACCTCACCAACGGTGGCAATGCCTGTGTTGGCTGGGGTCCTGCCAGTCCGACAGGAGGCATGGAGGAGGTGGGCCGAGTACCGTATTGCCAGGCGCCAGTGCTTCGACATCCCAGGTATATTAGCAGTTGCTGGTGACGAGACGGGAAGGTTGCCTATTGCTAGAATAGGGGAAATACGTAGGGACTTAATGGATGGGATAATGACCTCTTGGCAGTGTGAGTGGGACAATGCCCCAAAGGGTAGGCTTCCCCATAGGTTCCTGCCGTCTGTGCGAGAAAGACTCCGCAAGCCGTGGCTTTGCCTGACACACGAAGTCACACAGTTCGTGGTGGGTCACGGTGAGTTCGCCGGAAAGCTGGCTGAGTTTCGTCTCGTCCAGCCATTGGCTTGCAGGTGCGGGGGTGAGGAGTTGGCCGAGCACGTGCTTGTTAGCTGTCCAGAGTTCCGAGAGGAGCGAGAGCGGTGGGGACTCGTTGACCTTCCCATCGACATGATACTGGCAAGCCACGACGGACTGACGCGACTGGAGGGCTTTGCCAGAGAAGCCCTAGTAAGACTTGCTGGGAGACCAAAGGTGAGGATTAGGAATTAGGGTTCCCCTCCTTCCTTCTTACCTCTCCACGCTTGTGGCTCTTTGGGTTCTCTCTGTGTACTGGACGGAAGATGGACCACTCTAAGGGAATGAGACTAACTGCTTGTTGTGGTGAGGACGGAAGTACACAGTGACCTACCTTACTGTGGTTTTTTTTTTTTTTTTTTTTTTTTTTTTTTTTTTTTTTTTTTTTGAACAGTCCTTTTCAGGACTACTCCAACTGGGAACCGAAGTGCTCGTAAAGAGCCTCCCTCCTCTGCACACCCATAATGTTTGGGCTGAGTTTGGGGATGAATATCCTCACTCAGGCAGAGGTAGAGCGGTAAGAGGACAGGTACAAATTCTCTGTCCTCGGGCCTGTTACCCGGTCAGGCATCTGGAGATAGAGGAGAGTCCAGTAACATGGTAATCTCCCATCTCAAAACCGGTACCACGGGTTGGGGGGAGCCCCAGGCTACCGGCACAACGGCACATCGCCAAAGTGTCACCAGCCTGCCCCCCTTATGAGGTAGGATTCGTGGTGGCAGTGGTTGAGCATACCCCAGCCCTGGGACACGGGGCCCAGGGTGCTTAGGGGGAGAGATTGCATCACCCGGGACTTGTACCCTGGTAATGTGTCTCGGCATGTAAGTTTTGCTCTAAACTTGGAAACCAGCTTCCTTAGCTGGGAGAACCAGCTAGAAGGTTCGACTCCACCTGCAGTGCTTTGGCTTGTAGGTACCTTGCAAGGAAAGTTCCGAGCAAGGGCTCCTTGAGTGGTGAGTCATACCATTCCTCTTGTCCTCCATGGAGGATAAGGGTTGTGTCCCGCTGGCTTGCCGGCGGGGGGAGAAGCGCAGTCCGCGATGGATAGGCTCTCCTAAGCAAACGTCAACCTTCTTGCAAGAAGGGGGATCATTCTCTCTCCCGAGGGTGAGCGACCTCTCCCGAGGGTGAGCGACCTCTCCCGAGGGTGAGCGACCTCTCCCGAGGGTGAGCGACCTCTCCCGAGGGTGAGCGACCTCTCCCGAGGGTGAGCGACCTCTCCCGAGGGTGAGCGACCTCTCCCGAGGGTGAGCGACCTCTCCCGAGGGTGAGCGACCTCTCCCGAGGGTGAGCGACCTCTCCCGAGGGTGAGCGACCTCTCCCGAGGGTGAGCGACCTCTCCCGAGGATGAGCGACCTCTCCCGAGGGTGAGCGACCTCTCCCGAGGGTGAGCGACCTCTCCCGAGGGTGAGCGACCTCTCCCGAGTGTGAGCGACCTCTCCCGAGGGTGAGCGACCTCTCCCGAGGGTGAGCGACCTCTCCCGAGGGTGAGCGACCTCTCCCGAGGGTGAGCGACCTCTCCCGAGGGTGAGCGACCTCTCCCGAGGGTGAGCGACCTCTCCCGAGGGTGAGCGACCTCTCCCGAGGGTGAGCGACCTCTCCCGAGGGTGAGCGACCTCTCCCGAGGGTGAGCGACCTCTCCCGAGGGTGAGCGACCTCTCCCGAGGGTGAGCGACCTCTCCCGAGGGTGAGCGACCTCTCCCGAGGGTGAGCGACCTCTCCCGAGGGTGAGCGACCTCTCCCGAGGGTGAGCGACCTCTCCCGAGGGTGAGCGACCTCTCCCGAGGGTGAGCGACCTCTCCCGAGGGTGAGCGACCTCTCCCGAGGGTGAGCGACCTCTCCCGAGGGTGAGCGACCTCTCCCGAGGGTGAGCGACCTCTCCCGAGGGTGAGCGACCTCTCCCGAGGGTGAGCGACCTCTCCCGAGGGTGAGCGACCTCTCCCGGAGGTGAGCGACCTCTCCCGAGGGTGAGCGACCTCTCCCGAGGGTGAGCGACCTCTCCCGAGGGTGAGCGACCTCTCCCGAGGGTGAGCGACCTCTCCCGAGGGTGAGCGACCTCTCCCGAGGGTGAGCGACCTCTCCCGAGGGTGAGCGACCTCTCCCGAGGGTGAGCGACCTCTCCCGAGGGTGAGCGACCTCTCCCGAGGGTGAGCGACCTCTCCCGAGGGTGAGCGACCTCTCCCGAGGGTGAGCGACCTCTCCCGAGGGTGAGCGACCTCTCCCGAGGGTGAGCGACCTCTCCCGAGGGTGAGCGACCTCTCCCCGAGGGGTGAGCGACCTCTCCCGAGGGTGAGCGACCTCTCCCGAGGGTGAGCGACCTCTCCCGAGGGTGAGCGACCTCTCCCGAGGGTGAGCGACCTCTCCCGAGGGTGAGCGACCTCTCCCGAGGGTGAGCGACCTCTCCCGAGGGTGAGCGACCTCTCCCGAGGGTGAGCGACCTCTCCCGAGGGTGAGCGACCTCTCCCGAGGGTGAGCGACCTCTCCCGAGGGTGAGCGACCTCTCCCGAGGGTGAGCGACCTCTCCCGAGGGTGAGCGACCTCTCCCGAGGGTGAGCGACCTCTCCCGAGGGTGAGCGACCTCTCCCGAGGGTGAGCGACCTCTCCCGAGGGTGAGCGACCTCTCCCGAGGATGAGCGACCTCTCCCGGGGGTAAGCGACCTCTCCCAATGGTGAGCGACCTCTCCCAATGGTGAGCGACCTCTCCTGGGGGTGAGTGAGCGACCTCTCCCGAGGGTGAGCGACCTCTCCCGAGGTTGAGCGACCTCTCCCGAGGGTGAGCAACCTCTCCCGAGGGTGAGCGACCTCTCCCGAGGGTGAGCGACCTCTCCCGGGGGTGAGCGACCTCTCCCGAGGGTGAGCGACCTCTCCCGAGGGGTGAGCGACCTCTCCCGAGGGTGAGCGACCTCTCCCGAGGGTGAGCGACCTCTCCCGAGGGTGAGCGACCTCTCCGCGACCTCTCCCGAGGGTGAGCGACCTCTCCCGAGGGTGAGCGACCTCTCCCGAGGGTGAGCGACCTCTCCCGAGGCTGAGCGACCTCTCCCGAGGGTGAGCGACCTCTCCCGAGGCTGAGCGACCTCTCCCGAGGGTGAGCGACCTCTCCCGAGGGTGAGCGACCTCTCCCGAGGGTGAGCGACCTCTCCCGAGGGTGAGCGACCTCTCCCGAGGGTGAGCGACCTCTCCCGAGGGTGAGCGACCTCTCCCGAGGTGAGCGACCTCTCCCGAGGGTGAGCGACCTCTCCCGAGGGTGAGCGACCTCTCCCGAGGCTGAGCGGGTGAGCGACCTCTCCCGAGGGTGAGCGACCTCTCCCGAGGGTGAGCGACCTCTCCCGAGGGTGAGCGACCTCTCCCGAGGGTGAGCGACCTCTCCCGAGGGTGAGCGACCTCTCCCGAGGGTGAGCGACCTCTCCCGAGGGTGAGCGACCTCTCCCGAGGGTGAGCGACCTCTCCCGAGGGTGAGCGACCTCTCCCGAGGGTGAGCGACCTCTCCCGAGGGTGAGCGACCTCTCCCGAGGGTGAGCGACCTCTCCCGAGGGTGAGCGACCTCTCCCGAGGGTGAGCGACCTCTCCCGAGGGTGAGCGACCTCTCCCGAGGGTGAGCGACCTCTCCCATGGGGTCCCGAGGGTGAGCGACCTCTCCCGAAGGTGAGCGACCTCTCCCGAGGGTGAGCGACCTCTCCCGAGGGTGAGCGACCTCTCCCGAGGGTGAGCGACCTCTCCCGAGGGTGAGCGACCTCTCCCGAGGGTGAGCGACCTCTCCCGAGGGTGAGCGACCTCTCCCGAGGGTGAGCGACCTCTCCCGAGGGTGAGCGACCTCTCCCGAGGGTGAGCGACCTCTCCCGAGGGTGAGCGACCTCTCCCGAGGGTGAGCGACCTCTCCCGAGGGTGAGCGACCTCTCCCGAGGGTGAGCGACCTCTCCCGAGGGTGAGCGACCTCTCCCGAGGGTGAGCGACCTCTCCCGAGGGTGAGCGACCTCTCCCGAGGGTGAGCGACCTCTCCCGAGGGTGAGCGACCTCTCCCGAGGGTGAGCGACCTCTCCCGAGGGTGAGCGACCTCTCCCGAGGGTGAGCGACCTCTCCCGAGGGTGAGCGACCTCTCCCGAGGGTGAGCGACCTCTCCCGAGGGTGAGCGACCTCTCCCGAGGGTGAGCGACCTCTCCCGAGGGTGAGCGACCTCTCCCGAGGGTGAGCGACCTCTCCCGAGGGTGAGCGACCTCTCCCGAGGGTGAGCGACCTCTCCCGAGGGTGAGCGACCTCTCCCGAGGGTGAGCGACCTCTCCCGAGGGTGAGCGACCTCTCCCGAGGGTGAGCGACCTCTCCCGAGGGTGAGCGACCTCTCCCGAGGGTGAGCGACCTCTCCCGAGGGTGAGCGACCTCTCCCGAGGGTGAGCGACCTCTCCCGAGGGTGAGCGACCTCTCCCGAGGGTGAGCGACCTCTCCCGAGGGTGAGCGACCTCTCCCGAGGGTGAGCGACCTCTCCCGAGGGTGAGCGACCTCTCCCGAGGCTGAGCGACCTCTCCCGAGGGTGAGCGACCTCTCCCGAGGGTGAGGGTGAGCGACCTCTCCCGAGGGTGAGCGACCTCTCCCGAGGGTGAGCGACCTCTCCCGAGGGTGAGCGACCTCTCCCGAGGGTGAGCGACCTCTCCCGGGGGTGAGCGACCTCTCCCGAGGGTGAGCGACCTCTCCCGAGGGTGAGCGACCTCTCCCGAGGGTGAGCGACCTCTCCCGAGGGTGAGCGACCTCTCCCGAGGGTGAGCGACCTCTCCCGAGGGTGAGCGACCTCTCCCGAGGGTGAGCGACCTCTCCCGAGGGTGAGCGACCTCTCCCGAGGGTGAGCGACCTCTCCCGAGGGTGAGCGACCTCTCCCGAGGGTGAGCGACCTCTCCCGAGGGTGAGCGACCTCTCCCGAGGGTGAGCGACCTCTCCCGAGGGTGAGCGACCTCTCCCGAGGGTGAGCGACCTCTCCCGAGGGTGAGCGACCTCTCCCGAGGGTGAGCGACCTCTCCCGAGGGTGAGCGACCTCTCCCGAGGGTGAGCGACCTCTCCCCGAGGGTGAGCGACCTCTCCCGAGGGTGAGCGACCTCTCCCGAGGGTGAGCGACCTCTCCCGAGGGTGAGCGACCTCTCCCGAGGGTGAGCGACCTCTCCCGAGGGTGAGCGACCTCTCCCGAGGGTGAGCGACCTCTCCCGAGGGTGAGCGACCTCTCCCGAGGGTGAGCGACCTCTCCCGAGGGTGAGCGACCTCTCCCGAGGGTGAGCGACCTCTCCCGAGGGTGAGCGACCTCTCCCGAGGGTGAGCGACCTCTCCCGGTGGGACCTCTGAGCGACCTCTCCCGAGGGTGAGCGACCTCTCCCGAGGGTGAGCGACCTCTCCCGAGGGTGAGCGACCTCTCCCGAGGGGGTGAGCGACCTCTCCCGAGGGTGAGCGACCTCTCCCGAGGGTGAGCGACCTCTCCCGAGGGTGAGCGACCTGAGCGACCTCTCCCGAGGGTGAGCGACCTCTCCCGAGGGTGAGCGACCTCTCCCGAGGGTGAGCGACCTCTCCCGAGGGTGAGCGACCTCTCCCGAGGGTGAGCGACCTCTCCCGAGGGTGAGCGACCTCTCCCGAGGGTGAGCGACCTCCCCCGAGGGTGAGCGACCTCTCCCGAGGGTGAGCGACCTCTCCCGAGGGTGAGCGACCTCTCCCGAGGGTGAGCGACCTCTCCCGAGGGTGAGCGACCTCTCCCGAGGGTGAGCGACCTCTCCCGAGGGTGAGCGACCTCTCCCGAGGGTGAGCGACCTCTCCCGAGGGTGAGCGACCTCTCCCGAGGGTGAGCGACCTCTCCCGAGGGTGAGCGACCTCTCCCGAGGGTGAGCGACCTCTCCCGAGGGTGAGCGACCTCTCCCGAGGGTGAGCGACCTCTCCCGAGGGTGAGCGACCTCTCCCGAGGGTGAGCGACCTCTCCCGAGGGTGAGCGACCTCTCCCGAGGGTGAGCGACCTCTCCCGAGGGTGAGCGACCTCTCCCGAGGGTG
Organism: Adelphocoris suturalis; assembly: GCA_030762985.1. NCBI lineage: Eukaryota > Metazoa > Arthropoda > Insecta > Hemiptera > Miridae > Adelphocoris > Adelphocoris suturalis. The sequence goes on from JAUMHS010000013.1 coordinate 7,002,749, forward strand.
AGCGACCTCTCCCGAGGGTGAGCGACCTCTCCCGAGGGTGAGCGACCTCTCCCGAGGGTGAGCGACCTCTCCCGAGGGTGAGCGACCTCTCCCGAGGGTGAGCGACCTCTCCCGAGGGTGAGCGACCTCTCCCGAGGGTGAGCGACCTCTCCCGAGGGTGAGCGACCTCTCCCGAGGGTGAGCGACCTCTCCCGAGGGTGAGCGACCTCTCCCGAGGGTGAGCGACCTCTCCCGAGGGTGAGCGACCTCTCCCGAGGGTGAGCGACCTCTCCCGAGGGTGAGCGACCTCTCCCGAAGGTGAGCGACCTCTCCCGAGGGTGAGCGACCTCTCCCGAGGGTGAGCGACCTCTCCCGAGGGTGAGCGACCTCTCCCGAGGGTGAGCGACCTCTCCCGAGGGTGAGCGACCTCTCCCGAGGGTGAGCGACCTCTCCCGAGGGTGAGCGACCTCTCCCGAGGGTGAGCGACCTCTCCCGAGGGTGAGCGACCTCTCCCGAGGGTGAGCGACCTCTCCCGAGGGTGAGCGACCTCTCCCGAGGGTGAGCGACCTCTCCCGAGGGTGAGCGACCTCTCCCGAGGGTGAGCGACCTCTCCCGAGGGTGAGCGACCTCTCCCGAGGGTGAGCGACCTCTCCCGAGGGTGAGCGACCTCTCCCGAGGGTGAGCGACCTCTCCCGAGGGTGAGCGACCTCTCCCGAGGGTGAGCGACCTCTCCCGAGGGTGAGCGACCTCTCCCGAGGGTGAGCGACCTCTCCCGAGGGTGAGCGACCTCTCCCGAGGGTGAGCGACCTCTCCCGAGGGTGAGCGACCTCTCCCGAGGGTGAGCGACCTCTCCCGAGGGTGAGCGACCTCTCCCGAGGGTGAGCGACCTCTCCCGAGGGTGAGCGACCTCTCCCGAGGGTGAGCGACCTCTCCCGACCTCTCCCGAGGTGAGCGACCTCTCCCGAGGGTGAGCGACCTCTCCCGAGGGTGAGCGACCTCTCCCGAGGGTGAGCGACCTCTCCCGAGGGTGAGCGACCTCTCCCGAGGGTGAGCAACCTCTCCCGAGGGTGAGCGACCTCTCCCGAAGGTGAGCGACCTCTCCCGAGGATGAGCGACCTCTCCCGACGGTGAGCGACCTCTCCCGAGGGTGAGCGACCTCTCCCGAGGGTGAGCGACCTCTCCCGAGGGTGAGCGACCTCTCCCGAGGGTGAGCGACCTCTCCCGAGGTGAGCGACCTCTCCCGAGGGTGAGCGACCTCTCCCGAGGGTGAGCGACCTCTCCCGAGGGTGAGCGACCTCTCCCGAGGGTGAGCGACCTCTCCCGAGGGTGAGCGACCTCTCCCGAGGGTGAGCGACCTCTCCCGAGGGTGAGCGACCTCTCCCGAGGGTGAGCGACCTCTCCCGAGGGTGAGCGACCTCTCCCGAGGGTGAGCGACCTCTCCCGAGGGTGAGCGACCTCTCCCGAGGGTGAGCGACCTCTCCCGAGGGTGAGCGACCTCTCCCGAGGGTGAGCGACCTCTCCCGAGGGTGAGCGACCTCTCCCGAGGGTGAGCGACCTCTCCCGAGGGTGAGCGACCTCTCCCGAGGGTGAGCGACCTCTCCCGAGGGTGAGCGACCTCTCCCGAGGGTGAGCGACCTCTCCCGTGGGGTTAGCGACCTCTCCCGAGGGTGAGCGACCTCTCCCGAGGGTGAGCGACCTCTCCCGAGGGTGAGCGACCTCTCCCGAGGGTGAGCGACCTCTCCCGAGGGTGAGCGACCTCTCCCGAGGGTGAGCGACCTCTCCCGAGGGTGAGCGACCTCTCCCGAGGGTGAGCGACCTCTCCCGAGGGTGAGCGACCTCTCCCGAGGGTGAGCGACCTCTCCCGAGGGTGAGCGACCTCTCCCGAGGGTGAGCGACCTCTCCCGAGGGTGAGCGACCTCTCCCGAGGGTGAGCGACCTCTCCCGAGGGTGAGCGACCTCTCCCGAGGGTGAGCGACCTCTCCCGAGGGTGAGCGACCTCTCCCGAGGGTGAGCGACCTCTCCCGAGGGTGAGCGACCTCTCCCGAGGGTGAGCGACCTCTCCCGAGGGTGAGCGACCTCTCCCGAGGGTGAGCGACCTCTCCCGAGGGTGAGCGACCTCTCCCGAGGGTGAGCGACCTCTCCCGAGGGTGAGCGACCTCTCCCGAGGGTGAGCGACCTCTCCCGAGGGTGAGCGACCTCTCCCGAGGGTGAGCGACCTCTCCCGAGGGTGAGCGACCTCTCCCGAGGGTGAGCGACCTCTCCCGAGGGTGAGCGACCTCTCCCGAGGGTGAGCGACCTCTCCCGAGGGTGAGCGACCTCTCCCGAGGGTGAGCGACCTCTCCCGAGGGTGAGCGACCTCTCCCGAGGGTGAGCGACCTCTCCCGAGGGTGAGCGACCTCTCCCGAGGGTGAGCGACCTCTCCCGAGGGTGAGCGACCTCTCCCGAGGGTGAGCGACCTCTCCCGAGGGTGAGCGACCTCTCCCGAGGGTGAGCGACCTCTCCCGAGGGTGAGCGACCTCTCCCGAGGGTGAGCGGGTGAGCGACCTCTCCCGAGGGTGAGCGACCTCTCCCGAGGGTGAGCGACCTCTCCCGAGGGTGAGCGACCTCTCCCGAGGGTGAGCGACCTCTCCCGAGGGTGAGCGACCTCTCCCGAGGGTGAGCGACCTCTCCCGAGGGTGAGCGACCTCTCCCGGGGCTGAGCGAGTCCCGAGGGTGAGCGACCTCTCCCGAGGGTGAGCGACCTCTCCCGAGGGTGAGCGACCTCTCCCGAGGGTGAGCGACCTCTCCCGAGGGTGAGCGACCTCTCCCGAGGGTGAGCGACCTCTCCCGAGGGTGAGCGACCTCTCCCGAGGGTGAGCGACCTCTCCCGAGGGTGAGCGACCTCTCCCGAGGGTGAGCGACCTCTCCCGAGGGTGAGCGACCTCTCCCGAGGGTGAGCGACCTCTCCCGAGGGTGAGCGACCTCTCCCGAGGGTGAGCGACCTCTCCCGAGGGTGAGCGACCTCTCCCGAGGGTGAGCGACCTCTCCCGAGGGTGAGCGACCTCTCCCGAGGGTGAGCGACCTCTCCCGAGGGTGAGCGACCTCTCCCGAGGGTGAGCGACCTCTCCCGAGGGTGAGCGACCTCTCCCGAGGGTGAGCGACCTCTCCCGAGGGTGAGCGACCTCTCCCGAGGGTGAGCGACCTCTCCCGAGGGTGAGCGACCTCTCCCGAGGGAGGGTGAGCGACCTCTCCCGAGGGTGAGCGACCTCTCCCGAGGGTGAGCGACCTCTCCCGAGGGTGAGCGACCTCTCCCGAGGGTGAGCGACCTCTCCCGAGGGTGAGCGACCTCTCCCGAGGGTGAGCGACCTCTCCCGAGGGTGAGCGACCTCTCCCGAGGGTGAGCAAATTTTCCGAGGGTGAGGGAACTCTCCCGAGGGTGAGCGACCTCTCCCGAGGGTGAGCGACCTCTCCCGAGGGTGAGCGACCTCTCCCGAGGGTGAGCGACCTCTCCCGAGGGTGAGCGACCTCTCCCGAGGGTGAGCGACCTCTCCCGAGGGTGAGCGACCTCTCCCGAGGGTGAGCGACCTCTCCCGAGGGTGAGCGACCTCTCCCGAGGGTGAGCGACCTCTCCCGAGGGTGAGCGACCTCTCCCGAGGGTGAGCGACCTCTCCCGAGGGTGAGCGACCTCTCCCGAGGTCGAGCGACCTCTCCCGAGGGTGAGCGACCTCTCCCGAGGGTGAGCGACCTCTCCCGAGGGTGAGCGACCTCTCCCGAGGGTGAGCGACCTCTCCCGAGGGTGAGCGACCTCTCCCGAGGGTGAGCGACCTCTCCCGAGGGTGAGCGACCTCTCCCGAGGGTGAGCGACCTCTCCCGAGGGTGAGCGACCTCTCCCGAGGGTGAGCGACCTCTCCCGAGGGTGAGCGACCTCTCCCGAGGGTGAGCGACCTCTCCCGAGGGTGAGCGACCTCTCCCGAGGGTGAGCGACCTCTCCCGAGGGTGAGCGACCTCTCCCGAGGGTGAGAGGGTGAGCGACCTCTCCCGAGGGTGAGCGACCTCTCCCGAGGGTGAGCGACCTCTCCCGAGGGTGAGCGACCTCTCCCGAGGGTGAGCGACCTCTCCCGAGGGTGAGCGACCTCTCCCGAGGGTGAGCGACCTCTCCCGAGGGTGAGCGACCTCTCCCGAGGGTGAGCGACCTCTCCCGAGGGTGAGCGACCTCTCCCGAGGGTGAGCGACCTCTCCCGAGGGTGAGCGACCTCTCCCGAGGGTGAGCGACCTCTCCCGAGGGTGAGCGACCTCTCCCGAGGGTGAGCGACCTCTCCCGAGGGTGAGCGACCTCTCCCGAGGGTGAGCGACCTCTCCCGAGGGTGAGCGACCTCTCCCGAGGGTGAGCGACCTCTCCCGAGGGTGAGCGACCTCTCCCGAGGGTGAGCGACCTCTCCCGAGGGTGAGCGACCTCTCCCGAGGGTGAGCGACCTCTCCCGAGGGTGAGCGACCTCTCCCGAGGGTGAGCGACCTCTCCCGAGGGTGAGCGACCTCTCCCGAGGGTGAGCGACCTCTCCCGAGGGTGAGCGACCTCTCCCGAGGGTGAGCGACCTCTCCCGAGGGTGAGCGACCTCTCCCGAGGGTGAGCGACCTCTCCCGAGGGTGAGCGACCTCTCCCGAGGGTGAGCGACCTCTCCCGAGGGTGAGCGACCTCTCCCGAGGGTGAGCGACCTCTCCCGAGGGTGAGCGACCTCTCCCGAGGGTGAGCGACCTCTCCCGAGGGTGAGCGACCTCTCCCGAGGGTGAGCGACCTCTCCCGAGGGTGAGCGACCTCTCCCGAGTGGTGAGAGCGACCTCTCCCGAGGGTGAGCGACCTCTCCCGAGGGTGAGCGACCTCTCCCGAGGGTGAGCGACCTCTCCCGAGGGTGAGCGACCTCTCCCGAGGGTGAGCGACCTCTCCCGAGGGTGAGCGACCTCTCCCGAGGGTGAGCGACCTCTCCCGAGGGTGAGCGACCTCTCCCGAGGGTGAGCGACCTCTCCCGAGGGTGAGCGACCTCTCCCGAGGGTGAGCGACCTCTCCCGAGGGTGAGCGACCTCTCCCGAGGGTGAGCGACCTCTCCCGAGGGTGAGCGACCTCTCCCGAGGGTGAGCGACCTCTCCCGAGGGTGAGCGACCTCTCCCGAGGGTGAGCGACCTCTCCCGAGGGTGAGCGACCTCTCCCGAGGGTGAGCGACCTCTCCCGAGGGTGAGCGACCTCTCCCGAGGGTGAGCGACCTCTCCCGAGGGTGAGCGACCTCTCTGAGCGACCTCTCCCGAGGGTGAGCGACCTCTCCCGAGGGTGAGCGACCTCTCCCGAGGGTGAGCGACCTCTCCCGAGGGTGAGCGACCTCTCCCGAGGGTGAGCGACCTCTCCCGAGGGTGAGCGACCTCTCCCGAGGGTGAGCGACCTCTCCCGAGGGTGAGCGACCTCTCCCGAGGGTGAGCGACCTCTCCCGAGGGTGAGCGACCTCTCCCGAGGGTGAGCGACCTCTCCCGAGGGTGAGCGACCTCTCCCGAGGGTGAGCGACCTCTCCCGAGGGTGAGCGACCTCTCCCGAGGGTGAGCGACCTCTCCCGAGGGTGAGCGACCTCTCCCGAGGGTGAGCGACCTCTCCCGAGGGTGAGCGACCTCTCCCGAGGGTGAGCGACCTCTCCCGAGGGTGAGCGACCTCTCCCGAGGGTGAGCGACCTCTCCCGAGGGTGAGCGACCTCTCCCGAGGGTGAGCGACCTCTCCCGAGGGTGAGCGACCTCTCCCGAGGGTGAGCGACCTCTCCCGAGGGTGAGCGACCTCTCCCGAGGGTGAGCGACCTCTCCCGAGGGTGAGCGACCTCTCCCGAGGGTGAGCGACCTCTCCCGAGGGTGAGCGACCTCTCCCGAGGGTGAGCGACCTCTCCCGAGGGTGAGCGACCTCTCCCGAGGGTGAGCGACCTCTCCCGAGGGTGAGCGACCTCTCCCGAGGGTGAGCGACCTCTCCCGAGGGTGAGCGACCTCTCCCGAGGGTGAGCGACCTCTCCCGAGGGTGAGCGACCTCTCC
>JAUMHS010000013.1:7008861-7109160 GCA_030762985.1 Adelphocoris suturalis
CTTTTTGCTCTCTACTGTACAAGCTGTTATACTAATATTCACTTTGAATACAGTGCTACTTATCATTTAGTGATTGAGTTATTATTTCATTAGTAATTCACGACGCTTATTGCTTCACACAAGCTTATATTGGATATTACCCAAGACAACCCAGGTGAGTTGAAAGCCAGAATTTATAATGGAGTATACTTCCGCTTTAACACGATTATCGCTGTTGTCCTTTTTATATTAGACTTGTTTGCTACTAAACTAATGTGCCCCAAGACTACCTACCGCCTGAAGTATTACGATCGTTTTATATGTTTTGTGTTGCACTGAATAATCATGACATGTTTTATAAGAGATACGTTTCTGGTTGGTGCACTGACTAGCCACTTTGTCCTCAGCGTTGTAAGATACGAAGTGTCAGATATCTGAGCCCCGCAGATATCTGATGCGCCTGACACGCGAAGATTTGAGTGAAAAATCTGCCCGAGTTAAATTAAATACCGACTACTGGCGTGCACCCCAAGAAGGTACCCAGATACCTGAGGGACTATTATTGAACAGGTCAGTCAGGTCCTCACAAGGGCCGTGCCAACTGGAATATTTGCAAAGGGCCTCGATTCCCCGAGGTTAAAGCCTACTGCCTCATATGTACTGATAATATTTATAGTATAGAGTTTGAGAAGCTGAGTAAGGCGCAAAGCTAAGTGGCTGAAACAGAGAGAGCTGTAATCACTCAGAAACGTATCGTTTTTCCGTAGGCACCGAATTTGAACTGTATAACCTATAACCGAGGGACTGGTTGTGTTGACCTCACAGGCCACTTTCAAAGTGGTTAACTGAGATTTGAGATACCAAAAGTAATTATAAGAACATTATAAACATTATCTTACATTGCCTCATTAAAAATAAGTGGATACTGGCCCCGTCATCTTTTGTGGCAGGTTAAGGGGGTGGTGAAGTCGACTTCCTCTGAGAATAAGTCTCAAGGACCTCATAGCTCGAGGAAGGTCGATCAACCGTCCCTGGACACCTAGGCTTACTCTAGTGTATCAAGTATAGAACACGGGAAATATGCTTAGCGCTAGAATCAGAACTTTGAATTAGTGAAATGACTGAGATCGCGATCTTGAAAGGGGGTCAGGATTCATGGGGATTTTTATCTCTGGCGGTCCGGCCTCTAGGGCTCCATGTATCATTGATGATCGTCCCCCTGGGTTCTGAATCCCTGTATACAAGTTTGTTTTGTTTTGGTGCATAATCAATTTTTAGCTATAGCTCTAAAAATTTATAACAATACAGACTCCAGCGATTTATGGAATGTGAAAATGGATTAATTCCCCAGTTAGATTTGTTCACATTACCTAATTTATGTTACAAGATCTATGGTCATGACAAGTGACTGGTCGTATGTAAGAATTCATGCAACGATAGTACATGCACAATAAATGAATAATTATCAGTAAACATTGTTCTGTTGACGACCTTCACTTGTGACTGTCCATAAGGGTATCTGCTAGTAGTCAACAGTATTACCCTTTTTGTTTGTGTACCCTCCTTAGCATAGCTAAAACATATGGGGTGACACACACAACTTGAAAAAAAAAAAAAAAAAAAAAAATATGATTCTTAGAGCTGTTAGTGAAACAATACTGGTTTCCTTAGGCACACAGATAATAGAAAATCTGTAAATGATAGGGCCTTTGTTTGCACTTTTAAGCATTAACAATGTGCTAGGAAACCAATGTCTTGATTCAACTAACTCTTCTGTGTATATTTTCAGATCGCACTCACACTGAATCAACTATGAGTCAATCAGATTCCGATATTTCCCTGACTGGAAGTCTGGCCAAAAACATGTGGGACGAAACTGACCATGAAAACAGACTCTTGAATAAGAACTTGGATCAGGATTTTGTTAGAAAGTCTGTCTTAGATGATTTTAAACAAGCAGATTGAGGTGAGTTTTCAGTCAATTAACTCTAGATTTGATGCCATGGAAGAAAGACTCGATCAATTTTTCCGACAAGTAGCTTCCAACCAAGCACCTCCAAATGGCGTCCCTCAAACAGACTTGAACGTTCCCTACACCCCAAATAAGGTCTCATTTGAACCAATTGTAGATACTAAAATACCTGAACACTCTGAAAATTGTGAACAAAGAATGGAAACTGACGAATTTGTCCCTGCCCCTGTTCCAATTAGACCATCCTCTTCTAATACTTCAGTTGGTCACGCCGAGTCAAGGCATGATATACCTGCCATCGAAGGTCAGGGAGCTGTTGGTAAGGGTGAGTCGTACCGGGTTAGACGGATAGACTCAGTTCGCCTACGTCCCACCTAGACCAGAACTTGACTGCGGCAGTGAACAGTTTAAGTACTGGAAGAGGAGCATAGAAGGACAGGTTGAGACACAGGAATGTCTCTTTACAATAAAATCCTCAGAACATGCTCCGAAGTGCTTCCTACCTTCCGAGCTAGAAATAGCCGAAAGGAAGGTGAAGTACTTTATATTTGAGTCCCTTTCCCCGTATTATCAGGATTTAGTTCATGGCTTATCTCCAATGGAGATGCTCGCCAAACTCCAAAGTACATGTGACCCCCTCCTCCTCCACTTTTCAACTCAGAAGGTTGGTCGCGACCTTCAATTCCATACGGTTTTGATCCCAGAGATCTGAGTCGAGTCGTCGAATTTTTGGGCAGGTTCGACGATCTCCACAAGAAACTTTATGCCATTAACTCTAGCATGTTGAACCCTGAATATGTGAAACACATCTTCGAAGGAGCTATATCGGAGACCCTCACGTACGCAAAAGCTGAGCTCAACAGCTTTAAGTTCAGTCTGAGTGAACTCCGCGATATGCTCCTCGAAGAGCAATTGCGTGAAGAGCAGGTCTCACACACAGGTGGAACATCTTTGAGCATGTTTAGATCCAGGGTGGCATCGACAAGGGGTAGGAGTGAGAGGAGAGGGAGGGAGGGGAGTGAAAGGTGGGAGCATTCCTGGTAAGACACAAGTCTGAGCCTGTCCGCAAACCTCCGACAGAACTAAATTCAATAAGGAAACGTCTGTTTTGGTTTGTACTTTCTGCAAAACTCTTGGGCACACAAATAAGACCTGTTTCAAAGCACACAAATTGTGCTTCAATTGTGGCCAATCAGACAAACACACAATACAAGACTGTCCTCTCCCAATCAGAACAAAGCCTATCAACCAAATAAAACCCAATATTGTAAAAAAAACATAAACCCACGTCATCAGCAAATTATAAACGGGGCACCCAATCTAACTCACCCAGAACTTTCAAAATTCCCCTGAGCCATGCCAAATTGTTAGAGGACCAATTTAGACACCATTCTGACTCGGTCTTTGCTATACTTGGTCCCCGTGATGTGGGTGACTCCGATGAGGTGTGGGTTGCTATGGGTGGGGAGGAGGAAAATTTCTACGCCTCGGCAAACTTTGTCAGCGACAGGCAAGTCTCAGACACCTCCTTCGCCCTCACCGAAGGTAAGAATTGTTTCTCAGCAGCTATAGTTGATACAGGGTGTACAGAACATCTGACCACATCGCTGGAGTATTTAACTAATGTGAAACGTTTGTCAATGAGTCGTATTTTTAAATGTGCTAATAATGACGATAAGGCAGATCTGTCTGCAAATTTTTCTGGTGATGTCTTGTTCAGTAATAACGGTCAAATTTCAAAACTGTCGAATGTTCTGTATACACCTGGACTTTCGTCAAATTTGTTTTCTGTTAGTAAAGCTGTCCATCCGGTATAGATGTTACCTTCTCACTGAATAGGGTAGGACTTCATACAGAGGTCAACAGGGTAAAGTTATCAAACAAGGTTTTTTCAAATATAACTTGTGGTGGATCAACTTTGATTTAGTACCTTCCTGCAGTGAAATGACTCTTAAAGATCTACCTGTCAAACGTAATCATGAATTATCGTGTGTTGCCTCCACTTCTGTAAATCAACCACATGACTCCTCTCTCTGCAACAAAGAGACCCCACTTGAGTGTGAATCAGGTGGGAGGGAGAAAATCCGAAAAGAATACAGACTCGCATTAGGTTTGGGAGGGAGAATTGGAGATCAGAAGTGTAGCATGGGTCAATGTTCAAGCGACAATCAGAACAATAGACCACAAGAAACACAAGTAAGGACAAGCCCTACTGTCACCACCAGAACAGACAGACGACAATTTAAAACACCACAGAAAATGACAACCATGAAGACACTTTAGAACAGCCTGACAACAGGTATCTACAGTCCGTTAGTAACACTAGACAAGATATATCGAGCATATCATGTAATTTAGACTATCAGAGAGATATTTTGTGGCACCTAAGATTAAATCATGCTTCGAAAAGATATTTGGGAGCTGCTAAGAGATATCTTCCTCCTGAACTTAAAATGGTTAAACTTACGGACAATATTCAAATTTGTGAGGATTGCCATGAAGCAAACACACTGAGAAAATCACATAATTTAGTTAGGCACAGAATTGACACACCATTTGCAATTCTACACTCAGATCTAATGGGACCAATATCACCAATCAATTTTAGAACAGGAGACTCATATATAATTATTTTCATTTGTGATTATTCTAGGTTCACTTTTGCGTACATGATAAAAAACAAAACTGAGGTTCACTTGGCCCTCAGACTGTGTCTCAATGAGATTAGGTCCATGATACCTGAAACGAGCCTGTGTGCAAAATTTCGCTCGGATCATGGACTGGAGTATCAAACAGCAGACATGAAAAATTACTGTCTGAAAGGGACATTGTCTGGGAGCCAAGTCAACCTCATACACCACAGCAAAATGGCTGTGCTGAAAAAATGAATCAATATCTAAAACACAAAATTCGAGTCAATTTGAAATCGGCAAAAATGCCACATTCGTTCTGGGGGCATGCCCTGAATTATGTTGTGTTTGTATACAACAGAATGCCTCATTCATCCAACAAATTCATAAGCCCCTTTGAAATAGTGATGGGATATTCTCCAAATTTGAAATTTCTTAAAAGATTTGGGTGTCTAGTACACTATGTAGATACAGGCAAAAAGTCTAAATTTGCACCAAATGCTAAAAAAGGATTCCTTTTAGAATGTAATGAAACAGGATATGTGATCTTCTCAGAACAGCAATAAAACATTAATTAATTCATGTGATGCAAGATGTATTGAAAACATTGTATATGGGGACAGGATCACGGACTACCCTAAACAGACAAGCACATATCTAGACCTAGGTGACAGTATCGATCCGAAAGACCCAACACGCACTGAATCTTGTAAACAGTGGCACTTAAAAATAATGAAACATATAGAGAACCCAACTCCTTCAGAGAAGCCATGTCTGCACCTGACAAAGATATGTGGGAGGAATCTATCAAAGATGAGCTTATGTCATTGGAGAGATGGGCACTTGGGTATTAGTTCATAAAACCGATGTTCCTCCAAATACGAAAATCATAAACTCACGCTGGATTCACAAGAGAAAAACAGAACCAGATGGCTCATTTAGATATAAGAGTAGACTCGTAATTAAAGGTTTCGCTGACACCAACGATTATTCGATCTCAGAGATTTTTGCACCAGTAGCTCGGTTAAGCGATGTTAGATTATTCCTTTCAATTACTAATAAAATGAATCTTCATTTATTGCAACTTGATGTAGCCACTGCCTTCCTACATGGTGAACTGGAAAAAACCAGTATACATGCATGTGCCTGAAGGAATCGCCGAATTTTCAGAATACGAACATCAGGCTTGAACACCCATGTGTGTTTACTGAAAAAATCTTATATGGATTAAAAGTTTCGCCCAATCTCTGGTATCAGAAATTCAGCAAGTTGCTCCACAGTTTAGGGTTCGTAGCATACCCGTTTCAGAGTTGTATATACAAACTTTGTGAGGGTGATAAATTTGTTATGATTATCTTATATGTGGATGATGTCTTCTAGCCTCGAACGACAAGAATAGAGCATTAGAAATTATTAGTCAAATCGGTCAGAACGTTAAAATAAAAAATTTAGGTACCCCAAAAAAATTTCTTGGCATTGAAATTGAACGTAATTACGCGACTAGGACACTTTTCATTCATCAGCGAACTGCGATACTGAATCTGGTGGAGAAATATTTACCACCCAATTTTAAAGCTGTAAGGATACCTATGCAACCTTCGATTTGTACATTAGGCAGTCAATTGAAAGAAGCTGAAAGGATGAGTTGTGTCCTAGGGTGCCGTTTCGGGAAGTAATAGGATCTCTTTTATATTTACAAAATTGCTCTAGACCAGACATCTCCTTTTCTGTGAATTTTCTGAGTAGGAAACAGGCTTCGTACACTATGCAAGATTGGTTAAATGCACTTTGTGTTCTTAGCTACCTTAAACAAACTAGTACCTATGGCATTTTATATTCTGGAGAAACAGATACCTTAACGGCCTTTTCGGATGCGTCCTTGGGTACTAGTGCTCTTAATAGTCGTTCAACAACGGGTTTTGTATATATGTGTTCAATGACTTGGTGACATGGAAAGCAAAAAACAAAGTCATGTTGCCCTGTCCACATGTGAAGCAGAATATATAGCCATGTCAGATGCATGCAAGGAAATCATTAGTTTACGTAGTTTATGCAAATTTCTGATAAATTCTGACATGACACCAACCCTAAATTGTGATTGTTCACCGGCTATTGCGGTCGCTATGACATTAGATAGTAAAACTTTGAAACATGTTGTGAAACTTTGCCTACATTTTGTACATGATTTGTATAAAGCTAATGAAATTACACTTAAATGGGTACCTGGTTCGGAACAGCAAGCTGATTGTTTAACTAAGGCGTTGCCGCTGGACAGGTTTACTCATTTACGTGATCTAATGTTATTTAAACCTGATCCTTGCGTATGATGATTTCCCACAGGAGTTCGGGAACCATGGCACTAATCTGGATCGTCAAGACCATCAAGTAACACCTGACTACACTTCGTCTGACTTGGGGAACCACGGTGGACTGCCTGCTGTGCTCTACTGACTTGGACGAAGCATCTTTGTCGACTTCAAGACAACACGAAGACCTCCTCAAAAGGATCAAGAGGAACATTAACAAAATTTAGAATTCTTTTGAACAACCTCGGAAAGTGAGCACATTCCAAGTAAGACCTAAGAACACTTCCTATCTAATCATTATGACTCGATAGTGGTCTAAATTAAGTTGATAGTTATAAGTATGCATACATCTGTACCTATAAAAATTGAGGCTCCCTGAATCCACGTAATGGTGTATGAGCTGATTATTCGTATATTATGTGATCACAAATTCTTTCCTCTCGATATGGAATTGGTCAAGGGTGACTTTTGTGTTTAACTCTTTAGGTAAAGAGGAGGGAGTGACGAATGTTGTTAGTTCTCTGTTTCTTTACCTAAAGACCACGCCCCCATTTCACGGGAATAGGTAGTCGATGTATGCTCACCCTGCTCCATACTATCTCTTATGTACATATGGATCCATGTAGATCCATGTTTGCTGATGCTCCTTTGTTTTATCCGCCACTACTGCACCTAGCGGAACGGGGTGTAGATTCGGACACTTCTGCTTTGACGTTCGTTACGTTCGCCGTGCGCTACCTTTTTGCTCTCTACTGTACAAGCTGTTATACTAATATTCACTTTGAATACAGTGCTACTTATCATTTAGTGATTGAGTTATTATTTCATTAGTAATTCACGTACGCTTATTGCTTCACACAAGCTTATATTGGATATTACCCAAGACAACCCAGGTGAGTTGAAAGCCAGAATATTATAATGGATAATCTTCCGCTTTAACAGATAGTACTTGGATTTGAGATCTATTGTGGAATAGATCGTAGTGTCGTGTAAATTCGCTTGAAATGAGCGCATATGTGGGGGCGGATAGGCGTCTTTTTGCGTTTTTTGCGTTTAGGAAACGGTAGTCTCCCGTGATTCGCCAAGATCCGTCTTTTTTGGGCACACAATGCAGAGGTGATGCCCACTCTGATTTGGAAGGTGCGATTATACCATCCGCCAACATTTGGTCAAATGTGTTTTTGACCTGAGTGCGCTTTTCGCCGGCCATGGGAGACAATTTGAATCAGCCATATTCAAATCAGTTCTTGAACGGCTAGGCATCAAACATACACATACACTCCCTTACAAACCATCCACAAACGGTATGGTGGAACGAAGGAATCGCTCCTTAAAAGAAGCAGTAATGGCACAAAACGAAAATTGGTTAAATTCAATACCAAAAGTCTTGCTCGCAATGAGAACGGCCGTGGATCCGGCCACCGAAACAACACCATTCCAAAAGGTTTATGGCATCGATGTACCATTACCGGGCGATATATTTATGACTACATCACATTTGGTCGAGCCACTTTTTTTCAGAGCAACACAAATTCGGCACAATAATACAAATATGCCGTTAACATGCCCAGTAAACCTAGAAACATGTTCTCATGTTTATCTCCGTGTACCTACACAACTTTCTACGTTACAATGCCCATACGCAGGCCCTTTTAAAGTGATTAAAAGGAATGACGTATCAGTCACGGTACAAATCGGAGACCAAATTAAAAGGTCCCTAAACAGCAGGTCAAGCCAGCCTACACGCTGAGAGACCAAGGACCCGGGGAATTGGAACACCCGAGGGGACAGGCGACCCGAACGAAGGACAAACACTTCTGATTCACTTCAGCGGAAATCCGCCAGAATGCACTGCCCATCGAGTTTGTACGATGACAGCTGGGTGACGTCTGTACGAAAACTACCCGAGCCAATGAGAAAACAGATCTCACCCCCCACCACAAGAAATTTGTTCTATAGAACGTGGTCATGATTCCCGGTTTCCTCATACCAAACCGAATAATGGAGCAGTCAACTCAACAACAAGAACAGCCTACCCCACAGGGACAGCTCAGGCCTACAGAAGAAGAGGCAGACGAGTTACTGGACCACTGTCGACACCATCAACCCCCATGCCCCTCATGGAGGATCTCTGCCTAACAGACGACGAAGATATAATAATGAGACCAACGCCGGAACCAGTAAGGCCACTACCACCCTCGCCGGAGAAAGCGAAACCTTTGTTGATCATTACTCAAGCACCTATCCCACCAGTAATCGGATTCGACCAGAACCAGTCCATACAGTGACCTCAGCCAGCACACAAGCCAAAAGGATATTGGGACCCCGAACGTTGCGACGCCAACATATCTCCCCTCGCACGTGCGGCAACCCGCGGCCACACATTCGCTGGCCACGGTAATCGTGGAAGAGGAGATCGGGGCTACCAGCGCTCGGGAGACCCCACAGAGGAAGACGGGCTCGGCACACAACGCAAACAGCCCAACACCAGGCGCAGCGACCAGCGCCACGGCCGCCCTCCGTGTCCGTACGCTACGGGCACTTTTCGATGCAACTACCGGCGCTGCCTCCAGCACCAAGGAGACACAGGAAGAGGCGCTAGAGATCCCCTCGGCTCTCTCGGGGTTTCTCCTGCCTCACAGGGTTACGCCCGCATCATTTGGCCCATCAGGCACCAACGTTTATCTTGGCCCTTCAGGCACTCCCCATATCTCCGGCGGCACCCCTCGTCTTAAGGGGGCCCTTGTGGTGAATTCATCACAACACACATCGTCGGCCTTTTTCAAGGCCACCAAATACTTTACAAGACATCGGGCTGCCTCCGAAATCTAAGGAGATAGCTCTATACATATTTCAAGCGGCCGTCAGGAGAAACAGAAATTCTCACTGACACCCAGCTAAACGCCCTTGAAATATAACATTATAAGCAACAATCCAATCAGGTTGTTGCATTATATCGATCGGCCAATCAAAAGCTTTTGATCGTGACATTGAGAAAAAGTACACGAGCCAAAGGCGGACGAAGAAAGAGCGCTCTAGAGAGAGAAGGAGGAAACAGCCACCTCCACTAAGCGAGCCAATCACAGCCCGCCTCCGCCGACGGGAGGGGTATAAATATAGCCCCCCTGGGCCTGTAGCTCATACCGATCCAGGCAGCCGACTCGAGAAGAACCTCCTCTACAAACAGAAGAACTTCTCAGGAACAACAGTAGCGATTTTACTCCACTGGCGTTCTACCAGGCAGAAGGATCTACCTATCATCGACCAGGGAACTTCCAGATCTTCAGACGGGCGCAGACAACACTTTGTTGCTCTCCCCCGTTCAATAAGACCTCGGCCCCGGGTTGTCTCTTGGCAACCGTCCGCGCGTCTTGAGGCCGTAGCGGCAATCAAGAAAGCCACCGGCTTGCCGTTTCGAAACCTTCGTGGAATTCCCGGCTTCCCCGCGAAAGATTTATCTTTCGTGCCTGGTCGAGTCCCACGCCGTCGCAGCTCACCGAAATCGCCAAAAGGGGCCTCACCCCGCGTCGGCTGAGCGCACGGGCAGTAAACAGATCGCCGTCGTTGCCTTTGGAGGCTTCACCTCCGCACCGGTCGAATCGTACTGCACCACCTGCCTTTTTCAAGGCAAACAGGCTTTTGGAATTCATAGTCCTGGCCAGAGTAAAGATTTTTCCCGACTTCGGAAAGTAAAGAAATTTCTAAAGCAATTGCTCAGTCCTATTTGGAATTCATAGTTAAAGTTAAGTTTTTACTTTCCCAAGTCAGGAAATATCTTGACTCAAGTAAAGATTTTTCTTAACTTTCTCAAGTTAAGAAAAATTTCTACTTTAGGCAAGATTTCTCTTACTTGCAGAAGTTGGCAGCCATGATGTTGTGTATTATCCCTAAAAAAAGGGAATTTCCCCGCACAATTTACAACTTGATGTAACCTACCTACTCTGTTATCACATCAGTTCTTCATGTTATCAGGTTGCTTTGTTTTGTTTTTACATTTGTTTTGAATGGCGTGAGCGTGATAATATTTTGGTTCCCTATCCCAAGTTAAAAATGTTGAAGAAAAGAGTTTGATTCAACGAACTCGGGAAAGTTATGGTGAGAAAAATCGTGGATTCTGTGTAGGTACAAATACGCAACCTAATCAAACCCAGATTATCATAGAACATGGAAGAAGGCATTTTGTAGAGGACTTTTGGGAGGATTTTACCTGTACACACATATTTGGCACCATGTGATGCAGAAGTGTACCTTTTTCTGAACCAGAACCCCTCCTCCGAAATTGATTATACTATAGAAATTAGGGATGTGTGTCGTGGGCACAGGTAACTTATCCTTCGGGTAGGAACATATCTATCCTAATATCCTAAGGAAAAGTAGACCAAGACCTGCTCTCTTCCATTGAGCTGTTGTTGTTCATATGCGTACCTGTGTATATACATAGTAGTTTTCGTAGTAGTAAGGATCTCGAGTAAACTAGGAAAAGTAAGTTTGACCCGTTCAACAAAGTCCCGAAATCGGTACAAATATAGAATGCAATGGATTAAGCGCTAATGAAGTGAATGTTCAGTTAAAAATCTCCACAGCTGTTATTAATCTGCAAACGAAAAGCACAATGATGTTTCCTACAACAAATATGATCAAATTCACACTAAGGAAAAACGCAACAAATTTTCGACCATAACTGTCTCAATCCCAATTGATGTATGCGAGTGAAGTGAATAGGTAGAGGTTTGGATGCCTTCAAGTTCGCTTCTCACAAATCAATAAAGAAAATCCTAAGAGCTCGCATCTCAAAAATTAAAAAAATAACCTAAATCAATTCTTTTAGTGAAATGTAGACAAGGTACCAACACAACTTAGTTGGACAAAAAGTGATCCGAAATGTGTATAGTTTGGTACTCAAGATACTCTCAAGCTCACATCTTAACCTTACAAACACCCAACCGTACAAAATCCAATTATAAATATGTACACTATCAATAGTAGGAACGTCGTAAAAATCTTATTTTGGTGTGTACTCTCGAGATAATGTAGAGCCGCATTTCTAGCCGAAAAAATCACTCCTGTCATTGTGCAGTAGGTAAACAGAACAGTAGGTAAGGTACCTTACCAATATTCGAGTACGTGGCCGAATCGAACAAAATTCTAACTTAGGTATTGCAATTTGCAACAAATTATAGAAACTGAAACTACACGGATGAACTACTTAAGTTTTTTTTCCCCCTAGCAAATCTATGTTAAAAACAACCAAACAAACAACAATGCAACAAGCCTGGTCCTCGACTTTGTGGTCATCGGGCATGTTATCCAATACTACGAAAGTATTGGATACAAGAATACCTAGATACTTATTGAATAGGGCAATTTCGAAAGTAAATAATCTTTCATTTCAAAAATGTCTGCGAAAAAGTTGATAGTTTCAACATAAATGCGAAAACGGGGAAAAAATCGGTTCATGTGCCGAATCTTTCATGTTCCCTACGTTCTTCCGCCCCCTAGGTTTTTATATAAACTTGTTACTCTGAACGGCGAAAGAAACATTGATAGTAATTTTCTTCTAATTTGTTGATCTGATCAACCCTACTTTCCCTATATAATTTTGATGCAAAGTTGATTAAAAAAAATTACTCCTGTCAGTAATCACAATACTAGGTACCTACCTACTCCTATACATCGAGCACACGATGAACCATGGGACTCGAACGTTTCTTCACCTCATATTTATTTTCTTGAATATCAAACTCTTGCTCCACTCATAAATTTCAAAATTTTTCTCGAGATCCATAACTTCTATGAAAGCCCCTATATACACACACTACACGAAAACCCTTTTGGAAGGAAGAACTGATGATGGATTCTCACTAAGCAAATGCTCAAGGTAGCTTTCGTCCTGCCTTGGTTTTTCTGCTCATTTGAGGGGAAAAAACTTGAGCATTTGCTTGGTTTTCTGTTTATGAATCTCACTTAAGCGAATGCTCGAGCAATCGCTTAAGCAATTACTTAGTCACTGTCTATAAATAGGTTAAGTTGCTGGAGTGTCTGGAGACAGTTAGCCAGTGACGCCGCTAGCGCGTTCTTATCATCTTCCTCCTACTGAATGGTCAAGCACTGTGATTGTCTCCTTAATCGACAGATGCGTTGTAGCTCATTCATTAGCGTAATGGCCTCACAAGATGAAGGTCGTGAGTTCGAATCCTGTCGTCCGGTCAATTTTTTTTTGCTCGTTCAACTCCCGAAATATACTTTTTAAACGTCATTCTGACCTGCAGGTCCAACTAATTTGAATTTTCACTAAGGGATTGACTACTTGATGTTATGTCTTTTTGAGATGCGAGCTTGCGAGCATCCAGATCACCAAACTATACACTTTATTCTGACCTACATGTCCACCACTAATCTGCATTTTTACTAAGGGATTGACTACTTGATGTTATGTCTTTTTGAGATGCGAGCTTGCGAGCATCCAGACCACCAAACTATACACATCATTCTGATCTACATGCCCAACTAATCATCATTTTTACTAAAGGATTGACTACTTGATGTTATGTCTTTTTGAGATGCGAGCTTGCGAGCATCCAGACCACCAAACTATACACATGGCATTAGCCACTCGGCTACGGAGAACCTTCGCCAATTCTAATAATTAAAGTACCATATTGCGTTAATTGGGGGGGGGAGTTCGGCCGGACGGAGATAGTAGGAAGGAAGGAAGGAAGGAACGCTGTAGGAGGTAGTTGCAAAAACTGTCGACAGAACGCGCTAGCGGCGTCACTGGCTAACTGTCTCCAGACACTCCTCTCGCGGTCTTTACTGTGTTGCGGTTCCTACGTATCCTACAACGACTTGAAGGTTTGTTCAGACAGACCGTTCTGAACCCTAGTCTGCCCGAACGCGTCATTCACGAGTGGAACATAAGGCTGCTCTTAACACACACGCGACATTCTCCGAGCACGGAGCCGATGCTTGCCTATTTCCCAGTGGTGTGGAGGGTCGCTCGGTGTTCGCCGAATGCGGAATATCCGTGCTCGGTGATGCTCCAGCTAGTAGGTTTGTTCGCATTCACCATCAAACCGGAAAGAAACAGTTGGAAACGCGTTTGGGGCGTTCGCAGTGTCCATTTAGGGGATTCTCTGACTGTATAGCATCCATAAATAGAGAATAATCGTGTGACAGCAAGGGCAGGAAAACAAAAACATCACCACCATCTTCGATAATGCTAGGCTTATGTTAATAACATCTCTAGGTCGCTGTTCCTGTATTAGCAAACTAGGCATATGGTATATAGTTCTTCTATCAACAGGATTTTCGTCTTACTCATCATATGTTCGATGGGTTTCGGTTAATTCGGTTTGACCATAGGAAAAAATCGAGAGTCCCGTCGTTCCAGTATTTTAGGACTCCAGCGGCGATCTTCCGAGTAGAAGCTATGGATCTTCTCGGTTCTATTTTGAATTCGATGGAGAAGCCTCCAAACGTCAACGATCAGCAAAAAGAACAACTCAAAAGTGAGCTCTGATACTCATTATATCATCCTAAGCTGATGTATGTACATAACATACATGTAGGTACATAACATGACTCTAAACTGGTGTGAAACTAGTTAAGGAATTATAATAGCTTCCTATAAAGCTAAATGTTATGAAGACTCATTTCTTTTGTTTTTTTCTCTACACTCCAAAGGTGTTCCTAACAAGGGACATCTTAAATGTCACGGGTGGGAATGTATAATGGATTCCACTATATATCCCTGCCATAACTCATGTCAGCTGATCAGTATTATGTAGTAGGTTTTGAGTGAGAGATCTATAGGCTTCTCTTGGGTAGCTGTTTATTTGTTAGGTAGCCAAGTATTTTTGCCATATATGTGGCCTCTTCAGAGCTTTAGTTCGGTGTGTATGTAGTTATAGATTTAGAGGGAAGTCTTCCTTCATCATATAATTCTAGTGGTAACCAGTTGTTACGCTCCCCCTGGCCTCATAGCTCAGATCGTACGGGAAATTTCCCGTAGTTGTAACGACACGAATTCAAACTCCCGTCGAGTTATCAAATATTTTTGGACAGTAACAGTGGCGCAGTCGAAATAGGACCCGAAATCATACTAAACAATAATTAATGAAATCCCTCTCGAGCCTAAAGACTAAACATCACATTTCCTGTCGTTAGCAACTTTCACTTCCTCACTCATTTGAGTCAAAACACAGTGACAATGACCTCGTTCGACTGCTGACTTGTTCCAGCGAGCACCTGCTGAGCCAGCGGCCTGTAGTCTCACTTGGTCATTCGTCCGACCCCAAACCAGCCGAGACGGCTGGTATTTGACTCCGAGGAAATATTATGATCCAGGAAAATAACTCTCACAGTCGAAGAAGTTTGATCACACTGGCCTCATAGTTGGAGTGTTGCAACTAAGGGGAAATTTCCCGTAGTTTTATTAGTTATAATAATAATAACATTCCGTTATATAAGTTATAACGGGGTTGGGGAAATATGCAAGAGTTACCATTTGATTCTGCGTTAAAAAAACCTATAGAAACCGACCCTAAACTCGTATTTTCATAGAAGTTCAGTTTTCAAGAAAACCCTCGATTTCATTGATGAAACGATGATTTTCAACATTAAAACATAGTTTTCTCCCCTAATCAGCAAAGTAAAAGTAAAATTGACTCTCGGAGGCCCCTCTCCTAATATTCCCCTCCCATGGCTACCCCCCTTTGCTACATTGTCGACAGCGGTTGTGGGAACTGTCTTAGGGAAATACCTACCTCACTACTCAATTTTACCCAAAAAATGGGGGAAAAAAAAAAATTTCCGTCAATAACACAACTAAGAGATTTCAGTGGAATTCTTTTTGTAATGTGTAGGCGAGGGAAAATGTTTATGCGCGTTGAACGGGTTAATATGTTAACGAATTGTTGCTTTCATTTAAAAAAATTGAAAAAAAAAATTAAACCTTCCTCATTTCCTTAACTAATACTATCCACTAGACACCTATTCTTGCTTTCTACTTTTTTTTCTTCGTAATTTCAGTTTTTTTTTTCTTATATTCTCTTTTCTTTAAATATATTATTAAGAGTTGTAATCATAATATAAAAATTAATGAAATGTGATGATGACTATGAGGCAGAATTATGTTAATCAGAGCCCATAACAATTTTTTTTTTTTTTTTTTTTTCTTACAGAACAAAAATTAGAGGTTCAAAAAAGACAAGATGCTGAAAAGGAAATGCTTCGAAAATTCAGACTCAAAGTACGTTTATTTGGCCCGATTCCAAATCTAGATGATTCATTGTAAAAATCTCTTGTACTCAACGTTATTTATTGCTACAAAAACAACTGTATAAAATGCTGTACGTATCAATTTCATTTATATTTATGTACCATTATTTCATTTTTTAATTCGTCGTTTATATTTTGTTTTAGACCATTAAACACATTGGGGATTTTGTGAATGATCCGAAAAGGACACGACTCAAGTATCCTCCCATGGACAAATTATTTCGACAGATAGTGTAAGTGTGCTCAATATTTCAAAGGGGTTTCTCGTAAAGGCCGTATCACACTTGCATTTTGTCAGCTTTTTCCTCGCATTTTAAATGCTCGGACGTGAAGAAGGCAAAGTGATTTTTCCAAGGTCAGCTGTGATTGTTGAGGAGGAATAAGTGCAAAAACTGCGCATTCCGGCGGAATGCAGTTTTATTAAGTCTGTCAGGTTAGGGCCCCTAGGGGTTTTCCTCTGGATTGTTACCTTCCCAAGGGTTACGTTTTAGCATTTTTCGCGTTGAGGTAAAAATTAGAACAAAAATTATAACGTCTTCTAATTTTCCCAAGTGTGTTTAAAAATGCTCCACCAGGATGCGCATGGTCGAAAAAGCTGACCTTGGAAAAAAGCATTTCTTCTTCTTCACGTTTAGGCATTAAAAATGCGGAAAAAATGCTATTCTGCCTCACTATCTGTGAATTTATCACAAATTTGGATAGTGCAACAGATAAGTTTAAAAAAATCTAAAACCAGTAGTGTGACTTGGCCTTTGAACAACTTAATTCTTAATAAGTCTTAAGTAAATTGAATTTCACTATTATCGCTAATTTTCAAAGAAAAAATGAGCTATTTAGATGGACTTAAACGTGTTTGAAGGACCGGGGACCTCTACATACAAATCCGTTTCATACATCAAAAAATACAATCCCAGATTTTAACGTCGTGTATATATATATATATATATATATATATATATATATATATATATATATATATATATATATATATATATATACCTATAAATATAACTCTTAATACGAAAACAAAAACAACAAAGGACTCACGTCTGAACGTTTCGATCCGATCTTCTTCGGCAGACACAACCAATAAATATATATATATATATATATATATAGGGTGTATTTCCAGACGACAACTCCCTTTATAAACGGCGTAAACAACGCTGAAATATCCGTCTTGGCTAAAGAGAGGTCAAGTTCGTTGGCCAGCCCGATCGCTCCAAAATGTCAGGCTAAATTTTACAATTTAATGGCCCAAAAAATCCTAAAAAATAGATTTGTTGACAAAAGGGTACGTGGGGTGTCACAGTTGAAGTATTTTTCAGCGCTGAGTCGCGACCGCTCCCAGATCTTCAAGATTCATAATAAGTGAGAAAAATATAATTCTAGGTGAAAAATACCCATAATTGACCAAATTTTCGAGTTCGGCTGCATGTCCTAAAATTTTCTTTGCGATTTAGTCCCACGGCTGCCCTCTCAGTTTAATTCAGGACATGGTTGGCCTCGATGATTAGAATAGAAGTGCCTAATTTAATTTAATACACGACTTTTCTTTGAAAATTCGCTTTATTAGATATGCTGCATGACTGAGTACTTTCTTTAAATTAGATTTCCCTGAAATTTGAGTACTTGGCATGCAAGGAAATTATTACTGCAAATAAAATTTGCTGCATTTCATGGATATTCTGGTGTTTGGAAAGTCAAAATTATTCAAGTTGGCTATTATTTTCATTCTTCTTGCACAACGCTCTCTTTCGTGGTTCATCTTCATCTTTTGTCCATTCTCACAGACATGAGCTGTCCGAGGAAACTGGCCTCACTGCACAGAGTTTCGGTCAAGAGGGAGTCGACAGGTATATCATGGTATTCAAGAAAGAGTATCAAACCATGGGTTTTCACTACCGGTCAGTAAAATTGCTGGTGTATGGGGAAACCCACCTGAGGATAAGGTGACCACGAGCTGTAATATCAATCATAATGATGGCAAAACCGTCCTCAAATCTCTCTCCTATTCACCGTAGGAAATTTGATTGGGTGCCTCTCTAGGGCAGCAAGAGACGAAAAAAGTGAGAGGCGCTAACCCGATCAGCTGCGTGAGCTAAAATCTCTCCTGTTCACTGTAGGTCGTTGAAAATTGATAGGAAAGCAAGAGACGAATGACCTTACAGGCTCCATCCTGATCAGCTGAGTCTGCTAAAAGGTATGTCGTTTGTCTGATTACAACGAAATTTGGTAGGGAGCCTCTCTAGGACATCAAGAGAGGAATGAAATGAGGGGCTCTGCCCAGAGGTCCAGCTGACCGATTCGAAAAGTTGTTTCTACTTTCTACGAGTATCATTTGTGTGAGTTTATAAAATCATTCGTATTAGGAAATCTATTAGCTCAGTGAACCCAACAGTTTATATTAGTAGAGGGAGGAGAAGCTAGATTAGCTTCCCTGGTGGACATTTTCAGCCAATACCAATGGTGGACAGATTTATGTGATTGATGAAGGAAGTGAATCCCTACTTTGAATAGGTCTGCATTGGACTGTGTGTGGTGTTCATAGGTGCGTTCCCTGCTACAGGCTGCAATTTTGGAGCCTTGGGAATGAAATGAAGAAAAAAAAAAATTCCTTCTATGCTCATTTTGCATAATCGGGTCTTTCCTATTACTTGTGTGGAACTTTGCCTTTCTCTGTAATGTTTCTTTTATGGTTTCCTGCCTTGCCTGATCCATGAATTCGTAACTACTTCCACAGAGGGAACGAGAGAAAATAGTGGCTATCGAAGCAAACGTCAAAAACACCAAGGATGACAAGAATTTCGTTCCCGCCTCCAACTCCCGAGAGAAATACCAACATCTGATTGGTCTAGATGCCGCCAAAGAAGCAGCGAGAATCACACAAACAAATAAGCAATACGGTTTTGGTATGTTGCTCTAGTCTTGAGTTATGAAATTACTTCAGTTTTTGTTAGGTAAGGTAAATGTAGAAGGTGTGAAGGGGTTAACTTAATACTAAATACTCGGAAGTCGAATATTAGAAAAAAAACGCTGCAAATTATTACACAAAGGTTTATTATTTATGTATTAGACAGCCCTTCTACGTAGATCTCTGGTCCATAATTATTAAACGCCGCTTATAGTAAATTCAGTATCGGAACTCGGAGCTTCGGACTTCACAAATGGGTTCATTCCATTACAGCAGCGGAATCTCACAATTTTACGCTTTTTAATATAGTTGATAAACATAAAAATTTATTACCAAGTCATCTTTCCAACACATAAAAGTGTTACCTATACTGTATATTGATATCATTTAATTGATCAAATTTCAAAAAATGTGCTGACAAAATCACTGAAAATGGCTAAGAATCGTTAAATTGATATTTTTTAGCATAAGATTGGTCAAATAAAGTTTATCAACTATGAAATAGAACATTCAACAATTTATGTACGAAATTATGCTAAAAACTTGAACTTCATTAAATTTTGTTTTAAAAAATCTATAAAATTGCAAAAAATAGCCTAAAATCCAAAATCTCTTTTTGAATAGAAGAGTATCATTTAGAATACTTTTTTCCATAAAATTAATAGCTAACATTTTCTTTTCACTCATAAATCTCCAATTTCTATTCAATTTGAAATATACACACAAAAAAGACACTTTTTCACCTATTTTTGGCTCATAGCACCCATGGGTGTGGAGCGATCGAGCTGGCGAGAAGTTAGGACCAACTAGACCCCAAGTGGAGTCTATGTGCGAAAGAACAGATTTTTTAAGTCAATTCTAAGGCCTTTTATGGCCCGGACGGCGAACGGCGGACGGACATTTCAAATTTGGATTCTACGCACCTTGAAACGTAAAGTGACAAAGTTTGAGGGGGGGTTATAAAAATTTTTTGCTATACGATCACCTAGGCTTATTATTGGAAATAATAAACCAATTAACATTTTTGAGAATTGAACTTTAAAGGAAACTAGAGAAACTTCTGAACAAAATCGATTATCAAAATTTTTACTTACGAAATTAGACCCTGACTTGCTCTTTAGTTCGACTAGCCACCACGTGGCATTCCCAGCGCTCCAGTCGCCATGTTATCGTTCTTTATCTTCCGCCCACCCTGATACTAATCTATTTGTCCAACTAATCTGAATTTTTACCAAGGGATTGACAACTTGATGTTATGTATTTTGGAGATGAAAGCGTAGTGATCTAAGCTAAAAACTGATCTGTGCAAAATTTCATAGCAACTGGAGTACTAGGAATGCCAAGTGGTGGGTAATCGAACTAAAGAGTAAGGGCCACTTTCACCAACAACTTATGTAGCGGAGATTGGCCAAACTCGATTAAATATAATCTCGAGGATCAAACCTTGGCGCTTTCACCAACCCAAAACTCGTTTAAACCCAGATTGGAATAATCGAGTTTCCTTAACGGAGATTCCGCAAACTGTCCAATGAAAAATTGGACAATTTGAAACGACAGTTTGAAAACCCGCCATGTGTCCGACATATCAAGCAATAAAGCAGTGAATCACAACCACGACCAATTATTACCCGCGCCGTTTTTATCTAGTTACCTAGTTACTATCTACTCGCAACTTTTCGTTGACTTCCAACAAAGAAAGTGTGACACATCATTTGACGGAAGCAGGACGGTTGATCACCTTATTTAAATGTACATAAGTTATTTTATGTGGTATAGGTAGGTAGGTTCCACTCGTGAAACTGAGGAATTGACGAAAATCTTCTTTGAATCCATCATTCCGTTTTTCACCAGCAATTCTTGAAGTAGGTATACAGGTAACCTGCCTAACTATTGTATTAATGGAAGCGAGCGATGTAAAAAAGTTATTTGCGGAGCAATTCCCTAGACGTAACAGATACTCTTGTGATGTGCATGTACCTTCCTTACCTAACAGCTATTTTTCCTAATACTGCAGGACAAATCTATTAGTTGGGTAGTTATTTTAGGACAATTGTAGTTGAAAAGGGAGTAAACAGAACATCGAATGTCATTAAAGGGAGAAACTGTCTTTAGAAACGCGAGAAATCCGAAAAATCTCTGAAGCGATCCTTGAAATGTGTAGGTACTTACCTGCCTAACTATTTTATTAAAGGAAGCGAGCGATGTAAAAAGTTATTTGCGGAGCAATCCCTAGACTTAACAGATTCCCTGGGTAGTGATGTGCATGTACCTACTCTACCATCCAGCTGTAGTTGGCATTTTATCAATACTGAAGGGCGAATCCATTAGTTGAGTTGCTGAAAACTGTTATTCTCTGCAACACCAAGTATTACACCAGCGATCCTTGAAATGTGTAGGTACTACCATATTGTAGGGTACTACATGCCTAACTATTTTATTAATGGAAGGGTGAAACGTAAAAACATATTTGCTGAGCAATCCCCAGACTTGATAGATTCCCTAGGTTGTGATGTGCATGTACCTACTCTACCGTCCAGCTTTAGTTGGCATTTTCTCAATACTGAAGGGCGAATCCATTAGTTGAGTTGCTGAAAAGGGAGAAACTGAACATCTACTGTCATTGAAAGGAAAAATTATGTCCTTAGGAACGATAGAAATCAAAAAAAGTCCAGTCATGCAGCATGACCCCATGAGCGAATTTTTGAAGAAATCTTCGACATTTCAGTCGCTATTGATCGTGTTGAGAAATTTTAGTTTATGATTTTGATAGACAAACATGGAATCAAATTATTAACACATGCACAGAGTAAACTCATCAGTTGTGATTACTTTTTAGCGAATTTTTGAAGAAAATTAAGCTATTGCTCTCGCCTCAAAATTTGTAGAATGTGAATTTTTGAAAAAAATTTATGCAGAAATCCGTTTCAGGCTATTCTGAATCATATTCTGAAGTTTAACGCATTTTTTTATGTATGTATGTATGTATGTATGTATGTATATATGTATGTATGTATGTATATATGTATGTGTCATTCCAGACGATAACTGTCCGTAGAATTGTGCTAGAAACTTCAAACTAATTTTAAAATGTTAAGGACACAAAACGAAAGTTCAAGTTTGTTGGCCAGCATGATCGGATTACATCTTCGGGTTGAAATTTTCAAAAATGTAGTCAAAAATTTCAAAATAGCCTGTTTTTTGCGATTTGTTGTGCGAAATAATTTTTTCAGCATACTAACATGGTATATTCGGAATCAGCTGAATTTTAATTGATTGTTCCTCTTGTTCAGGGTTTGTCTGTCCTGTTGTTCCGAAACGTCAGAAGACAAATTACATGAAGTCGTGAAGGAGACGGCTCTTTACGTCATCGGCTGGGGTCAGCTGAATGGTGAGTATAGCTGTTGGAATTCAAGTTTTACCTCCGTAATGTTATACAGTAGGTCCCACATATAGTGATCGCATCAGTTCAGGCGGTTTTGGTCACTACAAGCGGGTCATTCTTACATACACGTGGTTAAATAGAAGGCAGAAAACGTATAATTATTTATAATATATGTATGTATGTATGTATTACAATATACTCCTAACCCGTTTGGTCATTTTTTATTGAAGTAATCGTCTTATTTTGGTTCATTTCATATCTCTCATCATATCCTTCACTGATGCCTCGAATCTGTAGAATAAATTGAATGAGCTGCCATAGTGAACTACTGCTCATTGAATGATGTCCATGGCAATGTTCACGTCTTTCTGGGTTGGAGGAGGGGGGGTAGTCACATTCGTCATCAGCATCATAGTCCTCTGGATTTTCCTGTTCAGATAGAGTGGCAGTAGTACAAATGTCTTCATGGGTCGATAGGCTGTCGGTATTTCGACTACAGTGAACAGGGTCTTAGGGAGTGTGACGTGATGGGGTTTTTTCTGATCTGCTGAGTGAGCTAAATTCTTTTCTCTGGGACATTAGGAGACGAGTGAAGTGATGGGGTCTTTTCTGATCAGCTGAGTGAGCTAAATCCTTTCCTGTTCACTGTAGGAAGTTGAAATTTGATAGGGAGACTCTCTGTTTATTAGGCTGTGGCAGTAACAACAGTTGCCACGGTAAGTAAGAAACGTAGTGTAGTTACTAACATCTAGGAGAGTTATTTCTGAACGATCTGTGAAATTGTGAAGAACTTCGCGGACCGATTTCAGTGTTAGACGGCCGCAGCGGAAAGTTGTTCAACTTCACCTTCCAGGACGCGTCTGGCAGGTAAATACGAGGTGTTTCCTTCTCGGAAGAAACTTACAATCAAATAGAACCTCTTTAGAGCTGCCTGTTTAAGAACGTTGAGATAAAATACAGCTCCTATAGCAGAGAGCTGGAAATGCAAATAACCTCATCTACGAGAATCACTCCATCCCAAAACGATCTCAACCAGGCATCACCGATCTTCCAAACGTCAACACTGCCAACATTTTAGTAATTTGTGTTGGTCCCGCCGATGTGTGCACAGTGTCGCGCAATGACGAAGAGTTGACACTCTACAAAATCCCGGTTAGGGATAAAACCGGAACCTTCAATCTTATCCAATGGGGGAAACAATTCAATTTCAACCCACATGACATCGTGGCAGCACACCTCATTACAACCAAAAAATTCAAAAATATATTCGAAGCACAAATTGGACATGACACAACACTCGAAATTAATCCAGACACAGAACAAGCACGAGCTTTGCTGGAGTGGTACCAGACACATCAGGACGAAGACAGCTGTAGCATCTCCTACACACAACTCAACACCAGTTCGACATCTACGAGTACTACCGATCAAGATACAATCAACGACATAAAGAAGGAGATAGAAGACACGGACGCGCAGATTCACACGCTTACAAAGAAACGAAGAAGACTCGAGATAGAATTACACCATGCCCAAATTCTGAATTCCCCGATTCAACTTTTTGTTTAGTCTCATAGTGGCGAGGACCACCTCAACTGGTGATATTTATTTTATTACATTACTTACATTTTGATCGGTATTTCATTTTTTTTTTATCATTTAATAACATCGCCTTAGCTTTGCACCAGGTCACATAACGCCGCAAATAGGTAGGACTTATATCGTTACTACGAGTATAATGTGCTGGGTTCCTGTTAGGTACTACTGTTATACGGACTAGATTAGGGCTTTCCTTTATTATAAAATGCCATTATAATGTCATTATATAATGCCAGTACCTGGATTCACAAAACATACGAAAGAATCAATTGAGATTTTTGGATCTTTAATATCAAATATTTTGTACATCGTATTTTACTAATATTCTGTAAGTAGTCTTAGACGTCTGTACTTTATAAGTGGGCTAGAATCAATTTAAAAAAAAGTTATGAAGATCTAATTTTATATAGACTACTCATGCTAACAGTAGGTCTACTGATAAGTACTGTTTTTAGTAAGTACTATTTCTAAAAAAAGTTAAAGCCTGTAAAAGGTCACCGATTTCTAAAATTTAGAACCCCAAAACGTCCTCGATTTTGGTTTATTAATTTCAATAATAAGCTTATGTGATCGTATAGCAAAAAATTTTATAACCCCCCCTCAAACTTTGTCACTTTACGTTTCAAGGTGCGTAGAATCCAAATTTGAAATGTCCGTCCGCCGTTCGGGCCATAAAAGGCCTAAGAATTGACTTAAAAACCCCGTTCTTTCGCTCATAGACTCCATTTGGGGTCTAGTTGGTCCTAACGTTTAACCATCCCGATCGCTTTACTGGCATAGATGCTATGGGCCAAAAACGGGCGAAAAAGTGTCTTTTTCGAGGCTTTGAGTGTTAGACTGACGAACGCGCGCACGCCTTGTGGGTGGGAGAGGGTGGGGCGGGAGAGAGAGTGAGAGGGAGGGCGTGAGAGGGAAGCGAGGGCGAGGGAGTTGGAGAGGAAGAGGGACGGGTGGGAGGGGAGGGGAGAGTGATTGAGAGGGAAGGGAGTGTGGGGGAGGCGGAGGGAGTGAGAGGGAAGGGAGGGGATGGGAGAGGGGAGGGAGGGTGAGGGAAGGCGAGAGAGAGAGAGAGAGTGTGATGAAATTAATTCCAATTAGAAGAGATTGTTTATGAGTATGAAAATACTCATAATTCTATTCTACGCTTTATGATATAAAGCTTCGCTTCCTTCGGGCGTCCCTAGACGGCCCCATTTATTTATTTTTTCCTCAACTTTACTATAAAGCGTAAAATTATGGGGTCCTGGAGCTGTAATGCAGTGAACGAGTGAACCAAATATTGGAAGCCCCGAGTTTCGATACCTAGTAAATATACTATAACTGAGGCTAAATAATTACGTTCAGTTTTCTACGTAAAAGGTCTGTATGATACAGAAATAATAAACCGTTGTGTAATAATTTGCAGCGTTTTTATTTTACAGATCTAGTAGTCTTACACCTACCTACCTAAAACTCATTCTATTTTTCAACTTGTCTCCAACAAATGAAACAGTTTCGTTCTATAAAAAAGTTATAGAGGATAAAATTCTGCATTAATTGGCCACCGAAAATTCTCAAATTAATTTATTCATAAGAGAAATTGCGTTTTCCGAGAACTGCAACCATTGAAATACAATTAAGTACCTCCTAATGAATCAATTGAATTGATAATTTGACATGATAAGGCGGAATTATTTCTGAAATGAATAGTTTTTTCGGCACAGAAGGGAATAATTATATTGGTGTCTCAGTCGAGTTGGTCGAGTTAGTCACCTCGAGTTGGTTTTAACAACAATTGTTTTATTAACATGTATCATGTTTTAGCCCTGGGGTCCTAGCAATTTTTGCGCGTCAATTTTGCGAGTCAATTTTTTTCCGCGCACGAAACATATAGTGTTACAGTGATTTCCGCCTACAACCGAGTCGTTGCTAGGGAAATGGTACTTCGTCGTTTTTCATCCCACAAAATTCGTTGACCATTCGTTCGAAAGCTCTCGATTTATCCAACAATATTATGTTAACTACTGCGAAGTGCGTGTCCAACAAACTGAGTTATGAGCATGGTTATATAAATAATTGTTTACACACAGGTGATCATTCTCAATAATTGATATTGTGAACATGATTGCAACCGCTTGTTAATTTCTGATGTTTTCATAGAATTTCGAATCAATATCGAGGAGAAAACATGATACATGGTTGAAATTTTTGGTTCTAGAACAGAAATATTCTTTCTTATTATTCCAATTTTTCGTTTCAGCTAAAGGAAGATGCCCAAAACTGGATGTTGTTCAAAGTCGCAGGTGAACAACTGAAATTGAAGCCTGATGTTGTGCCACACTTGACCTGCAAACTCCCAGGACACGGACCAAAGATGGTCAAATTTACAGATTCAACCAAAAAGAGAAAACAACTATTTATTGGTAAGTCTTGGATTTTCTAACCAAAGTACCTGACCTACCTACCTCTAGCTATTACCAGCTGGGTTCCTTCTTTTTTTTTACATTTGTAACGAATAATACGAAGGTTAGCAGAACTGTTGAGCACAATTTCGGGATGAAAACATTGTATTTACTAATATTAGAAACAAGTTTGAAGGAAAGGTGTCATCGTTCTTAGTACGCATTTGATATCATCAGCTTACAAGTTACGTGTGATTTAATGGAGCGAGGGTAAGCCCTAACGTCAAAAGTAAAAATTACAAGGAGTTAAATAAATAAATTTGAGTTTAAAAGGAAAATCACAATTTTCCTAGAAAAACCTTTAGAAAATCATATCTTGAGAACGGATTGAGATAAAAATATGCGGTTGGCGGTATTTTACTCCAATTTCAACGTAGTTTTCGCAAATTCGTTTTTGCATCTACGTGTATATATATATATATATATATATATATATATATATATATATATATATATGTGTGTGTGTGTGTGTGTGTGTGTGTGTGTCCTATCTTCCACCACCTCCTCCTGCGACTTCCTTCATCCCTGAAGCCGGCATCGGGTAAACCTGGGCATCCTCCCCACTTTATTAGCGAATTTTTGAAGAAAATTAAGCTATTGCTCTCGCCTCAAAATTTGTAGAATGTGAATTTTTGAAAAAATTTTATGCAGAAATCCGTTTCAGGCTATTCTGAATCATATTCTGAAGTTTAACGCATTTTTTTATGTATGTGTCGGCCCCTGATTAAGTCTGGTGCATAATTCAAATGGAGGCGGCAAAAACGAAAACCGACGTTGATGCGGAACAAGTTACCGCGAGGAGCGCTAGTGAAGCGGAACTCGGACGGTGGAGCTGCCAATCAACGAGAGGATGGCAACACTGCAGACGATACAGAAGGCCGCTTGCCCTTCTCCCTCGGCTCCTTCTATTCCTTGATGACTGCCGACGGTGACGAACCTGTTAAGCAAAACCTAACGAACTGTTTTTATTGAGTTTCATTAAGTGGGATTGGTATCCTGTAGTTATCCGAGTTCATCCCTCGTGGAAATTTGTCGTTATATTATTCCTTCAACGGTCGTAATTGAAAGTGTTGTTAAATTCAAATAATTAGTCTGCTTGATGTATTTGCTATCTTCCCCACCGCGGTTCTCCATTGTCTCTACCATGCCTACAGTACAAGTGTGAATAAAGATATCCTGACTCGTGTATTGGCGTTTCATTTCTATTTGACATCAGAAGTGGGATGGAACGTGAGGAATCCGATGAAGAACGCGACGGCGAAGATGATGCAAGACCTAAAGAGAAGACGATGATTGAGCGCATGGTGGCGCGGTATAAGGATTGGCCTACCGGCCCACAGCACTCGCAGTTCATGAACGAAGCCGAAATTCCGGGTGAGTTCATTTCTTGTTGGATTGATTCGCAAAATTATGAGAAATTCTATATTGTGCAAGCCTTACCTAAGGGAGATGCACTATTTAAATGTTGCTTAAAACTATTGTTTTAACCGTTGGGTACCTACATAGGAACTTTGTACTTTTGTACCTATGCGTCCTTTGGTTGTTTTTTTATGTCTGCCATGTTTTATAACGGATCGCCCTTTTCAGCTCGTTGGATGAGTAGTCACGATCAGGCTATGACGTCACAAACTAGCGATCAACCGAATACTTTTGAAAATACGAGCGGACCTCCGGTTCATGATCCACAGCCGGCTACCCCTTCTATGGCACCTACTTTACCTATTCAAGGCGATTTGTCGCAAATAATAGCTGGGGCGATACAAGGGGCTTTGCAAGCACAAAATAATAATTTCATGACAACCGTGGAAAGTTTAGTCACCAAGATAAATCCATTTAACTCTTATCTATTAAAACTTCCGCAGTTTTCCCCTGATCATCCTAACTTTGACGTACGTTCATGGATCACTAAAATTGATGCTTTGATGTTGGAAAGTCCGCGAACGGGCTCCGAATTATATTCCCTGTTATCTACTGCTTGCAAGGGCTCTTCGGCCACTTGGCTTTCACAAATATTGACTCCTGGAATGACATGGAATGACTTGAGGGAACAAGTTATTGTTCAGTATTGTTTGACTGAGACTCCGGCCACTGTTTTATTTGATATGTTGACTTCATTTCCTTCCGAACACGATAATTTAGTAGGTACTGCTTCGCGTATGTTGAATGTTTTGGAATCCCGTTTGTCTAACTTGTCTATGTCCGAATTGTTACCTATGATAACCTTGGTACATCTTGCTAAAAGCGAATCTAAACTTCGAAAACTGATGTATTCACCTAGTCCTCTTACTAGAGAAATGCTAATTAAAGAAATGACTGTCTCACTTATAGACAAAACACCTAAAAGAATTTTAGATAAACAAGATAAAAATGATAAACCACTATATAAAAAGTTCAAGCCTGGGTTAAATTCCCAAACTAATCATGTTAATAATAACACCCCACATTATTATGTAAAACCACAACCATTTCGTTGACCTAATTCTGCACCAAATTTCCATTTTAGGATGCCATCACATTTCGGCGGATCTGGTGAGAATACGCCCACCTCGTTGCAGCCCTCCACCACTCAACCCCAGCGTCGTAGTAGTTCTTGTCACGGATGCGGCGCTGTTGGTCACTTCAAACGAGACTGCCCTCGGCGAGACAGATCTCAGCCGAATTCATCGTATACTGCTAGAACTTCAGCTGCCCAGAGCAATAAGCAGCAACAATTTACTGCGCAAAAGCCGAACGAACGCAGAGTCAATCTTTGCACACGCACTCCAAGTGGACAACTAATTCAAGCAGGTAGTACCTTTCCGTATCACTATGATTCTGGTGCTGAGGTCAGTTTAATCATTCGTTCCTTGATTGACAAGTTTCAAGGGAAATCAGTAATTGAAAATATTTCATTAAAGGGGCTGGGCAACGGGATGGTGGTGTCTCCTCGTCAGATCCTGACCGACGTGATTATTGATGGATTAGACCTTAGGATTAACTTTCATCAAGTGGAGGACATTGAAATTCCTCATTCCATTATTTTAGGGTCTGATTTGTTAGAACAAAATGTTATTGTAACTCTTACTAAGAATAGTTGTACTTTGGTACCTGTGGATTTAAATTTATCCAAATCGTTGCTAAAGAAAATTGAAAAGCTAAATAATGATAATAATGAACCTGTAATATCTGTTTTGAATTCTGACGAAAATAATTGGGGGAAGATTCCCAACCCAAATATTGAAGATCGTGCTGACCAATGTCTCCCGTTTGTAGAAAAGGAAGGTAACCATATTTTGATTGTAGGCAATCAATGCGAGAATATTTTTGATCCCCGTTCAGTTCAAACTGAAATTTCAGATATGAACAAACCCTATTTGTTTAGTATTTTGAGCAAGTATTCTGAATATTTTACTTCAGGTTATCCTAAAACTCGATTGAAAAATTGTGAATTTCGTATTAGACTGAAAGACCCTGGAAAGGTAGTTAATCGGAAACCATACCCTATGTCAAATATTCAAAAACAATATTTGCGCGAACATCTCGCCGAGATGGAATCGGCTGGACTAATCAGACGAAGTCAATCCCCCTTTGCAAGCCCTATTCTTCTAGTTCCCAAGAAAAACAATAAAATGAGACTTGCAGTAGATTATCGTTTTCTGAACGACAACACGATCTCTGAACATCAACCTCTGCCTCTTATTCAGGATCAGATTAATAGACTTGTGGGTTCTAAATTTTATTCAGTCTTGGACACAGCTAGTGGGTTCCATTTAATGAAGATGCATCCTGATTCTATCGATAAAACTGTCTTCATTACCCCTGATGCTCAATGGGAATATCTTGTTTGTCCCTTTGGTGTTAAAAATGCGCCTTCTGCTTTTCAAAGAGCCATTTTACAAATTTTGGGTGACCTTGCTCACCAGTATGTGATTTGTTTCCTCGATGATCTGATGATAACTGCTACTAGTGAAATGGAGGCATTGGACAGACTTGATCATGTATTAACAGTTTTAACTCAAGCTGGAGTAACTGTGTGTGGAGTAACTGTGTGTGGAGTAACATCCACAGTGACGTCTCTCAGACAATTTTTGGGATTGGCCTCGTATTTCAGGTCTTTTATACCCAAGTTTTCCGAAATTGCCGGATTGGGCTGTGGAACGATTGTGGATCGATTGCGGATCGTTGTGGAACGATTGCCGAAATTGCTGCCCCCTTATACTGTTTGATTTCCTCCAAGGGAAAACTTATTTGGAATAATGTCCATGAAACGGCGCGTAAAACTCTGATCAGACATTTGACCTCAGAACCAGTTTTGACCATTTTTGATCCTTCACTACCAGTTGAACTACATTGCGATGCGTGTAGTATTGGAGTGTCAGGGATCCTTATTAATCTTTATGATAATAAACCCCGAGTTGTTGCTTATTTTAGCAAAAAGAATAATAATGCAGAGCAGAAATACCATAGTTACGATCTTGAAACTATGGCAGTAGTAAAGAGCCTTTTACATTTTAAGACAATGTTGCAGGATGTTCATTTTTCTGTTGTTACTGATTGCAAATCGTTGAAGGATTCATTTTTAAAGCAAAACTTGAATACTCGTGTCCATCGATGGTGGTCACTCATGCAGGCATTTGATTTTAAAATCCAATATCGTCCTGCTAGTCGCATGCAACATGCAGATTATTTATCTCGTCACCCTTTGGACGGTGATGGCAATCCCACCCTGCTCTCTAGTGTAATCGAAAATTCACCTCAAATGTGTGAAAGTAATGTTTTATCAGTTGTAACTTCTCATGAGGCTAGATTGAGTAAGGAAAAATCTATACATTCAAGTACCTTGAGTAATGATTGGTTGTTGCTGTCTCAACAATCCGATAGTGAACTAGCTGAATTAGCTGTTAAATGTAGAAATAACGAACTACCTGAGTCAATTAGACATACCTATGAGTTGCGTTCTGGAGTTCTATGTAGAACGATTCAAAGGGGTCACAAAACCCGTACCTTACCTATAATTCCTAAAGTTCACCGTTATGCTGTAGTCCAGAATGTCCATGAATCTATAATGCACTTAGGTGCTGAAAAGACGTTGGAAAAGATAGCTGATTTCTATTGGTTCGAAGGTATGGCCAAATATGTTAAGAGATTTTGTGAGAATTGTTTGACATGTAAGGTAGCTAAAACCCAATCAGGGAAGCAACAGATAAGTCTACACCCAATTCCTAAGGGAACTGTACCATGGTCCGTTATCCATATTGATATTTCAGGAAAATTAACAGGAAAAAGAGACAATAAGGAATATTGCCTTGTCTTCATAGATGGATTTTCTAAATTTGTTTATTTGCATCATATTTCTAACCTAGATACTTCTAGCGTTGTTCAGGGATTACATAAACTTGTCTCCTTGTTTGGTGTGCCTACAACAATTGTAGCCGACCAAGGTAGATGCTTTACTTCTAAAGATTTTAAATCTTACTGTGAAAAATTACAAATAGATCTTCACTTGATAGCTGTTTCAGCCTCACGAGCCAATGGCCAATGTGAGAGAGTAATGTCTGTTTTGACTAATATGTTGACAACCATTGAACTTGGTGAAAGGACATGGCAAGAAGCTTTAGGAGACGTTCAATTAGCTATAAATTCGACAATAAATTCAGTGACACGATTCTCCCCATTGGAATTATTGATAGGGAAGACAGCTAAACCTGTTGGTATGATAACTCCATCTACTGTTGTGGTACCCCAAATTCGACTAGACTTAGATTCTGTTCGTGAACTTGCATCTAACAATATCACCCAGCGATCTAAATATGACAAAGCTAAATTTGATAAAACTAAAGCTACAGTAAGACTTTTTTCGAAAGGTGACTTGGTGTTATTGAGAAATGAGCCACGTCATCAGTGTAAACTCGATCCTAAATTTAAAGGCCCTTTCAAAATTATTGAGATTTTAGAAAATGACCGTTACCTACTTAAGAATTTGAAGGACAACCGTACCTATAAATACGCTCACGAAAATGTTAGAAAAATCCCTGATCAAAGCGATCTGGTTCCATACGAGAACAGTTCTGCTTCTGATGAAGATTGATCTACTAGTACAGAATATTTTTGGAATAATCTGGTTTTAATGTTTGGTTTACTTTCATAACATGATGAATAGTAATTTGTCCCACCCCTAATGAGAATGGTCATTAGATTTGTTTCACTTCCTTGTTACTGTAAACTTGTGTTTACCACTTTTATTGGTACTGTTCATTTTAACGTATGTTGATTACGTATGGTACGTGTGTTAATAACGTATGGTAATTTCCTATTTAATGAAACTCTTATGATGAGACTTTTATGATGAAACTCCTAGTTAATGAGACTCTTTATGATGACATTCGTTCATGTCTTTGATTTGAGAAACTGTTGTTTATTCAGTTCCATGTTAGCAAATTGGCTATGGTTAAATATTAAAAGTTGTTACTTTTGTATCAACGTGTTTTGGTTATTGCTAACCTAGTACCTGATGGTGGAAGTGTTGAAACATTTTATGATTTGATCAATAATTTATAAAATATTGATGAGTAATTTGAGATCTCCTGATATTGACAATCTGGTAGTCATTATGACATGTTGGTAGTTATTATACTATGGCATGCTGGTATCATATGCCTTTGGCTATGGGTATCACCTGCTACTTAAAGACCTCTTGCTGGATTGTAATCTTTGAATCCAGGAGTTAGGGGATTGATTGTTGTGCCGATTTGGTTTTAAAATTAACTTTAATCGAATGCATTGGAAATGAATTGATATTTTGAAATTTGCAATCAACCCCTACTAAAACACGCATTGTTTTGCACCACACTGTTAGCAAGATTGTGTTGGATTGAGGGGTTATCGGTTGGGCTGTTATAAGGTGTTGTTTCCGTGGTGGCCACCCGGAGGATGTTGGATTGTACCAGTAAGCGATCAGCATTCAAAATTCCTAGCTTGCATCGTTGTTCAGAGTTATGTCTTTCTCTGGTACGGCACTCGAAAGTCATAGGTTTGCCGTTTATGCGCGCTAAATTTTACTTGCTCTCAGGTCTTAATCCCATTGCCTCGGGAGTTAAAGTTTTTCGTTTTCAAAACGGATGGACAGTGGCACCGTCTGATCCAGAATGAGTTGCGTGTTACTCATAAGGAGTTACTGGTGAGGCATGTTTAACGGTACTGCTCAGGATTTGGTATCGGGGGACGCCTCGATACGGAGTTCTCTTGCATGCCAACGTAGGTTGCCTGTGGTCGAACAGATGGTGTCAAAGACCCATTGGAACTGTTCAACATTAGAGGTCTATATCCGCTGGAGGTTCTATATCCTGTGCCCATGATACCGATTTCACCCAAGACTACCATCTCTCTGTGCTGCCCTTTGTAGATTCAAATGCAGAATGCTACATTGGGTTTCGTAAGAAAATCTTACAAAAAAAGACTGTCTTCTTAGTACTGTAGTATGTGCTATGATGGAAGGATGTGTGTGTGTGTCTATAGGAACGTACTTCCGTTCACTCTTTACAAGATTATTTCTTGCACTACTATACTTGGTTTACTATAGGAACGTACTTCCGTTCACTCTTTACAAGATTACTTCTTGGACTATAACGATTAGTGAAAGAAAAAGTTATGTTGAAATACTGCAGTGGAAGACTTAAGTCCGCAAGGCCATGTGTTAGATCCTTTGCTACAAGAAACTCATTTATCAAATTAATGTGAAATAATTTATTCACTTGAGAATGTGAATGTGTCCGCAAGATCATGTGTTAGATCCTTGGCTACAAGAAACTCATTTATGAAATTAATGTGAAAT
Organism: Adelphocoris suturalis; assembly: GCA_030762985.1. NCBI lineage: Eukaryota > Metazoa > Arthropoda > Insecta > Hemiptera > Miridae > Adelphocoris > Adelphocoris suturalis. Next base: position 7,043,174 of record JAUMHS010000013.1, read on the forward strand.
AGTTTATTCACTTGAGAATGTTGGTTCAACCTTACAGTTGGTACATACTGCATACCTCTGTAGTGCTAATTTTTTTTCAGTATGGCCGAATGGTCAGGGCCAGTGTCGGGATCAGAGTTAGAAAAATTAAAATTAGAACAATTTTCAGCAACATCACTTTGATTAATCAGTTATTAATCAGTTATTGCCAAGTCTACACTAAAATTGTTGGTAGGCTGTACCCCTTGTTAGTACCAGTGTCTATCGCTCTGAATTTCATTTTCAGGCTGCGAGGTGCTAGCCTGTCAGGATTGGCCGTGTCGGCCCCTGATTAAGTCTGGTGCATAATTCAAATGGAGGCGGCAAAAACGAAAACCGACGTTGATGCGGAACAAGTTACCGCGAGGAGCGCTAGTGAAGCGGAACTCGGACGGTGGAGCTGCCAACCAACGAGAGGATGGCAACACTGCAGACGATACAGAAGGCCGCTTGCCCTTCTCCCTCGGCTCCTTCTATTCCTTGATGACTGCCGACGGTGACGAACCTGTTAAGCAAAACCTAACGATCCCACCGCGGTTCTCACCTGACTCTACCATGCCTACAGTACAAGTGTGAATAAAGATATCTAGACTCGTGTATTGGCGTTTCATTTCTATTTGACATGTATGTATGTATGTGTCATTCCAGACGATAACTGTCCGTAGAATTGTGCTAGAAACTTCAAACAAATTTTAAAATGTTAAGGACACAAAATGAAAGTTCAAGTTCGTTGGCCAGCATGATCGGATTACATCTTCGGGTTGAAATTTTCAAAAATGTAGTCAAAAATTTCAAAATAGCCTGTTTTTTGCGATTTGTTGTGCGAAATAATTTTTTCAGCATACTAACATGTGGTATATTCGGAATCAGCGTAAAATTTCCTATAAGAATATGTATCAAGTTTCCAAAAATTTCAAAATTGAAAAATCAGTCAAAAATCGAAATAATGCCGTTCGCTAGTTGTAAAAATCGGTAATATTTGCATGAAACATTGTCCAAATTCAGATTGAACTACTCTTATGGAAGTATCCCTGTATAACCAATCCTAGAACCATGCTGTTTAAAACGTAGGTAGTAGGTGCTTTAAAAAAAAAAAATGTAATCACAACTGATGATTTTACTCTGTGCATGTGTTAATAATTTGATTCCATGTTTGTCTATCAAAATCATAAACTAAAATTTCTCAACACGATCAATAGCGACTGAAATGTCGAAGATTTCTTCAAAAATTCGCTCATGGGGTCATGCTGCATGACTGGACTTTTTATTTATTTATTTATATTTTTAAATTTAATGGTGTGGTGGTTTTAAGTTTAATGGTAATGGTGGCTTTTTTAAAATAAAAAGTTCCAGTCATGCAGCATGATCGTATGAGCGAATTTTCGTAGATTATCGTAACATTATATTATATTACTGTTTTGAAATTTGTGCATTCCGAGTACAAAGAAATGGTTAACCACCAATTTTATGGCAAGTAAACTCGTTCCAAATCATATTCTACGAATAAAAACAGATTTTGGATGTTTAGCAATTTTTCAGTTTTTCAATCGATTTTTCAGCAAATATTGATGAAATTCAAGTACATTTTTCACCATAATTTTGTGAATACATTTTTGAATGTTTTAGTTCATTGTCAATAAACTTCTTTCGACTACGATTCTGATAAAAATATAAATTTAACAGTTTTTAGACGTTTTTAGTCATTTTTAGTGATTTTTTGAGCACATTTTAACATGTATCATGTTTTAGCCCTGGGGTCCTAGCAATTTTTGCGCGTCAATTTTGCGAGTCAATTTTTTTCCGCGCACGAAACATATAGTGTTACAGTGATTTCCGCCTACAACCGAGTCGTTGCTAGGGAAATGGTACTTCGTCGTTTTTCATCCCACAAAATTCGTTGACCATTCGTTCGAAAGCTCTCGATTTATCCAACAATATTATGTTAACTACTGCGAAGTGCGTGTCCAACAAACTGAGTTATGAGCATGGTTATATAAATAATTGTTTACACATAGGTGATCATTCTCAATAATTGATATTGTGAACATGATTGCAACCGCTTGTTAATTTCTGATGTTTTCATAGAATTTCGAATCAATATCGAGGAGAAAACATGATACATGGTTGAAATTTTTGGTTCTAGAACAGAAATAAGTTTCATAAATTTCGTTTATGTGCCAAAGTAAAGACATAAAATGTCAATTAATGAATAAATAGTTGGTGTCTCTTAGAGTAAAAAAAGACTACGTACCGGCATTAAGAATTTTTTGAAATTTGACCAATTTAATGTGCTCAAAAAGTGTTGTCCAACAAACTCATCCTTTCTTATGAAATTCTTGATTTTTTTGCGAAAGAACGAAGTTTTTATCTCAATTCTATCGAGAGTTATCGTCTGGAATGACACATACATATATATATATAACTCGGCCCTTCGGGCCTCGCAAGGGGCTCCGCCCCTTGACCCCGCCAGGGGGGCTTCGCCCCCCTGGACCCCCCTGATCTATACTCGGCGCTTCGCGCCTCGCCGGATCTTTTCTCTTTTCTACTGTGTAGAAAACGAGGATAATTTGCTATGCAATTCGTCTCACGAGAAAAAAAAATAAAAAAATTTTCAAGCCTGGCTGGGATTCGAACCCACGACCTTCGTCTCACGAGAAAAAAAAAAAAAAAAAAAAATTTTCAGGCCTGGCCGGGATTCGAACCCACAACCTTCGTCTCACGAGAAAAAAAAAAAAAAAAAATTTTCAGACCTGGCCGGGATTCGAACCCACGACCTCTCGCTTCCCATCTCGGGACAAAAAACGTTACACAAAAAGTGGACATTTAAAAAATTATTGGGGGTCGGCCTAAGAATTGCATAGCAATTAATATTATATTAATTGCTATGCAATTCTTAGGCCGACCCCCAATAATTTTTTAAAAATGTCCACTTTTAAAATGTCCCACTATTAGAACCCGCGAGGTCGTGGGTTCGAATCCCAGCCAGGCTTGAAATTTTTTTTTTTTTCTCGTGAGACGAAGGTCGTGGGTTCGAATCCCAGCCAGGCTTGAATTTTTTTTTTTTTTTTTTTTTTTTTTTTTTTTTTTTTTTTTTTTTTTTCTCGTGAGACGAAGGTCGTGGGTTCGAATCCCAGCCAGGCTTGAAATTTTTTTTTTTTTTTTTTTTTTTTTTCTCGTGAGACGAAGGTTGTGGGTTCGAATCCCAGCCAGGCTTGAAAATTTTTTTTTTTTTTTTTTTTTTCGTGAGACGAATTGCATAGCAAATTATCCTCGTTTTCTACGCAGTAGAAAAGAGAAAAGATTAGGGGGGTCCAGGGGGGCAGAGCCCCTTGCGAGGCCCGAAGGGCCGAGTATATATATATATATATATAAAAGCGTTAAAATCCAGGAATCATTTCAGAATGCCTCAAAACAAATTTCGATGAAGAAAATTTTTATTTTAAAATTTTTGGAGCCATTGCAATAGCTTTATTTTCTAAGAAAATTCGCTAAAAAAAAAAAAAAAAAAAAAAAAAAAAAAAAAAAAAAAAGTGTGTGTGTGTCTTGTTCATTCCAGAGATAACTCTCTTTAGGATTGAGATTGAAGAATCCGTCCTCAAATCCCATTACTATTTGATCATTTTAAATATCAGTATTTCGTTATTTATTTATTTATTTATTTTTTTTTTTAAGGTTCTATGTCAAAAGAAAAGGATTCACCCTTGAGCACAGATCAGTTCGAATCAACGTTATGTTTGGATGGGGGTAAGTGATTTCCACATTTGTAATAATTATATGTAGTTGATGTTACTACTCTGTCGACGAAACACTGTACATAGGGTCCCAAAAGTAACCCCCCCCCCCCCCCCCCGCCACCAATTTTTGGCTCATCGAAGTGCAAGTTGGAGAGCATTTTTTGAGTTCCTGATACTAAGTTGAAAAAAAAAATCGAAAAGTTTTCGGACTCCAGGGGGGGGATTGAAACTGATAAATTTGTTTTCCATTTTTTCGCTGAGTGACACTTTATTTTAAAGATTTTGTGGTCCTGAACACAATGGCGAAACGAACCAGAATCGCGATATCTTATTCCGTTCTTGGATTAAAGCTGATGAATGAAGAAGCGCGATTTTTTCTAAAACTACCTATTTTCAGAAGATATCGCGCATCTTGATGTTCCATCAGCTTTGTAACACAGTTACCGTCATCGAGGTCCCGTCAGGGCTTCAGAGATAGCGCTGTCGTCGTCCCGTTCGTGAAACAACAGGTGGCGCTGCCTTTTCTCGTGTTCTTGAGAAGCTGGGTTTGGCGTTGGATGGGCGTTCCAGATCACTGGAAAACCAATCTACTCCGAACATGGCTCATTAAAAGCTATTAGTAGGAGTGGTATCTCTCTGACGGGATACTGTTTACCTCCTCTACCTTTTTATCGAGGATTTAGGCCCCCATTGCACCTCTGGGGGGGTACCTAACTTTCTGATAGCTTCAACCCAAGATCGGAATAGGATATTGAAATCCTGGTTTCACCATCGTGTTCAGCACTAAAAAATCTTTAAAATGAGGCCTCACTCGGCAAAAAATTGAACATTGTTATTTATTTTGTATTATTTACCTATTTATTTTATTTGTATTTATTGTTTGATTTTTTTTTTAAAGTAGGTACCTACTTACCCAATATTCCCCTTTCGGGTAGTCCAACAACTTTTGGATTCTATTCCTTACTTTTATTTGCTAAAACATAGTTTCAGTCTCTCCAAAAACGCTCTCCAAGTTTCTCTTCGATATCTTGAAAATTGCGAGAAAACATTGTGGGAGGGGAGGAGGGGGCGTTACTTTTGCGACATCCTGTATATGAGTACCTACAGTCAAATGGTCAAATTTCAAAAAATGTGCTGAACAAATCACTAAAAATGGTAAAAAAACTGCTACAAACCATTCAGTTTATATTTTTGAATAGATTAGTAGGAGAAATTTGCTAACTACAGGGTGCGGCAGAATAACGGGCGATTTTGAAAGGGCTGTAAAGAAAAAAGTAGTCGTTGTTTCCAAACATTTATTTTACCACTTTTATGTACATAAAAAAGCATTTTAAACAGCATTTAAGAAATAACTTTGCATAGATTATGTTTTGAAAATAACGCCTACAAGATGGCGTCCGTCCAATCTAACACATTCTTCTAGCCGAGCCCTGAAGTTCCCCATTACATTTCGCAGCAAAGCCGGTGTGATGCGAGCCAATTCTTGACGGATCCGAGCTTTCAACTCTTCAACACTCCTTGGTGGGTTATCTTCATACACCTTGCTTTTCAAATAACCCCACAGGAAAAAATCACAGGCTGTGAGGTCGGGTGAACGTGGGGGGCATGCAAGATTCCCCATTTTTATAAAAAGCTTTCACGGCAAAAGCGCGTTGTTGAGGCGTCCACCGCTTCATTTTCACTGAATGCTAGGGGGTTGGGAACAAGTTCATCGCCCTCCCCATCCCCTACCACCACCACATGCCGATTGCCACCCTTCTCAAAATCGCCCGTTATTCTGCCGCACCCTGTACAAACTAGAACACTCAAAATTGTGTTGAAAAACATACTTGAATATCATTAAAACGATCTAAGTAATATATGAAAACTACCAAAAATGGCCGATTTCAAAAATACTTATTTATTTTACGTTTCTGAGCACACAAAGTGCTGAAATTTCGAATAATTGAACATCACTAAATTTAATGAAATTATTTCAGAAGCTCGTGAAAGAAATGCAGAGATGCATTCCACCTACTCATCCACCCACAAGTGATACCAGAAGAACTTGGAGGAAACAACAGTTGATTGTTAATCCAATTTTTGATTATGGTGAGTTATCTTAGTTTTCGTAATAGGTAAACTATGCTCACCTTTGTTTCCATTAACAGGATAAGATAAAATTAGTCATGGCTCTAGCGATTTTTGTAAGAAATGAAACGATAGAAGGGCGTAAAAAAGTTGGTTCCAGGCTATTTTATAAGCTACTTAAATAAGGAAATCGTAGAAGTTCATTAGTGCCACCTCAGCACGGTGCTAACGTTTCCAAAAATGTGCTCTCAACATTATTAAAAAAGGAGGAACCCCTGAATTTATTACTTTTCCTAAATATGCTGTGAAATAAGTTACATTACTATTGTTCGATAAGCATAACTGGTTGAAACTGGTAATATGAATCGGTGTTTCGTATGGAGAATCTTTCACGACCTTGTATCCCTGGGTGTTTTTACCCTATTAAACGCATTTTCCTTCCCTTACTGAGGTTGGTTTACTGTTTGTCGCAGATGTGGTGGTGCCGCCTTCTCAATATGAGTCACATCTTTCAGTTTCTTCACGTGAATTCTAAGAATACTCTCGCTGGTAAGCAAGTCATACGCTCAACAATATAGCTGTCCTCCTATTTATAAGTTTGAATTAAGCCATGCATTGATACCAGTTACAGTACTAGTTATAGGGGAGCTGCATCAAGTGAAATGCATGAGTTAAAAGCTGAACCTGATTTTATTAACTAATTTATAGAGATTCTAACTGTACAGCTCATGATAACTGTTGTATCTCTGTTGATAATTTAGATTGAAATTCAGCACGCAATATGATAGAACTGTGAATTCTTCGAATTGAATATGCAATGAATATGATAATTTGTAACTACAGCACAACGCATAGTTGCTATAACATCTTAAATTGAAGTATAATTATTTTCCAGAATATACTTTGATTCTACATTTCTCCTCACTTATTAAAAAATCGAAATGTTTGGAAAGTTCTTCAGTAGAGTACAAAATCTTGCAGGTACTGTGGGGCACGACGTTGCCTTTCTGAACGACGAAGGGGCTGTGACATATTCTCAGTTAGGAGATGTTGGTCCTGATGCAGGCCATGAGTCTCTGGTGTGTCATCTGGTAGTGTGCTCGGTTGTGGTTCAAGAACTGTATCTATAATTTGAAGCAAATCAGGTTCAGCTACGTTGTGTTTTTTGTTGGGCACTTCAGTCTCAGGAGCAAAAGGCACAACCTTCTTTTGAACGTCTGTGCGGCGTAGTTGATCAATGAGGCGTTTATAAACCAATATATCCAGCAAGTCATACGCTCTTCAATATAGCTGTCCTCCTATTTATAAGTTTGAATTAAGCCATGCATTGATACCAGTTACAGTACTAGTTATAGGGGAGCTGCATCAAGTGAAATGCATGAGTTGAAAGCCGAACCTGATTTTGTTAACTAATTTATAGAGATTCTCACTGTACAGCTCATGATAACTATCTCATTGTATACTGTGAGAGGGAAAAGGACCTCATGTGAACCTGTACGGTTATTTCCCTGCCATACACTCAACTCCCCTTACTTTCGTTCACGTATAATGCATTCAACTCATGGATATCCTTCTTTGTTTCCAGAGTCACCACCTCTTGCTACTCTTCTTAGTGATGAAGACGTTCAGTGTACCAGTCACCAGTCAAAGATATTTACTGAAGATTACTGAGAACCACTCAGTGAAGGAGACCCTCTAGCTGCTCTGCAGTGCAGGTGTGTTGCTCATGAATCGCTTACACCTTAGGCTTAATAGGTTCTAATTCCCCCTTCTACTTCTTGGAAAACAGTGGAAATAATTTTTAAATTGTGAATTTAAAATTTGTTATATTTAAAGACGCGTTTGTCATCTCACATTACATGTAGCTTCATAAACGTTAATTAAGCGAACGTCTCGTACATGTGAGTTGGTAACTAAAGGTGGCCGTCCACTAGGTCGACAGAGCGGCGCGGTGTGGCGCGACGCTAAAATCTTGAGGTTTGTCCACTATGGGGCGGATTTCATTTTTCGATCCGTCGTTTTGCCAGTCCCGCATCAACCGTCGTGCAGTGAGGTACCCTCTGTGAAAAATGTGGTCGGACGGAGGAATGTTTTCTTCGGACGACGAAGAAATGTTCGTCTTTGCGGCAGCTCTGGTAGCTGAAGATGAGGAGGAAATTGCTGGAAGAAGGAAGAGGCAATTGATTCATCCGATCAACGTGAAAAGAACGGACTTGGGGGTATTTTGAGGGAAGAGTGGGGTTGGAATGGGGTCCCTTGAGCATCACCTAATGAACTGAGAACCTGATTGATAAAATGTTTGGATTACACTAAAAAACCACAGTCTACTTAGAAATTTTCAATTCTGACCCATAGGGGTGATTTTGGGGGGGGGGGTTTGGAATGGGGGATCTTTGACATCAGTGAACAAACTGGGGATCTGATTGGGCGAATATGTTTACATTACGTCAACCTCAATCCCAGGCTATTAACATTTTTTCTAGCCTCAAGCATATGTGTTGTGCTAAGGATAGAAAAGGGAGGGGAGGGGTGGTTAAGTGGAGTAATTTGGTCATCACCGAACGAACTGATGATCTGATGTTCGGACAAATGAAATTGAATTAGTCTGAACGTTCTTTTGTGTTACCTATTAAGAAGATTTTTAATTTGAAATAGGGGGGGTGTTTGTGGTGAGGAAGTGGGGGATGATCTCAGTAGTTTGAGCCTTTTATAAATAGGTAGTTTATAAGTAAGTACTTTTAAGTAAGTACCTACTTTTTTGAATCAGATCCATAGGGGTGTCCCAAAATGTGATGTGTGGCTTGCGTATATTCAAGTCAACCTGTGCAGCAAAAGGGTGAACCAGCTAGTCGTTAATAAAATCGATTTCACAGTGTTTGAGAAAATTTCATTTGAGGTCGAAAATTTTTCGCTTTGACCTTCGTCCACTAGGTCGATCGGCCGGTGCTAAATGGTTTGGTGGCGCGCCGAGCCGCGCTCCAGAAGTTTGGAGAGTGGTTGAGAGCGAAAAATTTCCGACTCACCTGCGCTGTCGACCTTGTGGACGGACTACCATCATTTTCCCTTATATTTCTAGAGACAGATTTTGGCGTCGCGTCGCTCTGTCGACCTTGTGTACGGCCACCCTAATATTGGAATGTGGAGTAGGTAACTTGAATAGAAGAAATTGAGTTTGAAATTCCGACATTAGCCATGGTTTTAGCGATTTTTGTAAGAAATGAAACGATGGAAGGGCGTAAAAAAGTTGGCTCTAGGCTATTTTATAAGCTACTTAAATAAGGAAAATTTCAGAAGTTCATAATTGCTACATCAGTGCGGTGCTAACGTTTCCAAAAATGTGCTCTCAACATTATTAAAAAAGGAGGAACCCCTGAATTTATTACTTTTCCTCAATATGCTGTGAAATAAGTTGCATTACATCACTATTTTTCGATAAGCATAACTAGTTGAAACTGGTGATATGAATCGGTGTTTCATATGGAGAATCTTTCACGACTTTGTATCGCTGGGTGTTTTTACCCTTGTAAACTCATTTTCCTTCCCTTACTGAGGTTGGTTTACTGTTTGTCGCAGATGTGGTGGTGCCGCCTTCTCAATATGACTCACCTCTTCCTGTTTCTTCACGTGTACTCCATGAATACTCTCTCGCTGGTAAGCAAGTCATACGCTCAACAATATAGCTGTCCTCCCATTTATAAGTTTGAATTAAGCCATGCATGGATACCACTTACTGTAGTAGTTATAGGGGAGCTGCATCAAGTGAGATGCATGAGTTAAAAGCTGAACCAGATTTCGTAAACTAATTTATAGAGATTCTAACTGTACAGCTCACGATAACTGTTGTATCTCTGTTGTTAATTTAGCTTGAAATTCATCACGCAATATGATAGAACTGTGAATTCGTCGAATTGAATATGAAATGAATGTAATAATTTGTAACTCCAGCACAACGCTTAGTTACTATAACATTTTAAATGGAAATATAATTATTTTCCAGAATAATTTTTGATTCTACAATTCTCCTCACTTAATAAAAAATCTAAATGTTTGGAAAGTTTTTCAGTAGAGTACAAAATCTTGCTGGTACTGTGGGGCACGACGTTGCCTTTCTGAACAAGGAAGGGGCTGTGAGGTATTCTCAGTTAGGAGATGTTGGTCCTGATGCAGGCCATGAGTCTCTGGTGTGTCATCTGGTAGTGTGCTCGGTTGTGGTTCAAGAACTGTACCTGTAATTTCAAGCAAATCAGGTTCAGCTACGTTGTTTTTTTTTTTTTTTTTTTTTTTTTTTTTTGGCAGTTCAGTTTCAGGAGCAAAAGGCACAGCCTTCTTTTGAACGTCTGTGCAACGTAGTTGATCAATGTTTCGTTTATAAACCAATATATCCAGCAAGTCATACGCTCAACAATATAGCTGTACCCCTATTTATAAGTTTGAATTAAGCCATGCGTGGATACCACTTACAGTAGTAGTTATAGGAGCTGTTTCAAGTGAAATGCATGAGTTAAAAGCTGAACCTGATTTTGTTAACTAATTTATAGAGATTCTAACCGTACAGCTCATGATAACTATCTCATTGTATACTGTGAGAGGGAAAGGTCCTCATAAGAACCTGTACGGTTATTTCTCGGCCATACACAACTCCCCTTACTTTCGTTCACGTATAATGTATCTAACTCCTGAATATCCTTCTTTGTTTTCAGAGTCACCACCTCTTGCTACTCTTCTTAGTGATGAAGACGTTCAGTGTACCAGTCAAAGATATTTACTGAAGATTACTGAGAACCACTCAGTCAAGGAGACCCTCTAGGTAAGCTGTTGAGCAGTGCAGGTGTGTTGCTTAGAATCGCTTACACCTTAGCCCTAATAGGTTCTTAATATCCCCTTCTACTTCTTGGAAAACAGTGGGAATACTTTTTAAATTGTGAATTTAAAATGTGTTATATGTAAAGACGTGTTTGTCTTTTCACACTACATGTTGCTTAATAAACGTCGTAGGAAATTGTCTATTAAAAAACGCTGCAAATTATTACATAATGGTTTATTATTTCTGAATCAGATAGCCAACTATCGTAACCAGCATGCTCTGGGGCTTTCGCCAGTCTCTTTTCTAGTATCCACCTCTGTTCTTGCGTTACAGGCTGCGCTCCCGATGGGGAGCAAATGGATGATCGTACAGCCACCCGAGTGGTCTCATTCAATCCACGGAGCTAATTTCTATAGGAATCAAACTGAAACCGTAGGTACACTGGATTCCAAAAGCATCTAGGACCTATCCTAGTCGATTCTGCGTCCGAAATTACTTGAGTGACGACACCCCATTTACCTATGGCAGAAATATAAGTAAACAGCTATTCATCCAGGGGGTTCAAACTCCAACCTGCCCATGTAATGCAATTTTAATTTTAAAACGATTTGCTTCAAACTATCCGAGAAGATTTTGGGAAGAAGAAGAACGAAGGATTTTAGATGGGCTGGATCAATTATTTTTGTAACATATATACTAAATATACTAGTGTGTTCACGGTAGGTTAAATGTTATATATATGGGGTAAAAGTAATAAAATATAATATAAAATATATATTATATCCGTTCCGATACGCCCCGGACGCCTTTCTGCTACTCCCCAGGTTTGGTTTCACTATGCCCCTAATGCCGTACCCCCCTCAGGTTGGCGCGGCGTATTATACGGGTATAACACGTAAAAGTAATAAATATCCATTCGACTACACCCCTCTGCTACGCCCCTGGTCACCCCAGCCACCACAAGGTGCCGCAGCGCCTCCTCTCACTCCACCCCCCGCTCACCCCCCTCACCACCAACCGTGACCCCCTGCCAAGCGTGCGTGCGTGCGTAAGTCTAACACTCAAAGCCTCGAAGACACTTTTTCGCCCGTTTTTGGCCCATAGCATCTATGCGAGTAAAGCGATCGGGATGGTTAAACGTTAGGACCAACTAGACCCCAAATGGAGTCTATGTGCGAAAGAACGGGGTTTTTAAGTCAATTCTTAGGCCTTTTATGGCCTGGATGGCGGACGGACATTTCAAATTTGGATTCTACGCACCTTGAAACGTAAAGTGACAAAGTTTGAGGGGGGGTTATAAAAATTTTTTGCTATACGATCACATAGGCTTATTATTGGAAATAATAAACCAAAAGTTCCAGTCATTCAGCATGATCGTGTGAGCTAATTTTCGTCAGTCACAGTGTCATGTTCATTGTTTTGAAATTTGATCATTTTGAGTGCAAAGATATTGTAAACTACCAATGTTATGACAGAAAAAGTCGTAAATAATACAGGGTGGGCCCTGGGGATAGACCAAAAAACAAATAGGCATAACTCTAGGTAGGTATTTTAAAAGTACAACCATTTTATTTACATTTTCATGAAGGGAAATGAGTGCCATTTCAAGTTAAAAAAAAAAAAAAAAAAAATCATCCAGCATTTGGTGTCCATTTTGTTCGTAGCATGAAGCATGTCGTTCCAAGAAGTTTCTGTGGACGAGCTCTATCAATGCTTCCTAAATTGAACGAAATTCGGTTGTTATTGCATCCTTAAGAGCATCCAAGGTGCGCGGCTTTGTCGCATAAACACGTTCCTTAAGGTACCCCCAAAGAAAAAAATCGCAAGTCGTCAAGTCAGGTGACCTGGGGGGGGCCGAAGGTCGTCCCCAAAACGTGATACAACGCGATTGGGGAACATCTCCCGCACCAGGGCCATTGACGCAGTGGAATTGTGAGGAGGGGCCCCATCTTGTTGATACCAATCATTCACTGGGTTGACAATTCGCCTTCTTCTGTGCAACTCGGATCTCGAAAAGTTGGTCAGTATTTCAATGTAGCGCTTAGAATTGACAGTCATGGTGATCCTTTATTCCTCAAAAAAAGAAGGGACCGATGATGAATTTCCTTGAAACGGCACACCAAACAGTAACTTTAGGGCTGTGCAGGGGCCGTTTGTGGAGACTTTGAGGGTTTTCTGCTGCATCATACCGGCAATTTTGCCTATTTACAAAACCGTTGAGGTGAAAGTGCGCCTCATCACTCATCAACAGCACCATATCATCATTCGCTTCAAACGAGAGCATCTCTAGTGCTAATGAAGAACGCTGAGCGTAATCACTAGGTTTCAACTGTTGAACAATGGCCAACTTGTATGGATGAAACTTTAGTCCTTTTTTAATGATTCGTCGAACTGACGTGCGTTTCATTTGCAGGGCCTGAGCTTGAACAGAACGCCCTGGGCTCTGGAGAACAGCTGCTCTTATCTTTGCCGTGTTCTCTGGGGTAATCACTGTCCGTGCAGGGCCAGGTGGATTTTCGTTCATAATTTTCCCTGTCGAGCGAACAGCTGTGACCCCATCTCAGAATTTTTTTCCAAGTGGGAACAACTCCATGACGTCCAAGGTTGAATCTGATTCTGAAAGCACGCTGCACCGCAACTAACTGCTGATTCATTGTTTTTCACATACGCTTCGTAAGCAAATAAACGATGAACCACATCCCACCGATCCATGATGGTAACTTAACGGCATCATAGCGAATGAGCCCTCACAGACCTTCCTACCCCTAACCTGGGCAGCGCAAGGGGGCCCCACTTTTTGGTCTGTTCCCGGGGCCCATTCTGTATTCTGTGATTGAAAAAAAATTTCGCTCTTTTTGCTTTTTTTAAATCAATTTTTCAGCAAATACTTATATATGAAATCAAAAACTCCAGGAATGTTTCAAAACGGATTTCCATAGAAAAAAAAAAATTGAAAACTTTAAATTTTAATTTTTTTTGTCGCATTGCAATAGCTTAATATTTTACAAAAATTCTCTAAATTGAAGAAATGTGCTTCTAAATTAAATAAATATGCCTAAAAATAACTTCGAATTGCGTCTGATATCTTGTCAGGTGGAAATGGCAAAATAGTGGTTGAGCGCATCATTTACCTCTCCTAATGGGGTCCTCATCGACCCCAGACGTAACATTGTTGTTGAAATGGATATGAGAAGTTCATCAGTTTTCATGAGGTTTTGTGACATTTATCCTAAAACTATCAGAAAACATTTGACTCTGTTTTCGATGTTGTTTACCACATGATCAATCAATAATTAATTTCATATCAATCAATATCATATTAGATAACACTTATGAAAACCCATACTAGGATCCCACCTGGGGCCTATTTCATAAAGCAACAAGTGACAAGACAAGCCGATTTTATGTACAAGTTGTAAAAAATGAGTGTGCAAGCGTTTCATAAAAATATAAGTGTAGACTTGTAATGCACTGTGAAAATTAACAGGTGTTCAGGCGAATTTGGGCAAGTTACGAGTGTTTCCCCATCATTTTGAACAAGTCACTGTTGTACAGTTGTAAAAAATCAGGGTGGCCCCCAACGGGAAAAGTCAGGGAAAACCTGGAATTGTCAGGGAATTTTGTGCGACGGGAAAAGTCAGGGAAATGTCAGGGAATTTTACAAAAAACACCAAAATGTCAGGGAATTTTTTCAATCAATACTTTGTGTAATCATTTGCAGTGTTTTTAGGTTTATTTTAACTCCTAAACAATAAAACTTCAACGGCGTACTTTATCATACTACATAATATTTTATAGATGGGTAATACGAATAAAAAAAAATAATTGTCAAGAGTCGTGGTACTGTTCAAAGAGTATCAACGCTACACACAGATACATTGTGACAAGGATATGTCTTCGGCTCTCCTGGTTACTACATCACCTATTAGTAAACTATATGTGAGAAAAATCAACAGGTTATTGAACTAGGGAGCAAACCCAACAGAGTAGTGGATTGATCCAGTAAGAGTCCCAACAGCGAGTTGGTGCACATAAGCTAGGACTTCTCATGTTGGCCTATTGAAATGTGAAGCCATCTGTAATAAATTCATAGCTTTCCAACGAAAGATTTTTGTGGGATGGGAAATAAGGCACGGATTGGAAGTAGGTGGAAAAAGCGAGACATTTATTGCAGTCGGGCGAAAATTTGGAATCACCCACATAGCTAAGAAATATCCTTGTTTATGTTAAAAACTTTTCCTTTTTTCAACACAAATGATTAAAATTTGAATTTGATCTTCAACAAATCGCTTCAGATCACAAATTGAGAGACCATAAAATATAAATGAAAATTAATGCAGCATGATTAAAGGCGAATTTTCGTAATTTGTCGTATTACATTTAGGTTAAATTGTTTTGAAAATTGAGAACTTTGAGGGCAATGAAGTTGTTAAATATACATTTTATGGCAAAAAAATCATTCTAAATTATGGTCTGCTATTCAAAAAATGATTTCGGGTTTCTAGCTTTTTATGCAGTTTTTATTTATTTATTATTACTTATTTTTAATTTTTTTTTTTTTGCACATATTAATGAACTTTTTTACAATTTCGTGCATGAATTTTTGTATGTTCTAATTTATAGTTGATAAACTTTATTTGAGTAATATTCCGCTAAAAATATAAATTTAACTATTTTTAACAGTTTTTGCCATTTTTGGTGCTTTTTAAGCTCCTTTTTAACAAATTTTACGAACTGAAAATGTTTCGTCCACCGAACTGATTCTTTCTTATGAAATACTTGAATTTTTGACGAAAGAACAGATTTTTTGTATTAATCCTAAAGAAAGTTATCGTCTGGAATGACACACGTCATTACATACAACCTAATATGTAAAAAGTTCCAATCACGCGGCATGATCGTATGAGCGAATTTTCGTAAATTATGGTATTATATTATGTTAAAATTCTTTTGAAATTTGAGCACTACGAAAATTGGCTTAAAAAAACCCTAAACCCAACAAAATTCTAAATTTCCAGCCTAAAAGCGTTAAAATCCAGGAATCATTTCTTCAGAATGCCTCAAAACAGATTTCGATGAAGTAGGTAAATTTTGAAAACAGTTTATTTAGAAATTTTCGGAGTCATTTTAATTACGTATTTTTTTAGGAAAATTCGCTAAAAGCATCTCTACCTACCTCGCTCTACCTTAAGTATGTAGTGTGTCAAAACCATTCTGTTCGTCTAACTGCGATTTTTAAAAAACTATTTAAGTTAATTCTTTCACAAATTCAATTACTTTAAAAAGTATCTTTTCTCCCATGCTTCACCTTCATTATTACTCCTGGAGTAGGCTGTTTTTTCTTTTTTAAATTATACGATTTTCATTTTTGAAGCATTAAAGGTGACGCTATATATATATATATATATATGAGTTTGATATTTTTTGTCAGGGAAATATGAAGTTCGGTCAGGGAAAAGTCAGGGAAATGTCAGGGAATTTTAAAATTTCCATTTGGGGGCCACCCTGTGGAGGTCACCTGCTGCAGGAAGGCCTCCACCCGCTCCTGCACGCCGCCCGTGCGAAAAGAGAGGAAAAGCACCCACTTCCTGCTGCAGGATCGTGAATGGGCCGCTTTATAGAAGACCTTCTTGAAAGTAAACTTTCCGTGCTTTCTGCTGAAAAAAGTGAAGTACTGTCCGTTCATCAGCAGGAAGATCCCAGCAGTGCAACACGGGAGGTTATTAACTTTGAAAATTCAATTCTTCGTTAATATTTGTAGTACGGGCATGCCGTCAGTATTAACTAGCCCGAGACTGCCTCGGAAAAATGGGTTTTTTACCAGCCACCCCCCGAGACACTCTCGGAGGCCCCTCTCCTAATATTCCCCTCCCATGGCTACCCCCTTCGCTACATTGTCGACAGCGGTTGTGGGAACTGTCTTAGGGAAATACCTACCTCACTACTCAATTTTACCCAAAAAATGGGGGAAAAAAAAAAATTTCCGTCAATAACACAACTAAGAGATTTCAGTGGAATTCTTTTTGTAATGTGTAGGCGAGGGAAAATGTTTATGCGCGTTGAACGGGTTAATATGTTAACGAATTGTTGCTTTCATTTAAAAAAATTGAAAAAAAAAAAAATTAAACCTTCCTAATTTCCTTAACTAATAATCTCCACTCACCACTAGACACCTATTCTTGCTTTCTACTTTTTTTCTTCGTAATTTCAATTTTGTTTCTTATATTCTCTTTTCTTTAAATATATTATTAAGAGTTGTAATCATAATATAAAAATTAATGAAATGTGATGATGACTATGAGGCAGAATTATGTTAATCAGAGCCCATAACAATTTTTTTTTTTTCTTACAGAACAAAAATTAGAGGTTCAAAAAAGACAAGATGCTGAAAAGGAAATGCTTCGAAAATTCAGACTCAAAGTACGTTTATTTGGCCCGATTCCAAATCTAGATGATTCATTGTAAAAATCTCTTGTACTCAATGTTATTTATTGCTACAAAAACAACTGTATAAAATGCTGTACGTATCAATTTCATTTATATTTATGTACCATTATTTCATTTTTTAATTCGTCGTTTATATTTTGTTTTAGACCATTAAACACATTGGGGATTTTGTGAATGATCCGAAAAGGACACGACTCAAGTATCCTCCCATGGACAAATTATTTCGACAGATAGTGTAAGTGTGCTCAATATTTCAAAGGGGTTTCTCGTTAAGGCCGTATCACACTTCCATTTTTGTCAGCTTTTTCCTCGCATTTTAAATGCTCGGACGTGAAGAAGGCAAAGTGATTTTTCCAAGGTCAGCTGTGATTGTTGAGGAGGAATAAGTGCAAAAACTGCGCATTCCGGCGGAATGCAGTTTTATTAAGTCTGTCAGGTTAGGGCCCCTAGGGGTTTTCCTCTGGATTGTTACCTTCCCAAGGGTTACGTTTTAGCATTTTTCGCGTTGAGGTAAAAATTAGAACAAAAATTATAACGTCTTCTAATTTTCCCAAGTGTGTTTAAAAATGCTCCACCAGGATGCGCATGGTCGAAAAAGCTGACCTTGGAAAAATGAACTTCTTCTTCTTCACGTTTAGGCATTAAAAATGCGGAAAAAATGCTAGTGTGAAACGGCCTTTAGGCTATTCTGCCTCACTATCTGTGAATTTATCACAAATTTGGATAGTGCAACAGATAAGTTTAAAAAAATCTAAAACCAGTAGTGTGACTTGGCCTTTGAACAACTTAATTCTTAATAAGTCTTAAGTAAATTGAATTTACAGGCGCTCAAATTTACAATTTAATGGCCCAAAAAATCCCAAAAATAGTTTTTTTTACAAAAGGGCATGTGGGGTGTCACAGTCGAAGTATTTTTCAGTGCTGAGTTGATTGCGACCTCTCCTAGATCTCCCAGATTCATAACAAGTGAGACAAATATATTTTTAGGTGAAAATTGCCCGTAATTGACCAAATGTTTTAGTCCGGCTGCGTGTTCTAAAATTTTCTTTACGATTTAGTCCCACGGCTGCCCTCTCAGTTTAATTCAGGACATGGTTGGCCTCGATGATTAGAATAGAAGTGCCTAATGTAATGTTATCCACAACTTTTCTTTGAAAATTCGCTTTATTAGTCATGCTGCATGGCTGAGTACTTTCTTTAAATTAGATTTCCCTGAAATTTGAGTACTTGGCATGCAAGGAAATTATTACTGCAAATAAAATTTGCTGCATTTCATGGATATTCTGGTGTTTGGAAAGTCAAAATTATTCAAGTTGGCTATTATTTTCATTCTTCTTGCACAACGCTCTCTTTCGTGGTTCATCTTCATCTTTTGTCCATTCTCACAGACATGAGCTGTCCGAGGAAACTGGCCTCACTGCACAGAGTTTCGGTCAAGAGGGAGTCGACAGGTATATCATGGTATTCAAGAAAGAGTATCCTCCGACTGAAGATGAGCTTGCCGTACTGCGCACAGGAGAGGAATGGACGCTGGAGAAGGAGCGGGAAATGGCGGCTCAGGTAATCCTTTTAGATCAGTGGCTCCCAATTCAACCAGCCGAAAGCCGAACCATGGGTTTTCACTACCGGTCAGTAAAATTGCTGGTGTATGGGGAAACCCACCTGAGGATAAGGTGACCACGAGCTGTAATATCAATCATAATGATGGCAAAACCGTCCTCAAATCTCTCTCCTATTCACCGTAGGAAATTTGATCGGGTGCCTCTCTAGGGCAGCAAGAGACGAAAAAAGTGAGAGGCGCTAACCCGATCAGCTGCGTGAGCTAAAATCTCTCCTGTTCACTGTAGGTCGTTGAAAATTGATAGGAAAGCAAGAGACGAATGACCTTACAGGCTCCATCCTGATCAGCTGAGTCTGCTAAAAGTTATGTCATTTGTCTGATTACAACGAAATTTGGTAGGGAGCCTCTCTAGGACATCAAGAGAGGAATGAAATGAGGGGCTCCGCCCAGAGCTCCAGCTGACCGATTCGAAAAGTTGTTTCTACTTTCTACAAGTATCATTTGTGTGAGTTTATAAAATCATTCGTATTACGAAATCTATTAGCTCAGTGAACCCAACAGTTTATATTAGTAGAGAGAGGAGAAGCTAGATTAGCTTCCCTGTTGGACATTTTCAGCCAATACCAATGGTGGACAGATTTATGTGATTGATGAAGGAAGTGAATCCCTACTTTGAATAGGTCTGCATTGGACTGTGTGTGGTGTTCATAGGTGCGTTCCCTGCTACAGGCTGCAATTTTGGAGCCTTGGGAATGAAATGAAGAAAAAAAAATTCCTTCTATGCTCATTTTGCATTATCGGGTCTTTCCTATTACTTGTGTGGAACTTTGCCTTTCTCTGTAATGTTTCTTTTATGGTTTCCTGCCTTGCCTGATCCATGAATTCGTAACTACTTCCACAGAGGGAACGAGAGAAAATAGTGGCTATCGAAGCAAACGTCAAAAACACCAAGGATGACAAGAATTTCATTCCCGCCTCCAACTACCGAGAGAAATACCAACATCTGATTGGTCTAGATGCCGCCAAAGAAGCAGCGAGAATCACACAAACAAATAAGCAATACGGTTTTGGTATGTTGCTCTAGTCTTGAGTTATGAAATTACTTCAGTTTTTGTTAGGTAAGGTAAATGTAGAAGGTTTGAAGGGGTTAACTTAATACTAAATACTCGGAGGTCGAATATCAGAAAAAATTAACATTTTTGAGAATTGAACTTTAAAAGAAACTAGAGAAACTTCTGAACAAAATCGATTACCAAAATTTTTACTTACGAAATTAGACCCTGACTTGCTCTTTAGTTCGACTAGCCACCACGTGGCATTCCCAGCGCTCCAGTCGCCATGTTATCGTTCTTTATCTTCCGCCCACCCTGATACTAATCTATATGTCCAACTAATCTGAATTTTTACCAAGGGATTGACAACTTGATGTTATGTGTTTTTGAGATGAGAGCGTAGTGATCTAAGCTAAAAACTGATCTGTGCAAAATCTCATAGCAACTGGAGTACTAGGAATGCCAAGTGGTGGGTAATCGAACTAAAGAGTAAGGGCCACTTTCACCAACCACTTATGTAGCGGAGATTGGCCAAACTCGATTAACTATAATCTCGAGGATCAAACCTTGGAGTCTTTCACCAACCCAAAACTCGTTTAAACCCAGATTGGAATAATCGAGTTTCCTTAACGGAGATTCCGCAAACTGTCCAATGAAAAATTGGACAATTTGAAACGACAGTTTGAAAACCCGCCATGTGTCCGACATATCAAGACAATAAAGCAGTGAATCACAACCACGACCAATTATTACCCGCGCCGTTTTTATCTAGTTACCTAGTTACTATCTACTCGCAACTTTTCGTTGACTTCCAACAAAGAAAGTGTGACACATCATTTGACGGAAGCAGGACGGTTGATCACCTTATTTAAATGTACATAAGTTATTTTATGTGGTATAGGTAGGTAGGTTCCACTCGTGAAACTGAGGAATTGACGAAAATCTTCTTTGAATCCATCATTCCGTTTTTCACCAGCAATTCTTGAAGTAGGTATACAGGTAACCTGCCTAACTATTGTATTAATGGAAGGGAGCGATGTAAAAAAGTTATTTGCGGAGCAATTCCCTAGACGTAACAGATACTCTTGTGATGTGCATGTACCTTCCTTACCTAACAGCTATTTTTCCTAATACTACAGGACAAATCTATTAGTTGGGTAGTTATTTTAGGACAATTGTAGTTGAAAAGGGAGTAAACAGAACATCGAATGTCATTAAAGGGAGAAACTGTCTTTAGAAACGCGAGAAATCCGAAAAATCTCTGAAGCGATCCTTGAAATGTGTAGGTACTTACCTGCCTAACTATTTTATTAAAGGAAGCGAGCGATGTAAAAAGTTATTTGCAGAGCAATCCACACCCTAGGGTTGTTGAGGGTGAGAAATAGATTAGCTTCTCGTATTTGTTTATTTGCTTAGCGTTTTCGCCTTAATGGCCTCGTCAGAGCTTATTTATATATGGGGGTTGCTTAGTTGGTACAATTTCCATTGGGTAGTTTGAATCTTGTAATTTTGTAGTCTCTATATAAGTCTTTTAGCGAATTTTTGAAGAAAATTAAGCTATTGCTCTCGCCTCAAAATTTGTAGAATGTGAATTTTTGAAAAAATTTTATGCAGAAATCCGTTTCAGGCTATTCTGAATCATATTTTGAAGTTTAACGCATTTTTTTATGTATTATGTATGTATGTATGTGTCATTCCAGACGATAACTGTCCGTAGAATTGTGCTAGAAACTTCTAACTAATTTTAAAATGTTAAGGACACAAAACGAAAGTTCAAGTTTGTTGGCCAGCATGATCGGATTACATCTTCGGGTTGAAATTTTCAAAAATGTAGTCAAAAATTTCAAAATAGCCTGTTTTTTGCGATTTGTTGTGCGAAATAATTTTTTCAGCATACTAACGTGGTATATTCGGAATCAGCTGAATTTTAATTGATTGTTCCTCTTGTTCAGGGTTTGTCTGTCCTGTTGTTCCAAAACGTCAGAAGACAAATTACATGAAGTCGTGAAGGAGATGGCTCTTTACGTCATCGGCTGGGGTCAGCTGAATGGTGAGTATAGCTGTTGGAATTCAAGTTTTACCTCCGTAATGTTATACAGTAGGTCCCCACATATAGTGATCGCATCAGTTCAGGCGGTTTTGGTCACTACAAGCGGGTCATTCTTACATACACGTGGTTAAATAAAAGGCAGAAAACGTATAATTATTTATAATATATGTATGTATGTATGTATTACTATGTACTCCTAACCCGTTTGGTCATTTTTTATTGAAGCAATAGTCTATTTTGGTTCATTTCATATCTCTCATCATATCCTTCACTGATGCCTCGAATCTGTAGAATAAATTGAATGAGCTGCCATAGTGAACTACTGCTCATTGAATGATGTCCATGGCAATGTTCACGTCTTTCTGGGTTGGAGGAGGGGGGGTAGTCACATTCGTCATCAGCATCATAGTCCTCTGGATTTTCCTGTTCAGATAGAGTGGCAGTAGTACAAATGTCTTCACTGGGTCGATAGGCTGTCGGTATTTCGCAATATGAGAGATGAAACCTGCACTTTATACCCCGCCATCCGTCAGCCACGATAACTACAATCGGGACTTTGATCACAACAAGCCGGGCATTTCCCTGCGTATTTAGATACGAGTGATTCCGTCCCAGAGGTTTTGATCACTACAAGCGATTGATTCTTATCCGTGATCACTATATATGCGGGATCTACTGTAGTCCCATGTGTCCTGCCCCGTTAACTACGTCTTTTACAACAAACAAAAAAAGTCTGCCAAGTTGGGTGTGGCACATAGCTTCCTCGTTTACCTATCATGAATGTATAGATCATTGAAAAATTTTAAATGATCTTGAAAAATTCCGTAGCGGAAAAGAGTAAATCAAGAAGTAGCGTGAAATGTCATAATTGGTCAATTAATAAACGAAAAAATGATATCTTTATATATAATTCCGACGGTCTTTGAAATTGTGAAGAACTTCGCGGTCCGATTTCAGTGTTAGACGGCTCATTCGAATCAGCACGGCCCCAAGTTTGTTGCAAAAGTGTCGCCGTTCGTCTCTATACCCGCCTTGATCGTGTTCTAGGCGGTCCTTATCAATGAGAGTTGTTTATTAGGCTGTGGCGGTAACAACAGTTGCCATCGATTTACGGTCAGTAAGAAACGTAGTGTAGTTGCTGACATCTAGGAGAGTTATTTCTGAACGAAGAAATTGAAACTGAAGAAATTAGCGGACTTTATAAATATATAATTCCAAACGGTCTTTATATATAATTCCGAATCAGCACGGCCCCAGGTGTCGGTAAGTAAGAAACGTAGTGATGGGGTCTTTTCTGATCAGCTGAGTGAGCTAAATTCTTTCCTGTTCACTGTAGGAAGTTGAAATTTGATAGGGAGACTCTCTGGGACATTAAGACACGAGTGAAGTGATGGGGTCTTGTCTGATCAGCTGAGTGAGCTAAATTCTTTCCTGTTCACTGTAGGAAGTTGAAATTTGATAGGGAGACTCTCTGCAACATGGCTTGGAAAGCCCTAATCTGGGTACCTAACAGGAACCCAGCACATTATAGTAACGATATAAGTCCTACCTATTTGCGGCGTTATGTGACCTGGTGCAAAGCTAAGGCGATGTTAATAAATGTTTAAAAAGGAGGAAATAACGATCAAAATGTAAGTAATGTAATAAAATAAATACCACCAGTTGAGGTGGTCCTCGACTACAGTGAACAGGGTCTTGGGGAGTGTGACGTGATGGGGTTTTTTCTGATCTGCTGAGTGAGTTAAATTCTTTTCTCTGGGACACTAGGAGACGAGTGAAGTGATGGGGTCTTTTCTGATCAGCTGAGTGAGCTAAATCCTTTCCTTTTCACTGTAGGAGGTTGAAATTTAATTGGGAGACTCTGTTTATTAGGCTGTGGCAGTAAGAGCAGTTGCCACGGTAAGTAAGAAACGTAGTGTAGTTACTAACATCTAGGAGAGTTCTTTCTGAACGGTCTTTGAAATTGTGAAGAACTTCGCTGACCGATTTCAGTGTTAGACGGCCGCAGCGGAAAGTTCTTCAACTTCACCTTCCAGGACGCGTCTGGCAGGTACATACGAGGTGTTTCCTTTTCGGAAGAAACTTACAATCAAATAGAACCTCTTCAGAGCTGCCTGTTTAAGAACGTTGAGATAAAATACAGCTCCTATAGCAAAGAGCTGGAAATGCAAATAACCTCATCTACGAGAATCACTCCATCCCAAAACGATCTTAACCAGGCATCACCGATCTTCCAAACGTCAACACTGCCAACATTTTAGTAATTTGTGTTGGTCCTACCGATGTGTGCACAGTGTCGCGCAATGACGAAGAGTTGACACTCTACAAAATCCCGGTTAGGGATAAAACCGGAATCCAATGGGGGAAACGATTCAATTTCAACTCACATGACATCGTGGCAGCACACCTCATTACAACCAAAAAATTCGAAGCACAAATTGGACATGACACAACACTCGAAATTAATCCAGACACAGAACAAGCACGAGCTTTGCTGGAGTGGTACCAAACACATCAGGACGAAGACAGCTGTAGCATCTCCTACACACAACTCAACACCAGTTCGACATCTACGAGTACTACCGATCAAAATACAATCAACGACATAAAGAAGGAGATGGAAGACACAGACGCGCAGATTCACACGCTTACAAAGAAACGAAGAAGACTCGAGATAGAATTACACCATGCCCAAATTCTGAATTCCCCGATTCAACTTTTTGTTTAGTCTCATAGTGGCGAGGACCACCTCAACTGGTGATATTTATTTTATTACATTACTTACATTTTGATCGGTATTTCATTTTTTTTTTTAATCATTTAATAACATCGCCTTAGCTTTGCACCAGGTCACATAACGCCGCAAATAGGTAGGACTTATATCGTTACTATAATGTGCTGAGTTCCTGTTAGGTACTACTGTTATACGGACTAGATTAGGGCTTTCCTTTATTATATAATGCCATTATAATGTCATTATATAATGCCATTACCGGGATTCACAAAACATACGAAAGAATCAATTGAGATTTTTTGAATCTATAATATTAAATATTTTGTACATCGTATTTTACTAATATTCTGTAAGTAGTCTTAGACTTCTGTACTTTATAAGTAGGCTAGAATCAATAAAAAAGTTATGAAGATATAATTTTATATAGGCTACTCATGGTTACAGTAGGTCTATTGATAAGTACTGTTTTTAGTAAGTACTATTTCTAAAAAAAGTTAAAGCCTGTAAAAGGTCACCGATTTCTAAAATTTAGAACCCCAAAACGTCCTCCATTTTGGTTTATTATTTCCAATAATAAGCCTATGTGATTGTATAGCAAAACAATTTTATAACCCCCCCTCAAACTTTGTCACTTTACGTTTCAAGGTGCGTAGAATCCAAATTTGAAATGTCCGTCCGCCGTTCGGGCCATAAAAGGCCTAAGAATTGACTTAAAAAACCCGTTCTTTCGCACATAGACTCCATTTGGGGTCTAGTTGGTCCTAACGTTTAACCATCCCGATCGCTTTACTCGCATAGATGCTATGGGCCAAAAACGGGCGAAAAAGTGTCTTTTTCGAGGCTTTGAGTGTTAGACTGACGAACGCGCGCACGCCTTGTGGGTGGGAGAGGGTGGGCGGGAGAGAGAGTGAGAGGGAGGGCGAGGCGGAGGGAGTGAGAGGGAAGGGAGGGCGAGGGAGTGTGGGGGAGGCGGAGGGAAGAGAGTGGTGGGAGGGGAGGGGAGAGGGAAGAGAGGGCGAGGGAGTGTGGGGGAGGCGGAGGGAAGTGAGGGGAGGGGAGAGGGAAGGGAGGGGAGGGAAGGCGAGAGAGAGAGAGAGAGTGATGAAATTAATTCCAATTAGAAGAGATTGTTTATGAGTATGAAAATACTCATAATTCTATTCTACGCTTTATGATATAAAGCTTCGCTTCCTTCGGGTGTCCCTAGACGGCCCCATTTATTTATTTTTTCCTCAACTTTACTATAAAGCGTAAAATTATGGGGTCCTGGAGCTGTAATGCAGTGAACGAGTGAACCAAATATTGGAAGCCCCGAGTTTCGATACCTAGTAAATATACTATAACTGAGGCTAAATAATTACGGTCAGTTTTCTACGTAAAAGGTCTGTATGATACAGAAATATTACACCTTTGTGTAATAATTTGCAGCGTTTTTATTTTACAGATCTAGTAGTCTTACACCTACCTACCTAAAACTCATTCTATTTTTCAACTTGTCTCCAACAAATGAAACAGTTTCGTTCTATAAAAAAGTTATAGAGGATAAAATTCTGCATTAATTGGCCACCGAAAATTCTCAAATTAATTTATTCATAAGAGAAATTGCGTTTTCCGAGAACTGCAACCATTGGAATACAATTAAGTACCTCCTACTGAATCAATTGAATTGATAATTTGACATGATAAGGCGGAATTATTTCTGAAAAGAATAGTTTTTTCGGCACAGAAGGGAATAATTATATTGGTGTCTCAGTCGAGTTGGTCGAGTTAGTCACCTCGAGTTGGTTTTAACAACAATGGTTTTATTCTTTCTTATTATTCCAATTTTTCGTTTCAGCTAAAGGAAGATGCCCAAAACTGGATGTTGTTCAAAGTCGCAGGGGAACAACTGAAATTGAAGCCTGATGTTGTGCCACATTTGACCTGCAAACTCCCAGGACACGGACCAAAGATGGTCAAATTTACAGATTCAACCAAAAAGAGAAAACAACTATTTATTGGTAAGTCTTGGATTTTCTAACCAAAGCACCTGACCTACCTACCTCTAGCTATTACCAGCTTGGTTCCTTCTTTTTTTGACATTTGTAACGAATAATACGAAGGGTAGCAGAATTGTTGAGCACAATTTCGGAATGAAAACATTGTATTTACTAATATTAGAAACAAGTTTGAAGGAAAGGTGTCATCGTTCTTAGTACGCATTTGATATCATCAGCTTACAAGTTACGTGTGATTTAATGGAGCGAGGGTAAGCCCTAACGTCAAAAGTAAAAATTACAAGAAGTTGAATGAATAAATTTGAGTTTAAAAGGAAAATCACAATTTTCCTGGAAAAACCTTTAAAAAATCATATCTGGAGAACGGATTGAGATAAAAATATGCGGTTGGCGGTATTTTACTCCAATTTCGAAGTAGATTTCGCAAATTCGTTTTTGCATCTACGTGTATATATATATATATATATATATATATATATATATAAATATATATATATATATATATATACATATATATGTGTGTGTGTGTGTGTCCTATCTTCCTCCTCCTCCTGCGACTTCCTTCATCCCTGGAGCCGGCATCGGGTAAACCTGGGCATCCTCCCCACTTTATTTTATTTATTTATTTATCTTTTTAAATTTAATGGTGTGGTGGTTTTAAATTTAATGGTAATGGTGGTTTTTTAAATTTAATGGTAATGGTGTGCCCCCTTCGCCTTTGAGAGGAGATGTTAAAAAAAAAAGTTCCAGTCATGCAGCATGATCGTATGAGCGAATTTTCGTAGATTATCGTAACATTATATTATATTACTGTTTTGAAATTTGTGCATTCCGAGTACAAAGAAATTGTTAACCACCAATTTTATGGCAAGTAAACTCGTTCCAAATCATATTCTACGAATAAAAACAGATTTTGGATGTTTAGCAATTTTTCAGTTTTTCAATCGATTTTTCAGCAAATATTGATGAAATTCAAGTACATTTTTCACCATAATTTTGTGAATACATTTTTGAATGTTTTAGTTCATTGTCAATAAACTTCTTTCGACTACGATTCTGATAAAAATATAAATTTAACAGTTTTTAGACGTTTTCAGTCATTTTTAGTGATTTTTTTAGCACATTTTTTGAAATTTGACCAATTTAATGGGCTCAAAAAGTGTTGTCCAACGAACTCATCCTTTCTTTTGAAATGCTTGATTTTTTGGCGAAAGAACGAAGTTTTTATCTCAATTCTATCGAGAGTTATCGTCTGGAATGACACATAATGTATATACATATATATATATATATATATATATATATATATATATATATATATATATATATACCTATATTAATTGCTATGCAATTCTTAGGCCGACCCCCAATAATTTTTTTTAAATGTCCACTTTTAAAATGTCCCACTATTAGAACCCGCGAGGTCGTGGGTTCGAATCCCAGCCAGGCTTGAAAATTTTTTTTTTTTTTTTTTTTTTTTTTTTTTTCGTGAGACAATTTGCATAGCAAATTATCCTCGTTTTCTAGGCAGTATAAAAGAGAAAAGATTAGGGGGGTCCAGGGGGGCGAAGCCCCCCTGGCGGGGTCAAGGGGCTTCACCCCCGCGCTTTGTTGGCGGATATGTATATGTATATACACATATATATATATATACATATAAAAAAGCGTTAAATCCAGGAATCATTTCAGAATGCCTCAAAACAAATTTCGATGAAGAAAATTTTTGAAAATTTTTATTTTAAAATTTTTGGAGCCATTGCAATAGCTTTATTTTCTAAGAAAATTCGCTAAAAAAAAAAAAAAAAAAAAAAAAAAGTGTGTGTGTGTATTGTTCATTCCAGAGATAACTCTCTTTAGGACTGAGATTGAAGAATCCGTCCTCAAATCCCATTACTATTTGATCATTTCAAATATCAATATTTCGTTATTTATTTATTTTTTTTTTTTTAAGGTTCTATGTCAAAAGAAAAGGATTTACCCTTGAGCACAGATCAGTTCGAAGCAACGTTATGTTTGGATGGGGGTAAGTGATTTCCTCATTTGTAATAATTATATGTAGTTGATGTTACTACTCTGTCGACGAAACACTGTACATAGGGTCCCAAAAGTAACCCCCCCCCCCCCCCCCCCCCCCGCCACCAATTTTTGGCTCATCGAAGTGCAAGTTGGAGAGCATTTTTTGAGTTCCTGATACTAAGTTGAAAAAAAAAATCGAAAAGTTTTCGGACTCCAGGGGGGGGATTGAAACTGATAAATTTGTTTTCCATTTTTCGCTGAGTGACACTTTATTTTAAAGATGTTGTGGTCCTGAACACAATGGCGAAACGAACCAGAATCGCGATATCTTATTCCGTTCTTGGATTAAAGCTGATGAATGAAGAAGCGCGATTTTTTCTAAAACTACCTATTTTTAGAAGATATTGCGCCATCTTCATGTTCCATCAGCTTTGTAACAGAGTTACCGTCATCGAGGTCCCGTCAGGGCTTCAGAGATAGCGCTGTCGTCGTCCCGTTGGTGAAACAACGGGCGGCGCTGCCTTTTCTCGTGTTCTTGAGAAGCTGGGTTTGGCGTTGGATGGGCGTTCCAGATCACTGGAAAACCAATCTACTCCGAACATGGCTCATTAAAAGCTATTAGTAGGAGTGGTATCTCTCTGACGGGATACTGTTTACCTCCTCTACCTTTTTATCGAGAATTTAGGCCCCCCATTGCACCTCTGGGGGGGGTACCTAAATTCCTGATAATTATTTACCTATTTTTAACACAGAATGTGTTTTAGCCATGGACTAACTAGCCGAAAATGGAACGCGGGATGGGAACGAAATGTGTGACGGATGATTTTCACGTACAACCGAGCCGTTGGTAGGGAAATGGAATTTCCGCCATTTTAATCGCACAGAAATCGTTCACCATTCGTTGGAAAGCTCTTGATTTATCCAACCATATTATGTTAACTACTGCGAAGTGCTTGGCCAACAAGCTGAGTTATGAGCATGGTTATATGAATAATTGTTTACACACAGGTGATCATTCTCAATAATTGATATTGTGAACATGATTGCAACCGCTTGATTTGTGAAGCGGTGGTTAAATCATTTCTGATGATTTCCGCTTACAACCGAGTCGTTGCTAGAGAAATGGTACTTCGTCGTTTTTCATCCCACAAAATTCGTTGACCATTCGTTCGAAAGCTCTCGATTTATCCAACAATATTATGTTAACTACTGCGAAGTGCGTGTCCAACAAACTGAGTTATGAGCTTGGTTATATAAATAATTGTTTACACACGGGTGATCATTCTCAATAATTGATATTGTGAACATGATTGCAACCGCTTGTTAATTTCTGATGATTTCATTGAGCTGGTGTTTCGATGATTCTTCCCGTATTTTTTTTCGTAGTTTCATACTATAACTGTATAAATTGATGTTATAAATGAATAGTAAACAATGACGCTTGTTTGGCTGTCACTTGGTTGCGCGACAACGCAAACACATTCTGTGTTTCAATAATTTCGTCCGAAGTATGTAAATAGAGGTAACCGGGGTTCCAGGGGGCTTGCCCCCTGGCGAGGCGCGGAGCGCCGAGTTTTATTTGTATTTATTTTTTTTTTTTTTTTTTTTTTTTTTTTTTTTTTCAAGTAGGTACCTAATTACCCAATATTCCCCTTTTGGGTAGTCCAACAACTTTTGGATTTTATTCCTTACTTTTATTTGCTAAAACTTAGTTTCAGTCTCTTCAAAAACGCCCTCCAAGTTTTTCTTCGATATCTTGAAAATTGCGAGAAAACATTGTGGGAGGGGGGGGGGGGGGGGGGGGGTTACTTTTGCGACATCCTGTATATGAGCACCTACAGTAAGGTGGGTCAAATTTCAAAAAATGTGCTGAACAAATCACTAAAAATGGTAAAAAAACTGCTACAAACCATTCAGTTTATATTTTTGAATAGATTAGTAGAAGTTTACTAACTTCAAACTAGAACACTCAAAATTGTGTTGAAAAACATACTTGAATATAATTAAAACGATCTAAGTAATATATGAAAACTACCAAAAATGGCCGATTTCAAAAATACTTATTTATTTTACGTTTCTGAGCACACACAGTGCTGAAATTTCGAATAATTAAACATCACTAAATTTAATGACATTATTTCAGATGCTCGTGAAAGAAATGCAGAAATGCATTCCACCTACTCATCCACCCAAAAGTGATACCAGAAGAACTTGGAGGAAACAACAGTTGATTGTTAATCCAATTTTTGATTATGGTGAGTTATCTTAGTTTTCGTAATAGGTAAACTATGCTCACCTTTGTTTCCATTAACAGGATAAGATAAAATTAGTCATGGCTCTAGCGATTTTTGTAAGAAATGAAACGATAGAAGGGCGTAAAAAAGTTGGTTCCAGGCTATTTTATAAGCTACTTAAATAAGGAAATCTTAGAGGTTCATTAGTGCCACCTCAGCACGGTGCTAACGTTTCCAAAAATGTGCTCTCAACATTATTAAAAAAGGAGAAACTCCTGAATTTACTACTTTTCCTAAATATGCTGTGAAATAAGTTACATTACTATTGTTCGATAAGCATAACTGGTTGAAACTGGTAATATGAATCGGTGTTTCATATGGAAAATCTTTCACGACCTTGTATCCCTGGGTGTTTTTACCCTATTAAACGCATTTTCCTTCCCTTACTGAGGTTGGTTAACTGTTTGTCGCAGATGTGGTGGTGCCGCCTTCTCAATATGAGTCACCTCTTTCAGTTTCTTCACGTGAACTCTAAGAATACTCTCGCTGGTAAGCAAGTCATACGCTCAACAATATAGCTGTCCTCCCATTTATAAGTTTGAATTAAGCCATGCATGGATACCACTTACTGTAGTAGTTATAGGGGAGCTGCATCAAGTGAGATGCATGAGTTAAAAGCTGAACCAGATTTCGTAAACTAATTTATAGAGATTCTAACTGTACAGCTCACGATAACTGTTGTATCTCTGTTGTTAATTTAGCTTGAAATTCATCACGCAATATGATAGAACTGTGAATTCGTCGAATTGAATATGAAATGAATGTAATAATTTGTAACTCCAGCACAACGCTTAGTTGCTATAACATCTTAAATGGAAATATAATTATTTTCCAGAATATTTTTTGATTCTACAATTCTCCTCACTTAATAAAAAATCGAAATGTTTGGAAAGTTTTTCAGTAGAGTACAAAATCTTGCAGGTACTGTGGGGCACGACGTTGCCTTTCTGAACAACGAAGGGGCTGTGACGTATTCTCAGTTAGGAGATGTTGGTCCTGATGCAGGCCATGAGTCTCTGGTGTGTCATCTGGTAGTGTGCTCGGTTGTGGTTCAAGAACTGTACCTGTAATTTCAAGCAAATCAGGTTCAGCTACGTTGTTTTTTTTTTTTTTTTTTTTTTTTTTTTTTTTTTTTTTTTTTTTTTTTTTTTTTGGCAGTTCAGTTTCAGGAGCAAAAGGCACAGCCTTCTTTTGAACGTCTGTGCAACGTAGTTGATCAATGTTTCGTTTATAAACCAATATATCCAGCAAGTCATACGCTCAACAATATAGCTGTACCCCTATTTATAAGTTTGAATTAAGCCATGCGTGGATACCACTTACAGTAGTAGTTATAGGGGAGCTGTTTCAAGTGAAATGCATGAGTTAAAAGCTGAACCTGATTTTGTTAACTAATTTATAGAGATTCTAACCGTACAGCTCATGATAACTATCTCATTGTATACTGTGAGAGGGAAAGGTCCTCATAAGAACCTGTACGGTTATTTCTCGGCCATACACAACTCCCCTTACTTTCGTTCACGTATAATGTATCTAACTCCTGAATATCCTTCTTTGTTTTCAGAGTCACCACCTCTTGCTACTCTTCTTAGTGATGAAGACGTTCAGTGTACCAGTCAAAGATATTTACTGAAGATTACTGAGAACCACTCAGTCAAGGAGACCCTCTAGGTAAGCTGTTGAGCAGTGCAGGTGTGTTGCTTAGAATCGCTTACACCTTAGCCCTAATAGGTTCTTAATATCCCCTTCTACTTCTTGGAAAACAGTGGGAATACTTTTTAAATTGTGAATTTAAAATGTGTTATATGTAAAGACGTGTTTGTCTTTTCACACTACATGTTGCTTAATAAACGTCGTAGGAAATTGTCTATTAAAAAACGCTGCAAATTATTACATAATGGTTTATTATTTCTGAATCAGATAGCCAGCTATAGTAACCAGCATGCACTGGGGCTTTCGCCAGTCTCTTTTCTAGTATCCACCTCTGTTCTCGCGTTACAGGCTGCGCTCCCGATGGGGAGCAAATGGATGATCGCACAGTCACCCGAGTGGTCTCATTCAATCCACGGATCTATAGGAATCAAACTAAAACCGTACGTACACTGGATTCCAAAAGCATCTAGGACCTATCCTAGTCGATTCTGCGTCCGAAATTACTTGAGTGACGACACCCCATTTACCTATGGCAGAAATATAAGTAAACAGCTATTCATCCAAAGGGTTCAGACTCCAACCAGCCCATGTAATGCAATTTTAATTTAAAAACGATTTGCTTCGAACTATCTGAGAAGATTTTGGGAAGAAGAAGAACGAAGGATTTTAGATGGGCTGGATCAATTATTTTTGTAACATATATACTAAATATACTAGTGTGTTCAAGGTAGGTTAAATGTTATATATATGGGGTAAAAGTAATAAAATATAATATAAAATATATATTATATCCGTTCCGATACGCCCCGGACGCCTTTCTGCTACTCCCCAGGTTTGGTTTCACTATGCCCCTAATGCCGTACCCCCCTCAGGTTGGCGCGGCGTATTATACGGGTATAACACGTAAAAGTAATAAATATCCATTCGACTACACCCCTCTGCTACGCCCCTGGTCACCCCAGCCACACAAGGTGCCGCGGCGCCTCCTCTCACTCCACCCCCGCTCACCCCCCTCACCACCAACCGTGACCCCCTGCCAGGCGTGCGTAAGTCTAACACTCAAAGCCTCGAAGACACTTTTTCGCCCGTTTTTGGCCCATAGCATCTATGCGAGTAAAGCGATCGGGATGGTTAAACGTTAGGACCAACTAGACCCCAAATGGAGTCTATGTGCGAAAGAACGGGGTTTTTAAGTCAATTCTTAGGCCTTTTATGGCCCGGATGGCGGACGGACATTTCAAATTTGGATTCTACGCACCTTGAAACGTAAAGTGACAAAGTTTGAGGGGGGGTTATAAACATTTTTTGCTATACGATCACATAGGCTTATTATTGGAAATAATAAACCAAAAGTTCCAGTCATTCAGCATGATCGTGTGAGCTAATTTTCGTCAGTCACAGTGTCATGTTCATTGTTTTGAAATTTGATCATTTTGAGTGCAAAGATATTGTAAACTACCAATGTTATGACAGAAAAAGTCGTAAATAATACAGGGTGGGCCCTGGGGATAGACCAAAAAACAAATAGGCATAACTCTAGGTAGGTATTTTAAAAGTACAACCATTTTATTTACATTTTCATGAAGGGAAATGAGTGCCATTTCAAGTTAAAAAAAAAAAAAAAAATCATCCAGCATTTGGTGTCCATTTTGTTCGTAGCATGAAGCATGTCGTTCCAAGAAGTTTCTGTGGACGAGCTCTATCAATGCTTCCTAAATTGAACGAAATTCGGTTGTTATTGCATCCTTAAGAGCATCCAAGGTGCGCGGCTTTGTCGCATAAACACGTTCCTTAAGGTACCCCCAAAGAAAAAAATCGCAAGTCGTCAAGTCAGGTGACCTGGGGGGCCGAAGCTCGTCCCCAAAATGTGATACGACGCGATTGGGGAACATCTCCCGCACCAGGGCCATTGACGCAGTGGAATTGTGAGGAGGGGCCCCATCTTGTTGATACCAATCATTCACTGGGTTGACAATTCGCCTTCTTCTGTGCAACTCGGATCTCGAAAAGTTGGTCAGTATTTCAATGTAGCGCTTAGAATTGACAGTCATGGTGATCCTTTATTCCTCAAAAAAAGAAGGGATCGATGATGAATTTCCTTGAAACGGCACATCAAACAGTAACTTTAGGGCTGTGCAGGGGCCGTTCGTGGAGACTTTGAGGGTTTTCTGCTGCATAATACCGGCAATTTTGCCTATTAACAAAACCGTTGAGATGAAAGTGCGCCTCATCACTCATCAACACCACCATATCATTCGCTTCAAACGAGAGCATCTCTAGTGCTAATGAAGAACGCTGAGCGTAATCACTAGGTTTCAACTGTTGAACAATGGCCAACTTGTATGGATGAAACTTTAGTCCTTTTTTAATGATTCGTCGAACTGACGTGCGTTTCATTTGCAGGGCCTGAGCTTGAACAGAACGCCCTGGGCTCTGGAGAACAGCTGCTCTTATCTTTGCCGTGTTCTCTGAGGTAATCACTGTCCGTGCAGGGCCAGGTGGATTTTCGTTCATAATTTTCCCTGTCGAGCGAACAGCTGTGACCCCATCTCAGAATTTTTTTCCAAGTGGGAACAACTCCATGACGTCCAAGGTTGAATCTGATTCTGAAAGCACGCTGCACCGCAACTAACTGCTGATTCATTGTTTTTCACATACGCTTCGTAAGCAAATAAACGATGAACCACATCCCACCGATCCATGATGGTAACTTAACGGCATTATAGCGAATGAGCCCTCACAGACCTTCCTTTTTTTTCTTTTTTTAAATCAATTTTTCAGCAAATACTTATATATGAAATAAAAAACTCCAGGAATGCCTCAAAACGGATTTCCATGAAAAAAAAAAAAATTGAAAATTTTAAATTTTAATTTTTTTTGACGCATTGCAATAGCTTAATATTTTACAAAAATTCTCTAAATTTAAGAAATGTGCTTCTAAATTAAATAAAGATGCCTAAAAATAACTTCGAATTGCGTCTGATATCTTGTCAGGTGGAAATGGCAAAATAGTGGTTGAGCGCATCATTTACCTCTCCTAATGGGGTCCTTATCGACCCCACACGTAACATTGTTGTTGAAATGGATATGAGAAGTTCATCAGTTTTCATGAGGTTTTGTGACATTTATCCTAAAACTATCAGAAAACATTTTGTCTGTTTTCAACGTTGTTTACTATATGTTCAATCAATAATTAATTCCATAATAATCAATATCATATTAGATAACACTTATGAAAACCCATACTAGGATCCCACCTGGGGTCTATTTCATAATGCAACTAGTGACAAGCCGATTTTATGTACAAGTTGTAAAAAATGAGTGTGCAAGCGTTTCATACAAATATAAGTGTAGACTTGTAATGCACTGTGAAAATTAACAAGTGTGCAGGCGAATTTGGGCAAGTTACAAGTGTTTCCCCATCATTTTGAACAAGTCACTGTTTTACAGTTGTAAAAACGCTGCAAATTATTTCACAAAGGTTTATTATTTTTTCAATTGAGTATGATCGTAGTTTTAGTTGGCTAGCGTACGTCATAAGGCCCGTCCAGACTCCTCGGCGTGTCCTATTTCGAGTTGCCACAACCTATACTTCTATAATTATATACGCATGTTTATATTTCTCGATTTGAGCTCCTATCTATTCAAATAGTTATTGCCTTAATAATATCATTATCTAAGTACGTACGAAAAGTCGACAGGATATGTTATTAAATATGCGTAGGAAAAGCTTTGGTATTAACACACAAATATGACCTTGAAAAAAACATATATTCATGCCTCGAAGGAACGCCGTACCCACCACAAGGTGCCGCGGCGCCGGCGCGGCGCCTCCTCTCACTCCACCCCCCGCTCACCCCCCTCACCACCCACCGTGACCCCCTGCCAAGCGTGCCAGGCGTGCGTGTAACTTTTTCGCCCGTTTTTGGCCCATAGCATCTGTGCGAGTAAAGCGATCGGGATGGTTAAACGTTAGGACTAACTAGACCCCAAATGGAGTCTATGTGCGAAAGAACGGGTTTTTTAAGTCAATTCTTAGGCCTTTTATGGCCCGGACGGCGAACGGCGGACGGCGGACGGACATTTCAAATTTGGATTCTACGCACCTTGAAACGTAAAGTGACAAAGTTTGAGGGGGGGTTATAAAAATTTTTTGCTACACGATCACATAGGCTTATTATTGGAAATAATAAACCAAAAATGGCCGATTTTTAACCTACGTCCATTCACCTGTAAACTTGTTATTTTCCAGCATTGTGAGTTGACAATTTTTCGGTGTTTAATATGTGGGAATCATCTTCTGCTGAAGAAAACAGACAAGAAAGAAGCATTCAGCGTAGAAGACGCCAACGATTTTTTCGGCCACGAATAAACGCTCATTTCGTGGGTATTTTTGAGTTTAACGAGAGATTTAGGATGTCTTCCGAGACCCTTGAAAGATTCAAATGGTGCGTGACCCTGTGCAATTTTTCCTGATCGGGTATTGAGGATCTCCCTATCATTGAAGAACAAAGTGAAGATAATTTCGAAGTTACACATGACATTCCTAACCCAGCAGCATTAAGACTTGATGAACTGATTAATCATTTCCGCTGAATGAAGGAGAAAAATCCGATTATGCCAGCCATCAGAATAAGTTGAAATCAAATGCACACTTTCTCCACTTTTCGTTTTGTAATTTGTCTGTCTTCCAATCATTACACCTTGTCATGTACTATAAACATACTATCGTGTTTATATTATGATTCGCTGACAAAACTTCAATTTCTGCATCCTGCTTGACGTTGTTCATTTCGTTTGACCCCACACGCAATTTTTCTTTTGTGCTACACTTGTAAACTTAGCTTCAGCTCAAGTGTAACTTTTCTACACTTGAACTCTTTGTTTTGGTGAAACACTTGTTCTAGTTTACCGTGTATTACAAGTACCTGTACTTGTTAACTTGTACACTTGTAACTTGTTGTTTTATGAAATAGGCCCCTGGTATTGTATAATTTTTTTTTCACATAGTGTTAGGAAAGGTGTTGTGTAAATTGATATAAACATAGAATACTGTAGGTGCAGAAAAAATGTGATCAAAGTGGATAAAGCTTTAAATAGGGTAAATTTGAGAATCTCAGTGAAATCTATGGGCTTGATTTCAAAAGAACATTCATATTTAAATACCTTTGTTCAAGAAAATTGTTGATAGTCTACCTATTAGAGAAATTTTGTTCTTCCCGTACGATTTTCCCCCGTTAACGCGTAGAGCAGCATCTAGAGCAAGCAACTGCAGATGCTAGCTCTTCGCGTATTTCTACACGTATTTTTACACGTATGTACACGACTAACCAAAAGCTATCGTCACGCTAAAGTCTCTAGTATTTCAAAGACAACGATTCACTTGAATTTGAGATCGAGGAGATGAATTTTGAAATAATTTTACTCTGCTTTATCAGCTATCTTCACAAGAATCGAATTACTAGGTTCAACCTAAGAAAAAATAATATTCTCGCGTATTTCCTAGAAAACATCAGTCCTCGTCTGATCACTGAAGTTAAGCAGCATTGGGCTTTGTTAGTACTTGTATCGGTGACCATCCCATTTATTTTTAGTCTCATTATTCAATTTTTCATCTAGCTACGTCAAGTTCACTTAATCAGGCCTCGTGGCGTAGTTCGTTTTGTGTGTCTTCCCTGCTTTATCAAATGGTAATTTCCAGGATCTGAGAAGGTACCTAGCTCAGATTCAACTACCAACCTACTCAATTTGATATTGAACTGACAGCAGCTTTTGTAGACAAACTTATTATTTAAACACAAACCTGCTCGTTGTCTGAATCTTTATGTTGGTAGATACAACTTTGTAGTACAAAATGTACCTACTTGCAAATGCTTACGAAGAATAGGTATCTACTTTAAAATCGGAAAAGTATCAACAACTGCATTTACTCCGAAGTAGGTGAACAGGATATCTGGTTGTCGGACGAAGTAGGTACTTTGTTCACATAATCAACGGAATTTGATTTCATAATACAATTATATTTATGACAGGTTTTTAATTTTTTTGACTAGGTAGGAAATTGTGGAAGGGAAATATTTCTAAACGACAGTCAGAGGGACACCAAATACCTAACATATTCTTTCAACTGTGGTCGCCTTTGCGTCAGGTTATGATGACTACGCGGACAGGATTCCAACGAAAGCATTTTTCCCACCTACGTGTAGGTAGGCCTTTTTCCCGTACACGCATAGTTCTACGCATTGACGCGTAAATTCGCGCATGCGCAGTTGGTATTTCAGTCTTTTTGCGTACACGGGTAGAAAATTACGGGAAGAACAAAAACTCTCTATTGTTATCCCATTTCTACCTGAGTTTAATTCTTGTTCTTTTCATTTCCAGGCGTGATTCATCCACGGAAACCTCGGCTTCACAATCTTCTTCTATCAGTAGATGTGCTGTTGTGAACATGACGTCACACTTCATCACGATAGTATCTTTTCTAAGGTTCGATTCTCTGGTGTAGAAAGTGACAGTTTCAAATTGAGGTCAGATCCCAAGTTTTACTTAGGGTTGCCCCAAAAACAGTGGAAACTTTTTGCATTTATGCCAAACACTATTGGGGAGCCAGAGAGAAACATTATGATTGTTCTAAAAATTAATTATTAATGATAGTCACAAAAGATTAGGCTACAATTTTGGTCTTTCCTCAGGTCAGGTTTCAAGAATTTTTACTAATACCCTAGTCAAAATGAGTGAACGGCTCATTAGAGAGTTTTTGGTGACCACTAACGTACCCTTAACGTCACCCTACCGTACCCAAGAGTACGTGACCTTGAGGAGACGTTAGCAACGTCGTACGTTAGAATGGCTCATTCAACGTCACCCGTTTGGGGACCTAAAGGCAGACGACACCAGCCTAACCTTCCTGTAAATGTAACACTACTGGGCACCTCAGAATTACTCAAATACTAGGGAAGTAAATTATAATAGTTTTTCTTTTCAAATGCCTCATTACCAATTAATTGCGTTGATGTAGCGGGTAGGTTTTTGAACACCCCTCAAACTTGGTTATTTTACCAAGTCGCGTAGAAATCGAATGTACCATCTGAAGTCCGCCTCCGCTGTCTAGCTTTACTAGCCTTTAACTCGATCGAAAAAATCCGTTTCTTTTGCGCACAGGCTCTATTTGGTCGATTAGAGCCTAGTTTCTATCGTTATTTCACATATTTTAAATGACAAAACTGAGTTTTAAGACACTACTTCTTCCCAGTATTGTTCTTAGTTTGCCTGATCTCTCAGCTATTTTCTCGTGAACATTGCGTGAAGTGCTGCCTCCACTGATGATTGTGTCAGGTAAAATCCTGGTTCATTGTCATAGAGATAAATACTTTTTCATACTTGTAGTTCATACCCAACGGAAAACCCAAAAACATGAAGTTCGTAACGACTAATGACCTATAAGTGCAACTAAACCTTGGTGTTCCACACTTGATGCTTACTATCTTTGCGTTAAATCCATGCCCTGTTTACGAATTGAAAACTAAAAATGAGAGCCCGTATTTGTACTGAAACTAACATGAAATTCGAATTCAGGATTGAAAATCGGCGTTCATATCGAAACGGAGAAATCGATAAGTCGACCAGTGGACAACAAGACAGCTGGGGAAAAATATCACGTTACCCAACCACCGTTAACGTGACATCAAAATTAAGGCAACCGTTCTCCCGGTTCCATTTGGGTTAGCATCTTCATTTGCTCCTCCAAGACTACGGTAACGGGAGACGTTGAGTTGAAGTCGCCAAAAACTCTCTATTCATTTCATCAAGTGGCCGTCACGCCAAGAACTTGTTACCATGATGCCTATTCATTTTCGATCTCGATTTATTGAAGTTCAGTCTGTAATAGATTGTTTTGAAATTGAAAAGACAACGGACCCTCGACAACAAGCGCTCACATGGTCAGATCACAAAAAATGCAATACAATTAGATATCTAATTTCGTGTGCTCTGTTAGGCTTAATTCATTTCATTTCGAAAAGGCTTCGGTGGTAGACTGTCTGCTATTGCTATAGTTGCCAAATCCTCATTTCTTGATGTTCTACCTGATTCATGCAACACGAACAAGTTACCAGAATGCTCTGTATCAGCAGCAAAAATCTAGATAATCCATTTGATAAGCTTAGGAGGTGGGTGTACAATGCTGCTTCATAGTCTCACGTAACGTAGAAAAAATGCAAATATAACCGTAAAATCCTGAATAATTTAACCCTACGAATCCTTCAAGTGTATCAGCAAGTTTCCTCAATGCTCTGAATCAGCAGTAAAAATCTAGATAATCCATAACAGCACAAGATATATCTATCATGTCTTGGTTCCAGGCACAAGGCTGCCTTTTCGTCTTATTGGGGGTTTATCTCAAACTGTTGCCTATTATTCACACCTCTTTATAAAGGAAAGAAGAAGAGAAAAGCAGGTGAAACAACCTGGAAATCCTGAAGACAATAATCATAAAAGTATACTTAATGTGTAAGCAAGTTACCAGAATGCTCTGTATCAGCAGCAAAAATTTAGATAATCCATTTGAGTGATTATTTGAGATTCACTCTTAAGCTTGGGGGTGTGGGCGTGCAATGCTGCATCATAATCTCATGTAGTGCATTAACTGAAATAGTGTGTCTAATGTTTGAAGATATATCCTACCTCTGCACACACCCCACGAAACAATGCATAAATCAGGTTGCTGACAGAGGTTTTAAACAAATAGAGGATATTTTAGTTAGGGTGGAGGGGCCAGTGTTTGACACTTTGAGAGAAATTTTGACTTTGGCAAGCAATTAAGTTATGTTTTTTCGGTTGTTCAAACTTGAAGCTTACATTCATTTCTGCATCAGGATGTCCTCAAACTGATCAGTATAGAAAAAATCACTAATTCAAGCCATAAAGCATCACAAATTCGTTTTTTCGAAATCAATTTTTTGACCCAGTGTTTGACAGCCAAATTTTTGGTTGCACCTGTGATTGACACCCTATGATTGACACCCTATGATTGACACCCTATGATTGACATATCAGTTCTTCTGCAATAAATGCTTCCGTGTATTAACAAAACGTTTATTTAAACAGTTTATAAATAAATTAAGCATTTGAACTCAGTTTTGTATAAATATAATTAAATTTTTATATAAATATTAACATTATATAACAAATGAAAAGAACGAATAGAAATCCATGTTAACCTAAACATTTAAAATCAGTCTTAAACTTCTTCTAAATCGGAACCGTCTGAGGTTCTTTCGAACAAGAAAAAATAGCTGCTGACACGAATAATTGGAGATCAATAAAATAAACAAGAATGACTGGAATCTATGTAACATTGAGCTAAAGTGTTTGAACAATGAATTGTGATTCTCTAAAAATGAAGTTCCATCGAATTAGCTAGGGAACTACACTCGTCACACGCAGTTAATTTTCCTTCTTAGGCTCGGCTTCTCCAAGTCCCAAATAGGAATGATGAAATTGCTTCTCGCATAAATCACAAGTACTCCCAGATCGTTGTTGTGAAATAGAGGCACCATACCGAAAGCATAGCCCCCCGAGTAGGATTTATTTTTCACATCTCATATCACTATCCACAATGACTTGAGTGGTCATCAAATCTGCATCTAATATTTCAACTGATTCAAGAACTGATTCATCTTATGATTATCACTGATATGAAGGACGCAATTTTATGAGCCCATGAGTTCGTTGGAACAGCGGTGCAACCCCCTACTCTAATTGCCTGTATTGATTCAATTTTGTACCTTTGTAGTTATTTTCCGCGTTGATTTTATTTATTTCTCTATTTTTAATTAGGTCTTGGATTCATTAGGTGAACTATGATTACTGTAATAAGTTTACACGAACGGTTAACCGCATCTTGGATTTCATCACATCACCGCTTCATTTCTGCCACACATTTTCATTTAATTTTCAAGCCTTTTTTTTGCTTTGTTATTTATTATTATTATTTTTTTTCGCCTTTCTTCTAGAGGGAGCCATATTAAGTATTTGACCTGTATAATATAGAAGTGGATATTAGCCAAAAAGCATCTTAGGTAACTAAGAAATTATGAGAACGTGTCAAACACTAGTGCTGGTAGCTGTCAAAGACTGAAACCTTCCCGACTCAATGATTGACAATTTATTGGACCACTGTTTGACATCACTTTCAACCATGTCATACACTGGTCCAGCATTTGATTTTCGTCAAAATTTGATTAGGAACTACTTTATTATGATTTAACCTTCAATTAGAATGTAAAAAAATGTAGGAGAGGGAAAATTGGAAAAGGATCAGTAATTGACAGCACTGTCAATCACTGAGGGTAGTATCAGTTTGGGGACTAGTAATTGACATTTGCATTTTAACAGGTTATCTTTGATTATTTCCAAAAAATGATAGCATAAATGCAATCTACACAAAAAACTGATTGAAAAAAACCATGGGAACAATCGAATTTGAAAATATAGAAAGCATGGTGAAACAAAATGAAACAGTTACCTCCTTAGCTAAATCACAATAAACTGCAATAAAGAAATGATAACACAAGGTACTGTTGGGTGAACTTCTCCAGATTTCACAAAATCCCACTTGAAACCATTTTCCACCTTTATACTTCACTGAGAAGGTATTTTGTCACAAAATTAAAGAGGATCAAGCCCGTAAAACACTTTTATCCCTTATTATTTAAACTTTTTGGTAAGATGTCAATCACTAGGTCCATGTCAAACACTGGCCCCTCCACCCTACGAAGAGTGTAAAACTTACTCGACCTGCCAGCGTTTTTATAGACTAGAACCTGTCGAAAGAAGATGTTAAAGAGAGAGTAGGCGAATCGCGAGTACAAAACGAGTAATTTCACACGAGGGAGTTCAAAATGTTGGATCCCCACTTTTGTATTGACAATAATTTAATTCATCTATCAGACCACATAGTTGGTAGTTGTGGTGGCTTGTGCACTTAAAAACCTACAAGGCCCAATCTTACCAATTTAATTTGTAATAGTTAATGATTATTATAATGTCTTAATTATTTGTAGATTATTGTTGTTTATTTATGTAATCCATTGATTTCAATAAAAACTGTAATTACTCTAGTACTTGGTGAGTCTCTATCTCCTATTCAAGTTCTATGCATTTTTTTTTTCTTTTCTTTACTACGTTTTGGTTCAGGCTTCAGGGACAGTCTAG
Organism: Adelphocoris suturalis; assembly: GCA_030762985.1. Classification (NCBI taxonomy): domain Eukaryota; kingdom Metazoa; phylum Arthropoda; class Insecta; order Hemiptera; family Miridae; genus Adelphocoris; species Adelphocoris suturalis. The sequence continues at coordinate 7,086,818 of JAUMHS010000013.1, forward strand.
GGGCTGCATTTCAATAGCACGGGGTGGCAGTTCATTGAGAGTAGCACATTTGCACTTTAAAATCCGAGAAAATAAGAAATGCTCCACAACATGATTGTTTGGCACATTCTAATGAAATTTAGTGGGGAGAGCCTGCAATGTTTTTTTTATGAGCGTTCAAGGATGGGGGGGGGGGGGGGGATTGACATTAAGTTGTAACTAATTTTCGAAGGAAGTTGAGCTGTGGCAATGACTCTAACTAAACCATTTGTAATTTAAAATTTCATGATGGTCCGTTTTCAGGCAATGAGGAGTTACCCATTGGCCTGAAAATGCGTTCACTATTTTTAGAGGTGACATAGTTTTCATAGGCAGGTGAAGGAGATGACATATTTTTCTCCCAAAATTTTAAAAAATCATATAAAGAAACCTATTTGTCATTGAGAAGTGTTATTTTTTATTGTACCCTTACAATTTTGTTTAATTTCATTAAAAAGTATTTAAAAAAAAAAAAAAAAAATATTGCGGGTATTCCTGATTTTGACTTTTTCATGCGAGCCATTCTTGACTAGTAGATATGTTACTGTAAAAGCCCGAAGTGCGGTAAATGTTAGGATTTACCAGAAAATCCTAGCATTTCCCATTATTGTTGGTAAAAGCCCAGTGTTGGCACTCAAATCGGACTTTTTCCAGTAAATCTTAGGATTTTCCAAGAGGCTTGGTAAAAGCTAGCATTATTTCAGTTAGAGAGCGTGTTTTGAACTTTTACCAACCGATTGTGGAAAATCTTAACATTTCCCAGCGTTAGGCGATAAAAGCTGAAAAGTCCAGTCATGCAGCATGACCCCATGAGCGAATTTTTGAAGAAATCTTCGACGTTTCAGTCGCTATTGATCGTGTAGAGAAATTTTAGTTTATGATTTTGATAGACAAACATGGAATCAAATTCTATCTACAGCATGGTTCTAGCCTTAAACAGCATGGTTCTGGGATTGGTTATACAGGTATACTTCCATAAGAGTAGTTCAATCTGAATTTGGACAATGTTTCATGCAAATATTACCGATTTTTACAACTAGCGAACGGCATTATTTCGATTTTTGACTGATTTTTCAACTTTGAAATTTTTGAAAACTTGATACATATTCTTATAGGAAATTTTACGCTGATTCCGAATATACCACATGTTAGTATGCTGAAAAAATTATTTCGCACAACAAATCGCAAAAAACAGGCTATTTTGACATTTTTGACTACATTTTTGAAAATTTCAACCCGAAGATGTAATCCGATCATGCTGGCCAACGAACTTGAACTTTCGTTTTGTGTCCTTAACATTTTAAAATTTGTTTGAAGTTTCTAGCACAATTCTACGGACAGTTATCGTCTGGAATGACACATATATACATACATACATATATCATGTTTTCAAAAATTTCAAAGTTGAAAAATCAGTCAAAAATCGAAATAATGCCGTTCGCTAGTTGTAAATAGCGACTGAAATGTCGAAGATTTCTTCAAAAATTCGCTCATGGAGTCATGCTGCATGACTGGACTTTTAGTGATTTTTTTCATTGAAAATGGCTCGAGGGATTTTGATTAAATTCTCAGGAGTTACTCCTCTTCTGAAGTAGAAATGATATCCCACACCCCTCATACCTGGGAAAATACTCTGAGGGCGGTGATTAGCAAAAAACCTTGAACGATTGGTAAAAAACGCCGTTTTAGCGAAGTTTCGTAAAAAATTAAGCTATTGCAATCACTCGGAAAATTTAAAAATAGAAACTCCGTTTCATTGAAATCCGTTTTGAGGCATTCTGAAACGAATCCTAGAGCTTAACGCTTTTTCATATGTGTGTGTTTTCATATATATGAGTGTGTCCTACCAGACGATGATTCTCCTTAGGATTGAGATAAAAATTCCGTTCTTGCGCCAAAAAATCAAGCTTTCCAAACGAAAGGACGAATTCGTTGGCCAGCATTTTTTGAGCACAGTAAATTCGTCAAATTTCAAAATAAACTGCTAAAAAAATCATTAAAAATAGCAAAAACGGCTAAAAATAGTTGAATTTATATTTTTTAGCAGAATATTGCTCAAATAAAGTTTATCAACTATAAAATAGAACATTAAAAAAATTATGTGCAATATTATGCAGAAACATGTATTTAAATTTCATTAAAATTTGCTAAAATATCTATAAAAACTCCAAATTCGCTTTTTGAATCACAGAATATTATTTAGAACGGGTTTTTGGCCATAAAATTGGTAGTTAACAATTTCTTTTCCCTCAAAGTCCTTAATTTTCAAAACAATGTAACATAATATAGTACGATAATTTACGAAAATTCGCTCATACGATCATGCTGCATGACTGGAACTTTCTTGGTTATTTTTCCAATAGATACGACCCATCATAATAGCATCCATGTGTAATGAATACAAGTAGGGAAAGTTGTGTGAAGCCTCGCACCAGATTTTTTTTTAAATATAAGGATAGAAGATTTTGGAATGAAAAAGGCAAATATTTCGAAGTTTGTGGGTATTAAGGGAATTCAAAAAATTCAGAATGAGGAGCTGGTGAAGTGTATGGATGAGCATAATTTCGTCCATGACAATGTGGATCCTGTAGACTCGTCCGTACCAATGCTCCCAAATTGGAATTTGTCTACCAGACGCAGCATTTCCGTATCATAGACAGTCACTGTGGGGGGATGTTCCATCATATGCACGTTCTGCATAAGTAATGAGATTCCCAAAGGCCTGTACTGTGTCTATATAGCCCCTAGTATTCAAAGAGTCCAACATTCGACCGTCTCTCAAGTCGAATAAAAGCAAGATCCTCTCTCTAGTCGACGAACCATATTAGCCACTGTTCCCGCGAGTAGTTTACATTCAAACCACCTTTTTAGTTGCAGAACTGTTTCACTGTAACTAGATTTCTCTATATCATAAGAACGAATCAAGGTGGTACTTGGATATGTCAAAGCTATATGTATGATATTATCATGTAAACAGTAAGGGGGTAGTAATAATGCTACTACGGGCATCTCCCTAGGAAAAGCCATTTCTTGGATTTTGGTTTGGAATTCCAGATCCCAGATGTGCAGATTTGAGTATTCCGGCGCATGATCATCATAACAACATGAATACATGCCGACGAAATACTTCCCATTGTGGTCACACATCATGCTAAGGTGGTCAGTGTAACCCATTTGCCGACCATACCAGTTTGTCAGGTCTGGGGTATCGGCGATGGTCTCCGAATGGTTCCTGTCAATCAAAGCGAGAAACTTCAGCTTCAGGTTTTTATTTTCGTCTTTAACATAAACCTGAAGCAAAGTTTTTTGAACAATAACCAGGATGTTGTTGGATAGTTTGAGGAGTGATATTACGTGATTAGGTAGAGCGGGTTTTATTTCACCTGTCATGATTGGGTTGTCTGCTATGTTGAACACGGTGTATGATGAATAGAAGTCATCCATAGGCACCAATAACACTTCATTATCAGTCTCCAACTTCCAGCCGTAATCATAGTCGGTAATAAAGTCTTCCTTGAAGCATCCATTTTTCCAATTTCTTTTGAGCTCGACGTCATCCATGTATCTCCTTCTCCAAAAGCACAGCCTCGGCAGATTCTCGGTTTCGAACACTTCGTACGAAGATCCCACTTTCTTGCGATCAGCCTGTAACTTCAATCTCTCCTCCGATCTGTTTTTCCTGCACAGCTTTTTCCAGATGCGGTCGCTATTGACGGCATTGCGCCAACCAAGGCAAACTAACGAGCAAGATAGAACATCTCCCAAAGCTAAGTGTAGCAAAATGATTTCAAACACCTCTTCAGGCAAACCGAAATGGTTATCAACCGACATCGTTCGTTCGCGTACGAAATAAAGATGAACCGAAAACAACAATGAATGTTAATTATTATCGTTTCGCAATTACAACAAGGAAAGTAGGAAGCACTGAATATACCAACTAGGTGTGGCAGTGGCAGGATGACGGGAAATATGTTGAATTTATAGGTACTGTTATCAATACGATTATCAGATTGACGTGTCATTTCTGAAGTGTGTAGGTGGGAGATCTCCGTTAGATGCCTTTGCCTTGTGTGACCAACTTCTTCGTTCTTTCTCAACGAAAATTCGAAATATGGATGCGAAGCCTAGCGGCACGAATCAAACTAGGTAGTTCCTGACTGTAAATCTTGTGCCATTTGGGTATTATTGTATCTGTACCTACCTACCTTTTGGTTTATTATTTCCAATAAAAATAAGCCTATGTGATCTTATAGCAAAAAATTTTTATAACCCCCCCTCAAACTTTGTCACTTTACGTTTCAAGGTGCGTAGAATCCAAATTTGAAATGTCCGTCCGCCGTCCGGGCCATAAATGGCCTTAGAATTGACTTAAAAAATCTGTTCTTTCGCACATAGACTCCACTTGGGGTCTAGTTGGTCCTAACTTCTCGCCAGCTCGATCGCTCCACTCTCATGGGTGCTATGAGCCAAAAATAGGTGAAAAAGTGTCTTTTTTTGTATATTTCAAGTTGTATAGAAATTGGAGATTTATGAGTGAAAAGAAAATGTTAGCTATTCATTTTATGGAAAAAAAAGTATTCTAAATGATACTCTTCTATTCAAAAAGATATTTTGGATTTTAGGCTATTTTTTGCAATTTTATAGATTTTTTAAAACAAAATTTAATGAAGTTCAAGTTTTTAGCATAATTTCGTACATAATATTTTGAATGTACTATTTCATAGTTGATAAACTTTATTTGACCAATCTTATGCTAAAAAATATCAATTTAACGATTCGTAGCCATTTGCAGTGATTTTGTCAGCATATTTTTTGAAATTTGACCAATTAGATGATATCAATATACAGTATAGGTAACACTTTTATGTGTTGGAAAGATGACTTGGTAATAAATTGTTTTGTTTATCAACTACCTATTAAAAAGCGTAAAATTGTGAGATTCCGCTGCTGTAATGGATTGAACCCATTTGTGAGGTCCGAAGCTCCGAGTTCGGATACTAAATATACTATAAGCGGCGTTTAATAATTATGGACCAGAGATCTGCGTAGAAGGGCTGTCTAATACATAAATAATAAACCTTTGTGTAATAATTTGCAGCGTTTTTAGAAAAGTTTTGTGGAAAGTGAAGCTCTTTTAGTAGCTCCAAAAATTTAAAATCAATATTTTCAAAATGCTAAATTAAAATCTGTTTTATCACATTCTAAAATGATTTTTCATATACAGGGGCGCTTAAGTACCCTCCCGTGTGGCACGAATGCACAGATGGGCGCTTAAGCGCCCACACGCACTAAAAGTGTTAACAAAATTGACGAGAGCCAACTCGAATGGAAACCGGATCGAGAGCAGCTAGTTCCAATTATAGGGAAAAGTCTATGCATCGTCTAGTACCTACTGCTTACAGGTACCTACTACTCAATAGTACCTACCATATAGTGCCTTCTTTTCGCATTATTAGTTCATTATGGTTACTTATTGATATTAGTTTATAACTTAGCGTAATAAATCAGCTTTCCTTGACCCAACAATGGCTTAGGGATCATGAGATGTTATGAAAAAATTGGAGCATTCTAAAAAGTGGCGAACAATTTTCCTGCTATGAAAACTAAGGGAGTTGCATTTCGCTAGCAACTAATGGTTCTACGTGAAAATCAATAGAAAGGCACTTATCACAATCAACATTAAACTTACCGCAGGTACTAAGGAACTTGAATAAACTAAAGACTTGAGATAAGGTACAACTAAAATCAACAAAACACTCAAGTTTCAACTAAAAGGAAGAGGAAGCAGTTTGAGAGTAACAATTATTTGAAATGATCGATTCTAAACAAATTCAACAAATACATAAAGCCACACATAAAAAAAAAGTTATGTGGCAAGGTCTCTACAATTATGCCCATGTGGGAGACAGGTACCTTGAAATGAATTCCAGCCATGGTAAAAAACTCATACGATCATGCTGCAACTCTTTAAAAAAATCACTATTTGGAGACGTTCAACCCATTTTTGATCCCGTTGAGAAAACTATAAGTAGATATTTTACTCTTTTGAATATTAATCTCCCTAAAAAATTAATTTCTCCCTTGATGGGAAAAACAAAAGATCATGGATATGTCTAGTACCTACTGCTTACCAGTTGGTACCTACTACTCAATTGTATACCAACCATGTAGTGCCTTCTTTTCACAAGATTATTCCATTATGGTTACAAAACAATATTAGTTTATAACTTAGAGTAATAAATCATCATTCCTTGACACTACAATGGCTTAGAGGTCATGAGATGTTGTGATAAAATGAGAGCATTCCAAAAAGTGGCGAACGATTTTCCTACTATGAAAACTATGGGAGTTACTCTTCCCTAGTAACGCCTTGGTTGTACGTGAAAAATCAATAGAAATTCTACCTAGCCTTCACGTTTCGTGTTAATAATAATCTGAAGTGCCGGAGCGTTGAATTTTGTGTGGAGAAAATTTATAACTTAGCGTAATAAATCAGCTTTCCTTGACCCAAAATGACTTAGGGATCATGAGATGTTATGATAAAATTAGAGCATTCCAAAAAGTGGCAAACGATTTTCCTGCTATGAAAACTAAGGGAATTTCACTTCCCCAGCAACGCCTTGGTTGTACGTGAAAATCAAAAGAAATTGCATACAAGTCTGCAATACATTGGGACATTTTATGTCTTTAGTTGAAGACAAGTATGTGTTGCAGACTCGTATGCAAGCTCTAAGAGCCACTCAGCTGATCCAGACCCTGGGCATCGTCACGTAAATGTGCTAAAGAGACTACATACGAAATTGCAGCTTCCTAGAGTGTAAAACATAGAAATTAGCTTTAAGAGCGACTCATCTGATCCGGACCCTGGGCATCGTCAAGTAAATGTCCTAAAGAGGCTACATACGAAATTACAGCTTCCTAGAGTGTAAAGTATAGAAATTACCTATTAAAATGATTTAACCACCGCTTGACAAATTAAACCGTTCTCGCAATATTTGGATCACCTGCTATGAATCGAATCATCGAAATACCAGCTCAGTGAAATCATCAGAAATTAACAAGCGGTGGCAATCATGTACACAATATCAATTATTGAGAATGATCACCTGAGTGTAAACAATTATTCAAATAACCTTGCTCATAACTCAGCTTGTTGGCCACGCACTTCGCAGTAGTTAACATAATATGGTTGGATAAATCGAGAGCTTTCGAACGAATGGTCAACGAATTTTGTGGGATGAAAAACGACGAAGTACCATTTCCCTAGCAACGACTCGGTTGTAAGTGGAAATCATCAAAATATTTTCGTGAGCAATTTTCCGTGACTTTTTTTAGCTTATGTGCCATAGCAAAGACATGAAATGTCAAAAGTGCCGGAGCGTTGCATTTTGTGTGGAGAAATAAAAGTGTCGGTTGCGAAAAAAGTGTGGCGAAAAATTCCTTGACTCCCAGCCAAAAGACATATCCATGTAAACATAAACCCCAACCAACTGTGTCCGACATACAACGTAGAACAGAAATCGCATCACCACCACCTCCAAGACGAACCAGGACTAAAACGAAGAAATCAACACACACACACACTACAGTTATGTTATAGGTATTATAACCTTGTAAGCTCAGCAACTCTTGCTTCTCGTTTATTTTTATCAAATTCAGTAAAATTCACTCAGGTTATTCGTGAGTTTTGGATTTTCTTTCTCGTGATAGTGGAGTTTCATTGAGTTTTGGATTGAAAACCAGAAAAATCTGTTCAAATGTGAACTCGCGTCGGGATGACGAGTTTCACCGATCGAGGCGCCACCGCCTTTTGTGAAATCCAGCCTTTTTTCCGCGTTTGTAAACATTCTATTAAGGTGAGAAATCTTATATTTGCGTTCTTATAAAATTATTAGGTAGGTTGTTCCACTCATTTCTGTCTTTTAGTTCGAAACCACCTTTGAAATGAAAGATAGAAATGAGTGGAACAATCAACAAACCCCCTGTTGAGACTATAGACACCATCAACTGCTACACTGATGGTTCTAAGATGGACAGGGGACCCGAACCTTCCTCTGGTGCTGGTGTGTTCATACTCAGCCTTCAAGTGGCAGACTCTTATAGCCTTGACAATATGCAACTGTGTTTCAATCTGAAATCTATGCTATCAACACGTGCTTGGTCACCTTACAAAACCACACTACTTATAAATAAACATTCACATTTTTACTTATAGTCAGGCCAGCATCAAAGCACGCCTGAACCCCCTCACGACCTCAAAACTCTGGTCTGGGGAACAAAGAAATACATTAACAATTTGTTTCTTAACAACAACAAAATAACCATAAAATGGATTCCTGGTCATGAGAATCACGAAGTTTCTGGGCCTTTCTCCCTCCATCTGCATTTCCAAAAATGCCTGTGAAACCTAAATTAAAAAGTTCCAGTCATGCAGCATGATCGTATGAGCGAATTTTCGTAGATTATCGTAACATTATATTATATTACTGTTTTGAAATTTGTGCATTCCGAGTACAAAGAAATTGTTAACCACCAATTTTATGGCAAACAAACTCGTTCCTAATCATATTCTACGAATAAAAACAGATTTAGGATGTTTAGCAATTTTTCAGTTTTTCAATAGATTTTCAGCAAAATATTGATGAAATTCAAGTACATTTTTCACCATAATTTTGTGAATACATTTTTGAATGTTTTAGTTCATCGTCAATAAACTTCTTTCGACTACGATTCTGATAAAAATATAAATTTAAGGTAATTGTTTACTATTACTTTGTCACCTCTAACTTTTTCAGTATTTAGATATATTATCAGCAATCCAACGACAGATAACATAAATTTGAGGGCCGGAAAGTCATATTTACCTTACTAATCTATATTATACTAATCTGAATTTATACTAAGGGATTGACTACTTGATGTTATGTATTTTTGAGATTCGAGCGAAGCGATCATCCAGACCACTGATCTATGCTAAAAACATGGATGTTTTTAGCATAGATCAGTAGTCTGGATGCTCGCAAGCTCGCATCTCAAAATTACATAACATCAAGTAGTCAATCCCTTAGTAAAAATACAGATTAGTCGGACATGTAGGTTAGTATCTAAAGTAAGTATCTTACTTTTTTACTTTTCCGGGCCTCAATAAATATAAATCCTTTATTTACAAGCATAAATATTACAAATGTCTTCATACTGAAAAAGTTAGAGGTGACAAAGTAATAGTAAACAATTACCGAATTTACAATAAAAACAGCATACGAAGTAGCACCCACGTTTTTATGGCACCCGTATAAGGGTGCCACATTGTCAACCCCTCATATCTTACCTCAACTTCAACAATAAACACATAAAAGATTTTCTCTATTTAATTTAAGCTCTACTGGATGATAAGGATTCATAATTACAATTTTACATTGATTCAGTGACCAGCAAAGAGCCTTTGAAGTTTGAGAGGTGGGTGCCAGTTGAATGGATTATGGATCACAAATATACGGCTGTAGTTCATCGTTTTTCCGCGTGTTTCGCCGCTGTCGGGTTTTTCGTGTATATTATAATATACATAATAATATACACATTCTATTTTGCTTACTGAATGGCTACCGGAGACCTGGCAGGGTCGGCCATTGCTTTGAATAACCTCGTCTTCTCCCCACCTCCTCTCTTTTAAAAAGCAAAGAACTAAAACAACTGGAACGCTGTCTCAGGGCTGAGCGTGCGTTCGGGCGGGTTGAGAGCCTCACCGACCATGTGTTGGATGACTACACAACTACTCCCAGTCAAAAGCTCAGGAAATTCTCAATTTTAGTTCGATTTTGATGAAATTTTCAGGGATTGTGTTGGTTAGTCTCTTTATGTTCCCCTATGAATTTCATTGCAATCGAATCAATAATGACGTGTGCGCAAGCTCAAACGTGAATTCATAAAATAACGTCGATTTTTAACGATCTATAGGTTCGATTTTGTTCAAACCCGGAGGGTAGTTGGCTATACGTATCAGAAATATGCTCTATGAGTTTTATTGCGATTGATTGAGTAATGACCATTGTGCATGCGCAAAAATAAAATTAATTGACACTTGTGAAACTCGGAGACTAAGTGACCGATTTTTATGGAATTGTCTGGTTTTGTGTGGGTTAGCTTCTAGATGGTTCCCTTTAAATTGCATTGTTGTCGGATCAATAATAGGGTGCGCGCATGCGCAAAAGTCAGATTCTAACAACGTCGATTTTTTACGATCTATTGGTCTGATTATGTTCAAACTTGGAGGGTAGTAGGGTAGAGGTTTCTAGGAAGGTTTCCTATGCATTTTATCGCCTTATTGATATTAACTTGGTTAACACACGTGAAACTCTGAATCTAATTGACCGAATACTCTCAAGAAGTGTTAGGGGACCCTAGATGATCTCCTATAGCCTTCTTTTACGTAATATCATCCATTTAGGCAAATTTTTGGGACTTTAGGAAATCTGGAATGAAATAGAAAGTTCCAGTTATGCAACAAAATGTAAAATAAAATTCAAGATCATCTCCACAGAAGTATTTCAGGATGGTACATACGTGATGAGGTCACATCTTTCATGCATTATTCTAGTACCTACCTAGTTATAGATGGTTGCTCAAAAATGGATGATGCGCCGCGAGTGGTCGCGGAAGGTAGGGGGGATATAAGAGCGCATGGGAGCGGAACCAGTATCCACAAAGCATGTACCTAGCAAATCAACAAAATCTTTTATTGTTGAAAATGATATAACTGCGTTAATCTGTGAAAATTGCTACGAAATTGTTATTGAAGAAGGAAGCTGGTTTGACCCCCGCTTTCCGATCCAAATTTACAAGACGAACAATTAGCCGAAAATGCGGATTCATTGAGTACCTATCGGAAAGTTCGACCACATGCATCGGAATGAATCAACATAATGTATAATTGATCAAATAATAAGAACATGTTGTATAAGCTTGTAAATATTCAAGTAGGCACTGCATAGGAACCTACTTCTTGCCTTTATGTAGTAAAGCATTGTTACACATTTTAATGACATTTCAAATTTTATTTAAATGATTCTTTTCCATAAAATTTAAGAATTGAAACATTCTCTGGAGAACTGACACCGAAAAACGCATGAAAAGTAACTTTTTCGACAAGAGTAAGAGAACGTTCCACACATTCCTTTGCACAAAGTGGTATGGTGATAAATTGCCATTTTGGATTTTGTATTTACTCAAGGCAAGATCCACTTTTGAGAGTTGACAATCGAAAGCACTCAACCAAAAATATGTATGTAATAATTACCTCAAACAATGAAGCATTTGAAGTGCAAGGTACCCGGGAAAAGTTTATAATTATACTGAGAGAGTTCGTCAGCCAATTGAATCTAGCCTCATCTGCGCTGTTCTCTTTTTTTCAATCAACATTAAGTACAAATTTTCAAGATTTTTTAGCTGAGCTTCTGTAATTTGTCTTCCACTATAAGTGGGGCGTCTATTGGTTCATAGTGTTTTAAGGTAATCACTGCAGATATTTTAGTAACAATTTTGCTTGTGGTGTCAAACCCTGTGAAAGCATGAAAGGCAGGTAACACCGCTGTAGCTGTGCGGCATAAGCTTTCAGCAACGATGTAGCAGACCCCTGGATCCGTGACTTTCCACTTCGTCTCTGGTTTCCGAGTACTATCACGATTCACTGGGCCAAGTTCTGTGCACTCGCTATATACTTGTTGAAATGAACTAATGTTTTTAGGGATTTTCTACGTAGGTTAGCTGTTTTTACTCATTTACTTTCGTAGCCTTTCGCTCATAATCTGGACTCAAAATATTTTATGGAAAATTCATCGTACCTGTCAACAACAGAGGCAATCCTGTGAACATGCGAGGAAAAATTATTGAAAAGTGATGTATTGAAAATAACACGTTTTTATGTTGGTAGTTCACTATTGGGACAAAGTGAAACGACACGGCTCCAAGGGTTTGTGATTGAATATCAAAACCACTCGTGATTGGTTGCCACACCGTTGCTTATAGCTTAGGCTGCTCAGCTTCAGCGGTGTTACCTGCCCTTAAGCTTTCACAGGAAAAACACAAAAGCAAATTTGTGACGAAATAATGGACGCCTCAGCCCCACTCGGACTTGGGAGACGAATAACAGAAAATCATCTAAAAAATCTAGACAGATTGTATTCAACGTTGATTGGAAAAAAGAGAACAGTCAGAAAAGGCTAGATTTAATTTCCTGACGAAATCTTTTGGTGTACTAATAAACCTTTCCCGTGAACCTTGCACTTCAGACGCTTTGCATCTTGATTATCTGAGGGCATTTCTACAAACACATTTGGTTGAGAGCTCTTGATCGTCAACAATCAAAATTGGATCCTGCCGCTTTTGAATAAATGAAAAATCAAAAACGACAATTTATCACCTAGTTTCGTAACGAAATCAACAATGACCGAAGATTCCATACCGCCTTGTTAGTGCAAAGGAAAATGTGATGGAACGGTCGATTGCACTTACCGGAAAAGTGATGTTTCGTGCTTTGTACTGCGTCAGTGCTCCAAAGAATGTTTCAATTATCAAATTTTGTGGATAAGAATAATATAAATAAAATCTATTATAATAATGGGATACATAAGTACAAAGTGATAACGCTTGAACGCCTTCACCGATTCTCTTCAAATTTTTTTTAAACTGACCGGCATGAAGAAAACTGGTGCAGATAATTCTACCAAGTTATAAATCAGATTCCTTCATATTAAAAAAATTATAATAATAGGATACATACAAAGTGATAACGCTTGAACGCCTGCACCGATTCTCTTCAAATTTTTTTTAAACTGACCGGCATGAAGAAAACTGGTGCAGATAATTCTACCAAGTTATAAATCAGACAAGTGAAAAAGCCCGTGTCACCACGGGATGCAAGTACAAACTTTAATTATGCAAATAAAAAAGCAAAATCTTTCTGTTTCAACTTAATTTTTATTTATTCAAGTTGTATTAAAAAGTTGTAAAAAAAAGTTACATTCATTCAGTTACAAAATGTATTCTAATGCTTCAGGAAATATAACATTGCGGGTGTATACTAAACCATTCTGATGCTGTCCTTGATTTTCAGTCCTTGATTTCAAGGACAGCATCAGAATGGTTTAGTATACACCCGCAATGTTATTCCTGAAGCATTAGAATAAATTTTGTAACTAAATGAATGTAACTTTTTTTAATACAACTTGAATAAATAAAAATTAAGTTGAAACAGAAAGATTTTGCTTTTTTATTTGCATAATTAAAGTTTGTACTTGCATCCCGTGGTGACACGGGCTTTTCCACTTGTTTTAAAATGTTACTAAAATGTATAACAATACTTCAAGAAATGTCGGTATGTAGGTTACCTGTGCAGTGCCTTCATGATCATAGATGCTGTTACTACGTATTTCTTCAATTATGTGTTGATACCTATAATTCGACATACCTCGATATTCCTATAGTTCGATGGATGTGGTCCAACTTACCTTTACTGGATCTATACATCTGAAGTCAAGATGCCTTAATGAATGTTTGAGTTTGAGTTGAGATTCAATTCCTTTTGTTTCTCATCGTCAAGTGGTTTGGAATTATTAGTCTCCTTGCCTATTTTTCTCGAGATTTGGGAATTTCAAATGAATGTGATAAATGGTGATGAAAATTAAAAATACCTAAATGATTGTATAGGTAATAATAATGTTAAAAAAACCGAAAAATGTCACATTACCTGTCTCTAGTAAATAGAGGAGAAAAAAAGTTGATTAATCTTCAAAATACAAATGTTCATTATTGAAAATAATAAATCCAAATGTGTCACTTCAACAAGAGGTCGGATTGTTTCGATTTTTGTAGTTTTAGGGTCGATATGTATAGTAAAAATCCAAGTGAGCGGATTCCAGTTACTTGGGCGACCTAAGCTATTGCGAAACTGATAAGCAGTAGGTACTAGACATATCCATGATCTTTTGTTTTTCCCATCAAGGGAGAAATTAAAATGCTTGAAAATTTTAATTAGTAATGGACCAATAGCCATTGAAAATTAAATGCTTGCATACGACTCTGCAACACATTGGGACATTTTCATGTGTGTTTTCTTATTATTTTCTTATCATTAGGGAAAAAACTGGATTCTAGAGCCACTCAGCTGATCTGTAATCGGTCAGTTGTGTTCAGAAGTCCCTCAAGGGGCTACATACCAAATCTCAGAATCGTGGGATCATTAGGGAAAAAACTGGATTCTAGAGCCAATCAGCTGATCTGAGATCGGTCAGTTGCGTTCAGAAGTCCCTCAAGGGGCTACATACCAAATCTCAGAATCGTGGGATCATTAGGGAAAAAACTGGATTCTAGAGCCACTCAGCTGATCTGGGATCGGTCAGTTGTGTTCAGAAGTCCCTCAAGGGGCTACATATCAAATCTCAGAATCGTGGGATCATTAGGGAAAAAACTGGATTCTAGAGCCACTCAGCTGATCTGGGATCGGTCAGTTGTGTTCAGAAGTCCCTCAAGGGCCCACATACCAAATCTCAGAATCGTGGGATCATTAGGGAAAAAACTGGATTCTAGAGCCACTCAGCTGATCTGGGATCGGTCAGTTATGTTCAGAAGTCCCTCAAGGGCCCACATACCAAATCTCAGAATCGTGGGATCATTAGGGAAAAAACTGGATTCTAGAGCCACTCAGCTGATCTGGGATCGGTCAGTTGTGTTCAGAAGTCCCTCAAGGGGCTACATACCAAATCTCAGAATCGTGGGATCATTAGGGAAAAAACTGGATTCTAGAGCCACTCAGCTGATCTGGGATCGGTCAGTTGTGTTCAGAAGTCCCTCAAAGGGCTACATACCAAATCTCAGAATCGTGGGATCATTAGGGAAAAAACTGGATTCTAGAGCCACTCAGCTGATCTGTAATCGGTCAGTTGTGTTCAGAAGTCCCTCAAGGGGCTACATACCAAATCTCAGAATCGTGGGATCATTAGGTAAAAACGTCATTTCTGATGGTCATAATCATCGTTGTGGCCACTTGGGACAATTTTCGTGAGCAATTTTCGTGAGCAATTATTTTCCGTGACGTTTTTTTAGTTTATGTGCCAAAGCAAAGACATGAAAATGTCAAAAACATCGCAACTTTCGAATTGTTTTCTATATTTTTGATCTTACGCCAAAACTAAGCTAGTTAGCAAGGAACGATATATTACTTATGTTCATGACGTTTAAATTCTTCGTAGAATAACCTATTAAAATTTGAAATATGTGTAAGTATCGAAGTCGCAATCGCTTGTAAAAAACGGCACTTTTTTCAATTTTGGTGATATGTTTCACTTGGATTTTTTAAGAGCTTTAGTCTCAGAAACTGTCACACCAATTGAAAAACTTATTAGTACAAGTAGTTACAAGTAGATCAGTGCTCACGAAATGAGTCACATGATAACGTATTTTCTTGTAAGGAGATCCGCGTGAAATAGACGCTTCCTGCGTTGAATAAGAGACAAAATGGCTTGGGAGCTCAATCAGCTAATCAATGACCTCTTAGTCGTCAGCAGCCCCTGGCACATCTTTATTTTCACAATGTTACAGATTACATCCATACCAAGTTTCATCAAAATCGGACGTCGGGAAGTGGCATTTAAAACGATTTTAAGAGGACATACATACAACATCAGCGAACAAAGTGAACACAATAGCTCATTTTCCCTTTTTTTTAAAAGAAAATGCGCTAAAAATAAAATTAAAATATAAATCAGATCAGGTATCAGATAACGAATGATTATATAATTCTAATAGTATGTAATCAGATTCACAGTATTTGACCGGGGGATACCAACGGATTCTGCCTCAGGTTTGTTATCTGTAATGGAAAATAATAAACCTTTGTGTCAAGGATTTACAGTGTTTTGACTTCATCTTCACCAGTAAGCCAGTGACGCTTCGATGGCAGACGTGTATTTTTAAGTTACCTATTAAACCAATTATCTACCTATTAAATCCTTGCCAATGACAGACCAGCTGAGCTGGGCACTATACAAAAGGCAGAGGGGGGGTATACTGGAAGCTCGGAAGAGACCCTGGAGGAGCTCCTACGGGTGCACTTTCCTGGGTCTGCACGCATACACAGTGAAAGCTTTCCACATCAGCATACTGATGACTTCTGCCGTGAAAGGAAAGCCTTGTATGCAGCTTCTGGCAGGATATTTACACCTCATAGAGTTAAATGGGCACTTGGCACATTTAAGCCCTATAAATCTCCGGGCCCGGATGGGATCATCCCAGCCATGCTACAGCATGGAGGGGGGGCTCTCGTGCCGGTGCTGGTTAAGATTTTTAGGGCCAGTTATACGCTGAACCACATCCCTAGGATGTGGAGGAAGGTCAGGGTGGTCTTTATTCCGAAAGCAGGCCGACAGGGCCATGCAAAAGAACTACCGCCCCATCAGTCTCATGTCCTTCCTATTGAAAAACCATGGAGAAGATTGTGAACCTTGTGATCAGGGAAGAGCAATTAACCTATTAACCCAGATACCACTCCAGGCGGGCACAACACGCGTATCAGAGGGGGAAATCTACTGAGACTGCTCTGAATGAACTAACGGTGTTGACTGACAGGAGTCTGGAGGCCAAGGAAGTAGCTCTCTGCTGCTTTATGGATATAGGTGGAGCATTTGACAATACGTCATATGACTCCATCATTAAGGCAGCAGAGGATCGAGATGTCGATCCGCAGATCACCAAATGGATACATACCATGTTGAAGGGCAGGGTTGTATCCTCGGAGTTGGGGGAGGCAATCGTCAGTGCCATTCCAAGTAGGGGATGTCCGCAGGGTGGTGTGCTCTCCCTTCTGTTATGGCTACTCGTGGTAGATAGCCTCCTACAAAAACTCAAAGACAATGGCTTTGAGGTGGTAGGATATACTGACGACATTGTGGTCATTGTCAGGGGCAAGTTCGAGGAGACAGTCCGCGAACGGTTGCAGATGGCGTTGGATGTCGTACAGCAATGGTGCACGGAGGAGGGGCTATATGTGAACCCTGATAAAGTGACCCTTCTTCCGTTCACCAGAAGACGAAAGGTTGACATGCTGTTGACGAATGTCAGACGTTCCGGTCTGTCTGGGAGGCAGGCAGCTTCCCTTCTGCACCAGGGCCAGATACCTGGGAGTCACTTTTGATCAGAAGTTAACCTGAACGCCTCACATTAAGAGGGCCGTGGATAGGGCCATCTTTGTTATGGCGTCGGGCCGACGCATGTTAGGGAAGACATGGGGCTTGAGCCCAAAGATAACCATTTGGTTATATACCACAGTGGTCAGACCGATGCTGACCTACGGGGCCCTTGTCTGGTGGACAAAGGTCAGCCAGGCAACGGCTGTGAGTCAGCTGGCAAGGCTGCAAAGGATGGCGTGCATTGGGGTTACAGGCTCCATGCACACGAGTCCTACAGCTGCACTGAAGGACCTTTTGGACCTTCCTCCTCTGCACATCCATGTGAGGAAGGTTGCCTTCCTGCAGGGAGTGAGGTTGTGGAGGAATGGCTTTTTAAAGCGGTAATCTGGGCGTACTCACCATGCCATCTTGAAGGAGGTTGCAGTGGATGAGTCATCGCTCAGTGTTTCCGATCACATGGCAAAGACACGGAACTTTGATCTCCCTTTCAAGGTCTACATTCACAGTAGATCAATGTGGTCGGAAGGGAGGCCCCAATTCGAACGTGGGGCTATAGTGTTCTATACAGATGGCTCCGTCATGAATGGTAGGGCTGGCTCGGGTATTTTTGGCCCACGAACGGAGATTTCAGAATCTCTGGGAACAGTCGCCACCATTTTCCAGGAAGAAATATATGCCATAAGCTCCTGCACTGACAGACTGGTGAGTCGTCAAGTGAATAAAGCAAAAATCTACATTTAATCAGATAGTCAAGCAGCCTTGAAGGCACTAGCTTCTTTCACCATTTTGTCGAAGCTGGTGTGGGAATGCTTGACTAACCTCAAGACCCTTGCCAGGAACAATAAGGTTACCTTGCTGTGGTGTCCAGGGCACCAGGGGGTGGACGGGAAAGAACAAGCTGACGCTCTTGCTAGGAAGGGTGCTGCTTCTCTCCCTGTGGGCCCAGAACCTTTTCTGGCCACTACGGAGAGCTTTCTCCTCGGAGAGCTCACCAAATGGGAGAGTAAGAAGAGGACTGCCCACTGGCTCCACGTCAAGGGCCTGAGGCAGGCGAAACAATTTATTCACTTCTCTATGAAGAGAGCTAAGGAGCTGCTCAGCCTGGGGAGAAGGGAGCTGCGTATGGTTGTGGGGCTCTTAACTGGGCACTGCCCACTTGGATACCATCTCCATAAAATGGGCAAATCAGACTCCACTCTCTGCCGCTTTTGTGGGGCGGAAGACGAGACGGCGAGTCATGTGGTCTGCCATTGCCCTATATTGGCAAGAAATCGCTTCTTGAATTGGGGCAGAACCTCCATCGATCCCCAAGACATTAAGACAAGGGAGATTAAGACTCTCCTCGCTTTTGCCAAAACGTGTTGGGGAAGGATCGACTTCCCAGCTGTGGCTGGCATTGTTGATATGGCGCCAAGCCAGACTGGGGCTGCGACCCAGTAACTTACCGAGTGTGGAGCACTTGGGTCCCAGGCAGTGCCTGATGGCATGTGCGAGTGCCGGAGCTCGGCAGATAGTGCTGTGGTTTGTCAGGTGCTGTCGGTTGTAGGCAGCAGATATCTAGCTGTCGGTATCGGGAGTCTGTGGGGAGGAGGTACGGCCTCCTTCTCCAGCTACAATAGGCCATTACGGCCTCAGTGGCTTAAAAAAAAAAAAAAAAAAAAAAAAAAAAAAAATTATTGTTGGCCGTAATTTGAGTTATACTCGTATGCATACGAGTTTCTTTTTTATCCCAATCCAATTCAGTGTTTTTGAACGAGGTCCACATTGGCAAACCGGCGATATTCGAGTGGAAGATTTGCATAACTACATACCGACATGTAGGTACATCTGATTCATATTTCGTTCATTTACCAATAAGTCGATTGCAGACCAAAAATTTGTGTTTTTGGACTGCATCTGTAGCAAAGACCTAGCGATACTAAGGTAGCAGACTTGAATTCACGTAACATATCAATAACCTGGTATGATGGGCCACAGTTACAGCGATCTACAAAACAATCGTTTCTGGGCGCTCAAACTCTTATTTTTCAACCACACATGTAACACCACATTCATCTTGAGATAGCAGACGACCATGTTTCAGTTGTCCATGGATGAAAGTGTTATGGGCCGATTGGTTCCCCCTCTAGCTGTTAGTCATATTTTTGCAAATTGAGTTCTGTTCAACTTGTCGCCATCGGTTTTGGACTAGTAGACGTGCATATCTAATACAAACCCAATTGAGTAGGTACTAACAAATTCAATAATTGGTACGTTTCTATAGATCAGTTGCCCCTTTTCAGCCGGGTTCCTAGTGGCTTTGGCGGTTATCACCTGTAACTTGTACATCGGCTGAATTGAAAGATGAGGCGGTGTCGAAGGGGAAAATTAGGCCAGTGCATCGACAGCAAGATTACACCCGTACCAGCGAAATGCTCGGTAGATGTCTCCGCCCTTAAGTTGTGCATGTCCTCATCCGCATTTACACGCAGTTGCGAAGAAGTTGATAAGGGTGGAAGTGCAAGGTGACGCTGATGTTGCAGTAGGCATAAGGAATACGTGTTTAATGCTTGAAAGCAATTTAGATAAAACAGCCGAAATTCCTATGAGTTTGTGGTGAGTTTAAAAGCAAAATAAATTTGTAATTCTCATTCGGCCACAGTACACCAAGCATAGAGTTCTTAAATGTCTCAAAAGTACTTTGATGTCCCTCCTTTTGATTTGACTGTTTCACATATCCTATACTCTTGAACGAGCAATTCTCGTATAATGTATCAGGGGATACATAACCCCCCCCCCCCCCCCCCCCCCAAATTCAGACTCGAAAACACAATCTGCACTGGTCAATCCTCCAGAGTGATCTCCGTGGTGTTCTGGGCCATTCGACAAAAGTTGCTTCTATCTGGTCTTAACTGTGGAAGGTATAAAAAGCTTACTGGCTGTAGCTCCACAAAAAGAAATTTTTACCCAGGTTTCATATAATCCAAAACGATTTCTGTGGGGGGAAAAAATTCACATTTTGTTGAGGGAATTGGAGCACATTTAATACCTACGCCTTTTCAAAGCTTATTAAAATTTTTGCTTGCTGGTTGAGGTATTACAGTACCCACATTCAGCGTATTTAGTAGGTACACTTACAAAAGAAGATATAGAATTACAAAATTAAATTATTTTGGTACCTAATCTGTTGGCTACGAGAGTTAAACATTCTCCTTCCCCGAAGCTCGGTCTCTGGATCTTTAAACATAGTTTGTTAACCTCAACAGAACCGAGGAAGACCAACGGGAGCTGTGAAATTCTTGGTTCGCTCTTGTATGTCTTCTATTATAAAATGGTTGATTCGGCTGCTGTTCTGAAGGAGGATTGGCAACTTCGCAGGTGCCACTTGGTATCATAATTTTTCAAAGTGGTCGCCACTTAGACAGTGATTCGTAATTGTATATCTTGGCTGGCACATAGATATAATGATATGAAATTTTCTGGAAGATTGCCACAAGTATAGCATTGTGGGATTCAGTAAATAACCATTAAAATGAAATAAAAAGTATCCTTGCTGTTTTTAAACGTCATTCGAAGCAATATACACCATAAAATACATATATATCCCGGGGGATAATGAGGGAGGGTGCCTCCTAACTTCAATATTGTATGGGTGCCACAATGTTTGAATATTTATTTATATACATATACACCAGGGAATAATGAGGATGCTACATTACTTCAATATCGTATGGTTGCCACATAGTTGGTGACTTGAAATTTTCTAGAATGGTGCCACAAGTATAGCATTGTGGGATTCAGTAAATAACCATTAAAACGAAATAAAAAGTATACCTTGCTGTTTTTAGAGGTCATTTGAAGCAATATACACCATAAAATACATATATACACAAAATAGCTTACTTATTGTAAGTATGTATGTATGTTAGAATGTGTATATTGTATGTATGTAAGAATGTGGTATATGCGTGAAATAAGCATGGAGCGCTGTGAACGATGAGGGAATATAAAAATAACAAAAGGCAAACCTTTGTTATTGCCTTTTGTTATTTTTATATTCCCTCATCGTTCACAGCGCTCCATGCTTATTTCACGCATATACCACATTCTTACATACATACAATATACACATTCTAACATACATACATACATACATACATTATTATTTCTCATCCCTACTCCGTGCTGTTTACTGGGTCAGAAGTGACACCTGTAGACATCTGGCGGGTCTACAAATGACGATTGATCAGTTTTCGACCGGAGAGGAAAAATGATTAAATTACTAAAATGGCTATTAAAAAATAAGGGTTGATCGTAGAAGGGTGAAAATTTAGGATTGTATGTATTTTTGTATGTTGTATCATAAAAAATAGAAATTAAAAATTTTGTCTAAAAAATAAAAAAAAAAAATTTAGGGGTGGACTACCCCTAACATTTAGGGGGATGAAAAATAGATGTTGGCCGATTCTCATGGATACCGGATAAGCACAAAAAATTTCATCAAAATCGGTCAAGCCGTTTCGGAGGAGTATGGCAACGAAAACTGTGACACGAGATCTTTATATATTAGATAGATATATAGATTCATCATATTATATACCTTGCTGATATGCTGGATATTTACCTACATTATTTAACTGAACATTTTTTCTCACCTTTCCATTATCTGGTCAACGAATTTGCTTTATTCCCATAACATGTGTTGACTAAAAACGATAATGGGGACTCTGCACATAATCCTGGCCCCAATCCCGAGCTACGTACTGTATTTTGCTCTGGGGATACTCCTGTCATGCTGCCGAGGTTTTTAAGCTTCAAAAAAGAGCAGTTCGAATTTTGAGGGGGTTGAATTGGAGTCAGAGCTGCCGTAGTCACTTTAGAGACCTCGGGATTCTGACAATTCCAAGCTACTATGTCCTGAATTCCCTCCTGTTTGTTCGGGAGCGTACTGACTCAATTATAAGAGGTAACGATGTTCATCAATACCCCACCACCAGCCCAACAGCTACTCGCCTTACGACAACGTTGATAAGTGATCCTGTACACATCGGGACTCGTCTTTTCAATTGCCTACCAGTACAAATTCAAATGCTTCCAGTTAAAAAGTTCAAAAGTACCTTGAAGCGAGCCCTGATTGAGATTGAACTTTATGAAGTATCAAGTTTTTTT
>JAUMHS010000013.1:7109260-7302973 GCA_030762985.1 Adelphocoris suturalis
GGAGGTAGTGTGGAAGACGCCAGCGCCCACCACCAACCCACAGGCTCCGCCAGCCCACACTCTACCTGCGCCTCCATCCAGGTGGATAAGCTCACGAGACGTTCCCGTGCCTCGTTGGGACGAGATGAGCGCAGCGGGGTGGTCTTCGCCCGAACCAGCCCCACCGCAACCACCCAGCCGCGGCCAAGGGCCAAACCCTCGCGAGTTTGGTACCCCTCGGCAGAGCTCGGGTCGGGGGAGGCCGCCCTGCGGCGCTCGTCGAGACCGACGAGGCCGAGGCTCCCCTCTGGCGCGGGGCAGGCGGCCCACACATCCGCCTCAGCCCCAACTGGTGAGGGTAACATACGGAGACTTCCGTATGTCCCTCCAAGTCCTCCCCAACAGGCGTCGTCGTTAATAACACGACGTCTTGGGGGGGCGCCTGTGGTGAAATTCACCACCTTTCAACAGCCCTTTTCAGGGCAACCAAAAAGAGGTACTCAAGACACGATCACATATAAAAGACGTCGAGTTACACCTCCGAAAAACAATATATTTCGCCCGAGAGATTATGCGAAATATATACATACAGACAAAATATTCGTCAATAAAAAACAAGCCAGTCAACCGGGACGCCCACCGGGCGAGAGAGGCTCGGCAAGCGCAACACAAGTTGCCTTGAGTATTCAAAACCCTCAAAACAATATAAATACCAATGGCAAACAGCCAAACCAAAGACGTAGAGTTACTCCGTCAAGTAATAATATATTTCGCACAAGAGATTATGCGAAATATATAAAAACAGACAAATTATGCACTGACGAAACACAAGCCAGTCAACCGGGACGCCCACCGGGCGAGAGAGGCCCGGCAAGCGCAACACAAGTTGCCTTGAATATTCAAAACCCTCGAAATGATATAAATATCAACGGCAACCAAACAAATCAAAGACGTCGAGTTACACCTCCGAAAAACAACACATTTCGCCCGAGAGAATATGCGAAATATTCACTCGTAGACAAAATAAGAAATAATAACTTACAAGGCAGCGTCTACAAACACCCACCGGGCGAGAGAGCTGGGTCGAGACCACCATACCAGGTTGCCTTAAAAACAAGCACTCGACAATCTGACACACAGATTACGAGAGAGAACAGACAAACCAATCAGGTTACACCTGTTATGCGAAGAACATTAAGCGAGCCAACCAGGAGACAGCCCGGCCGAGCCGAGAGCCGGCAAATTCATTTACATACTAACCATAAAGCGGCCACCCCTCTGAGCCAATCGGAGGCGGCCGCCCCCCTATAAATATACGCACTGGGGCCCAACATATTCATTCGACTTTTGACGCTCATCGAAGGAAGAACTTGGAAGAATACGAAGTCTCTACACGCATTCGCTGACGAACCTTCTGTCTTGCACGAAGTTTTCTACACGCACTCGCTGACGATCCTTCTGTTCTTACACGAAGTCTCTACACTCATCAAGACATTCAAAAGGCATTCTTTCTCTCCTCACAGATTTCCCTTGGCATCTACGAGTCCAGTTAACACACTGCTCATTGCCCACCGTAGATCTACTGGTAGAGTACCACCCGGCACAGTTCAGACCTCGTCAGAACTCGTGCGTCCGCAGGGATACTCGAGTCGTGCCGCCCAAATCTCGTAGCATTAAGCTCTTGATTGACCGCTGGGACACGCCATCAAATTGCACAGCTCATCCGCTCCAATTTGGTGTCTAAGGAAGTCTTTATCAAGACTAAGGGAGGACCCTGACAAGCTAGGAGAGAGCTCCGTCAAGCGAGTCCCCCTATATAAATCCTGCATCCTATACGGAGAGGTATTTCACACGAGTTAAATAACTCGGGTATATTCATGGAGCGCAGCCCGTCTATCTTTCTCGGTCTCGAGGAAGACGGTACCGGCGCTGCCGCAAACGCTAGCCCGAAACTCGACTGGTTGTAAAACATCGTTTACAAATCAGCAACACAAGCAATCATATACGAAGACCTTACCTGCAACCGTTCAGATGAAATCCGCATTCCTCCATTCCACCATCACATTCCAGACTTGCTCTGAAGGAAATCATTTCGACTCCACCTACACGCATGAATATCCTCGATATTCATCCCACGGTTACTCCGCCGACACGAGTGTACAAAACACTCCTATCATGCACAAATCGCATGAAACAAAAAGTACTTTTCAGTACCTCAACCACGCCCATTCAATTCCTCCCACGGAAGTTAATCTTAGGCCAGAATATTACACAACGGCTCAACAAGAAAACAGGCATTTCCAGCCCGCTCGAACAGAGCCTAGCGCTCCACGCGGCCTACCGATGAACGAACCACCGAGTTCGATCGTACAGCAAATTGGCCTTGACAATTTCGCTCACACTCCATCTGGAGATAATTTGGGGACTAACCCGCACGTACAAAACATGGGTACTTTTCAGAACGTCCCGCTCGGTCTACCTACACCGAGCCAAACTTATATAAATCCACTACAGCTATCACCTCGACGTCTAGAAGTACACTGAAAGGATTTTGGCCTGGGGGATGACCCACACACAGAAGAGCCAGTGGCAGTCAGTGGAGCCGATCCATTTGGCGTGCCGATCCCCACTCACGGCAAGTCCACTCGATGGCTCCGTGGCTCGGCTCCATGGATTTTGCCCCATCCGAAAATCCAGCAAGGCCACTAGGTGGCGCGGGGCCACTTGAAATTTCCCCACACACGATGGAATATGGATCAGCCCGAGGCCGTTTGGCTCCGTCGTGAATGGTGGCCTTTACTAAACATTCAAATTAGTTGATTAGGGTCTAGAGTCTCGACTTCAGAGACCGCAAATTCGGATCGGCAGGACAGCCAACACTCAATCGTCAAATTCCTTTCCAGCACTTCTCCACTATTTTTACCAATCCAGGCTGTCACCTGAGGGTTGTCTCAGATTCCAAGGTAAGTTTAGTAATGAGGCATATAAATTGGCGAGCATTAATGTTTGAATTCGTTTTGAGATAGGATTTACCCATAATCAACTATGAGAGCCGTGCTTATCAATTTTTGCAAGTTGATTCAGTGCTGACGTTCACAGGGAAGAAAACTCCAGGAAAATCGTGCAATCGGGAAAATTTCCCTGCTTATTGTTTCGCTCCCCCGCCGTCAGGCACCGACTCCTACGTATTCTTTTCATTACAGACAGGCTATAGCGTTGCACTATTCTCAAAAATTATCTATCCTGCTACCTATTTGATGCCAGAGCGGGGCATTATTTTAAGAAATATCGCTTGAAAGGTAGGTCTAGATATAGGCTTACCAGACGTCCAGATTTCGCCCGGATTTCAAGGCCTTGTCCGGACTTGTGTCCGGAGTTGCCCTGATGTCCGGGTTTCATGATGCGATGGCGTGAAAAAATTTTTAGGCTGCCCGAATACACATATCCATACACATATCCATCAATCGATTTTGTTAGTTTAGTGAATCAATACTTCTAAATAATTTGAATAATTAGTTATTTTTTAATTTTGTCAAAACTATGACATCATTGTTTCATTAATTAGGATTTTTCACTCATTGTAAGCATTAAAGGGGCTTTTACTTTCAAAGCTGTTCATCATGATTAACTGATTCTCCTTGAATTGCATTGAGCCATCCCCCAATTACGAGTATATAGTATTAATATTGTCTCGTATACGTACGCACACACACACATGCGCGCGCGCGCATATATATATATATACATACATATATATATATATACATACATACATATATAGTCAACTGTCCGGGTTTGGTCTGGGGAAACATATGGTAACCCTATCTAGATATGATTTCCAATAACTCAGGATTCGAAATCACGAACTCATTAGTTCATTCTGCTCCCGCTGGGCTTCGCATCCTTATTTGAAATCTTCGTTGAGCAAGAAGGAAGAAGTCGGTCACCAAAGGAAGAGGCGTCAGAGATCGACCACCACCACAACCACCACCACCGCCCTCCAGAAACCCAACAACGGATTTATAACCTACAAAGCATTTCCTCTTTACTGTCCATGTGCTCGTTTCAATTCAATTCCAATTCAATTCAATTTCAATTCCTAGTTAAAATCGACTTGACTGTAATATTTATTCATTTTAACGTTCATCCTTTGTTTTGGTTCATCCGCATTTCTCACGCGAACTTACAATGTCGGTTGAAAACCATCTCGGTTTGCCTGAAGAAGTCTTTGAAATCATTTTGCAACATTTGGACACGGAAGATGTTCTATCTTGCTCGTTAGTTTGCCTTGGTTGGCGCAATGCCGTCAATAGCGACCGCATCTGGAAAAAGCTGTGCAAGAAAAACATATCGGAGGAGAGACTGAATTTACGGGCTGAACGCAAGAGAGTGGGATCTTCGTATGAAGAGCTCGAATCGGAGAATCTGCCGATGCTGTGCGTTTGGAGAAGGAGATACATGGATGACGTCGATCTCAAAAGAAATTGGAAACGTGGATGCTGCCGGGAAGACTTTATTAGCAGTAATCCCATGGACGGGTATTCATATCCCATGAAGGCTGACAATGAACTGTTATTGGTGCCTAAGGGTTTGTGGTCATCACATTACACCGTGTTCAACATAGTGGACAACCCAATCGTGACAGGTGAAATACATCCCAGGCTGGAACGCATACCATCACTCGTCAAACTATCCAACAACATCCTGGTGATTGTTCAACGCACTTTGCTGCAGGTTTATGTTAAACACGAAAATAAAAACCTGCAGCTGAAGTTTCTCGCTCTGTTTGATAGGGACCATTCGGAGACCATCCCCGATACCCCAGACCTGAAAAATTGGTATGAGCGAATTGGTTACCCTGCCTACCCTAACATAATGTGTGACCACAATGGGAAGTATTTCGTCGGCAAGTATTCACGTTGTGATGGAAATCGGTGGTACTCAGCTCTGCACATCTGGGATCTGGAATTCCAAACCAAAATCCAAGAAGTTGCTTTGCCTATGCAGGTGCCCGGAGAACAATTAATACGTGAATCTTTCTTTTTACATGGGAACGTCATACATTTAACTTTCTCATATCAGAGTAGCACTTTGATTCGTTCGTATGATATAGAGAAATCTAGTTGCAGTGAAACTGTTCTGGAACTAGAAGGGAGTTTGGTATGTAAACTATTCACGGGAACAGTGGCTATTATGGGAAGTCTCTCTGAGTTTAAATTGCTCTTATTCGACTTGAGAGACGGTCGAATGTTGGACACGATGTCAACTAGGCACCTTTCATTGGGCTGGAGTGTACAGGCCTTTGGGAATCTCATTATTTACGCAGAACATTATCCTAGAGGTCCCTCCACAGTGACTGTCTATGATATGGAAAATCTGCGTCTGATAGAAAAATTCCAAGTTGAGATCGCTACAACACATCACAGACATGTCTACAGGATTCACATCGTCATGGACGACATTATGCTAATCAGTACACCTGGGCATCTCCTCATTCGAGATATGAAGACACGAGAAATCCTGCGAACTGTCGAATGCTCTGCTTTCCTTCCCCCGGACCCTTCCTGCTCAAAGTTGGTTGCGCGAAAACCGGGAGAAAAACTCGTAGTTCTCCACTTCTGGTAGAAGGTAATTATGTACCGGAAACATCTACCAATTGTCTCCACTTGTACCTATAAGTTGTAATTTTCTATTTTTTCATACGCAGTGCTTACTGTGATCATCACAAGCAACATATCCAATATTTACTAATTCAATATATATGTATCAAGAATTTGTTTAAAATTTTTTGAATTCCCTTAATACCCACAAACGTCGAAATATTTGCCTTTTTCAACCATTTACCTTAAATTCCAAAATCTTCTCTCCCTTAATTAAAAAAAAAAAAAAATAAAAATAAAAAATCTGGTGCGAGGCTTCACACTACTTTCCCTACTTGTATTCATTACACATGGATGCTATTATGATGGGTCGTATCTATTGGAAAAATAACCAAGAAAGCGCTAAAAAGTTCCAGTCATGCAGCATGATCGTATGAGCGAATTTCCGTTAATTATCGTACTAAATTATGTTACATTGTTTTGAAAATTTTGGACTTTGAGGGAAAAGAAATTGTTAACTACCAATTTTATGGCCAAAAACCCGTTCTAAATAATATTCTGCGATTAAAAGAGAGATTTTGGAGTTTTTATAGATTTTTTAGCACATTTTAATGAAATTCAAGTACATTTTTCTGCATAATTTTGCACATAATTTTTCAATGTTCTATTTTTCAGTTTATAAACTTTATTTGAGCAATATTCTACTAAAAAATATAAATTTAACTATTTTTAGCTGGTTTTTTTTTTTTGGCTATTTTTAGTGATTTTTCAGTACTTTTTTGAAATTTGACCAATTTAATGTGCTGGAGAAATGCTGGCCAACGAACTCGTCCTTTCGTTTGGAGTTCTTGATTTTTCGGCGCAAGAACGGAATTTTTATCTCAATCCTAAGGAGAGTTATCGTCTGGAAGGACCCAAACACACACACACACACACACACACACAACACACACACATATATATATAATGATTTGTTTCGCTATTGACCGTTAGAGCAATATGTAGGTATATAGGTTCTTGAGGATCGGTCGGTTGAATCACAAATTAATGCATTGATTTGGCGAAGTTTCAGAAATTTTTCATTTCTATTTTCAAGCCAGTAGGCTAAAAAGCGTCTTGGAAAGTTTAGGGAGTTCTACCTCCTTCAAGCACTGTTTATACACTGTTTATAGAGAGTGTATAAACAGTGCTTGAAGGAGGTAGAACTCCCTCAACTGTCCAAGACGCTTTTCAGCCTACTGGCTTGAAAATAGAAATAAAAAATTTCTGAAACGTCGCCAAATCAGTGCATTTGTGATTCAACCGACCGATCCTCAAGAACCTATATATCTACATATTGCTCCAACGGTCAATAACGAAACAAATTATATATATATATATATATATATATATATATATATATATATATATATATATATATATATATATATAAATATATATATACCTATGAAAAAGCGTTAAACTCTTGGATTTGTTTCAGAATGCCACAAAACGGATTTCAATGAAGAGATTTTTCAAAAATTTTCTATTTTTAAATTCTCCCAGAGATTGCAATAGCCTAATTTTCCACGGAAATTCGCTAACATGGCGTTTTTCTTATATTTTAAGGTTTTCTGCTAATCACCGCCCTCAGAGTATTTTCCCAGGTATGAGGGGTGTGGGATATCATTTCTACTTCAGAAGAGGAGTAACTCCTGAGAATTTAATCAAAATCCCTCGAACCATTTTCAATGAAAAAAGTCCAGTCATGCGGCATGATTGTATGAGCGAATTTTCGTTAATTATCGTATTGTATAATGTTAAATTGTTTTCAAATTAAAGCTTTTTGAGT
This sequence comes from Adelphocoris suturalis, assembly GCA_030762985.1. Classification (NCBI taxonomy): domain Eukaryota; kingdom Metazoa; phylum Arthropoda; class Insecta; order Hemiptera; family Miridae; genus Adelphocoris; species Adelphocoris suturalis. The sequence continues at coordinate 7,116,671 of JAUMHS010000013.1, forward strand.
GCAATGAAATTGTTAACTATTAATTTTATGGCTAAAAAAAGTGTTTCAAATAATAACCTGCTATTCAAAAAAGAGATTTTAGATTTTTAGCTTTAATGCAAATATTGTCGATGTTTTAGAAAATTTTAATAAAATTTAAGCACATTTTTGAGCATAATTTGTGCATACATTTTTGAATGTTCTATTTTATAGTTAATAAACTTTATTTTAGCAATATTCTGAACAAAAAAATATAAATTTAATGATTTTCAGCCATTTTTAGTGATTTTTCAGCACATTTTTTGAAATTTGACCAATTTAATGTACTCAAAAAGTGCTAGCCAACGAACTCATCCTTTCTTTTGGAAAGCTTGATTTTTTGGCGCAAGAACGGAATTTTTATCTCAATCCTAAGGAGAGTTATCGTCTGGAATGACAAATAGGTATAGTATATATGAAATAATTTTATTTCTCAAATTCGTCATATTGTCTGCAAAAAATTGTGAACTATCAATTTTATTGCTGAAAAATTTGTTCTAAATAACATTCTATTATTTAAACAAAAGATATTGGATTTCTAGAATTGTTTACATTTGTATCTATTTTGTAGCACATTTTAATGAAATTCAATTACAATTTTGAGCATAGGTTTGAGCTTTAATTTTTAAATTACCAACTTCTTAGTTGATAAACTTTATTTGAGTAATATTCTGCTGAAAAAAATAAAAACACCGATATTTAGCCTTTTTTTGTCATTTTTTGTGAATTTTTTTAGTACATTTTTTGAAATTTGACCAATTTAATGTGCTCAAAAAGTGTTGTCCAACGAATCATCCTTTCTTTTGAAATGCTTGATTTTTTGGCGAAAGAACGAAGTTTTTATCTCAATTCTATCGAGAGTTATCATTTCTGGAATGACACATACATATATACATATACGAGTATATACCTATATACATATAAAAAAGCGTTAAAATCCAGGAATCATTTCAGAATGCCTCAAAACAGATTTCGATGAAGAAAATTTTTGAAAATTTTTATTTTAAAATTTTTGGAGCCATTGCAATAGCTTTATTTTCTAAGAAAATTCGCTAAAAGTGCTTAAAACGACGTTTTACCGAATTTTTGTAGAAAATGAAGCTATAGCAATGGCTCGAAAATTTTAAAATGAATATTTTTGAAAGATGTTTTCATTGAAATCCGCTTTGAGACATTCTGTAACTATTCCTGAAGTTTGTGCTTTTCCATATATGTATATATATATATTTTTATATATATGAAGTGTGTGCCCTTCCATACGATAACTCTCCTTAGGATTGAGATAAAAATTCCGTTCTTGAGCCGAAAAATCAACCTTTTCAAACGACAGGACAAGTTCGTTGGCCAGCACTTTTTGAGCATATTAAATTGGTCAAATTTCAAAACATGTACTTTCAAAATCACTAAAAATTGTTGCATTCATAATTTTTAGCAGAATGTTGCTCAAATAAAGTTTACCAAATATCAAATAGAACATTAAAAAAGTTATGTACAAAATTATGCGGAAAAATGTACTTAAATTTCATTAAAATTTGCTATGCAGTCGATAAAAACTTCCAAAAAAGTGTAATATCCAAAAGCACTTTTTGAATAGCAGATTACTATTTAGATCATGTTTTTTGTCTTGAAAATAATGGTTAACATTTTCTTTGCCGAACTCGTGCTGGCCACCTGTCCCCAGCTTGACTCATAGTCTCCAAGGCAGGTTTTGATGGTAGTGGCACCCCCTACATGGTTTTTCATGTACGGAGTTACAGCCATGAGAAAACTTTTTAAATTTCGTTTGTCATTAGTCGAATTGGCTACTTAGGTGTTACGGAGGCAACTATTTTAGGAGCGCCTGTGGTGGTGTACACATCATTCTGATCTAGTTGTCCAACTAATCGATATCCACTAAAAGGATTGGTTTAAGATATTTTTTGAGTTTTGAGATTCGAGGATCCAGACCACCAAACTGTACACATTGTTACGCTCCAGGAAAATAACTCTCACAGTCGAAGAGGTTTGGTCACCCTGGACTCATAGCTCTGGGACGAGGTGTCGCAGGGAAGTGGGGACTACCAGGGTGACCAAACCTCTTCGACTGTGAGAGTTATTTTCCTGGAGCGTAACACATAATTTCATCATCAAACTGTACAAAAACTGTTTAAAAAAATACATTTCCCCTCAAATAGAAAACTAATTTTGATCCATACAAACAGACATCAAAATAAACAATTCTTCCTTTTCAAAAATATTAAGTTTAGAGGCGTGAATCAGCCTGCACACCACATCATGCAGCTAGCTACATCGATATTGGTGAACAGACTAACCACGTCAAAAGTTGCAAGTTTAGCATTTTGAGGCATCTGAATGTCCTTAATTTTGGAAACCAAATCATAAGAGTTTAGTACAGTATGTAATGGCCCAAAAATATTTGATACCTCGACAGGAGTTTGAACTCGTGTCATCACAACTACGAGAAATTATTATTAATTTCCCGGAGTTGCAACGCTCTAACGACCAGAGCTAAGAGGCCAGGGTTACCAAACCTCTTCGACTGTGAGAGTTATTTTCCTGGAGCGTAACATTTCCCTGGAGTCAAATACCAGCCGTCTCGGCTGATTTGGGGTCGAACGAATGACTAAGTGAAACTGCAGGCCGCTGGCTCAGCAGATGCTCGCTGGAACAAGTCAGCAGTCGAGCGAGGTCATTGTCACGGTGTGTTTTGACTCAAGTGAGCGAGGAAGTGAAAGGCATAACAACAGGAAATGTGATGTTTACAGTCTTTTGGCTCGAGAGGGATTTAATTAATTATTGTTTCGTATGATTTCGGGTCCTATTTCGACTGCGCCACTGTAACGGGCTAAAAATATTTACTACCTCCACAAGAGTTTGAACTCGCGTTGTTACAACTACGGGAAATTATTATTAATTTTCCGGAGTTGCAACGCTCTAACGACCAGAGCTAAGAGGCCAGGGTGACCAAACCTCTTCGACTGTGAGAGTTATTTTCCTGGAGCGTAACAAATCTCTGTTTTTGAAACATAATCTTGCTTATTTAAGGTGACAGTTGTATTACCTTTATCTGCTTTGAGGGCAACAATATTTCTCTGGGCAAACTTCTTCTTCAGAACAGCTGCAACGGTCTCCTCCTTCCCGGGTGGTGGTCCTAGTGATCTTGATGAAAACTGGATCTCTTCTGCACACATTGTCTTGGTGACCGATGTTCCATTTGGAACCTCACGCGAGAATGCTAAGTCCCGAGTCACTGGAGCTCCAAGGGAGAAAGATGGGTTGTGCTTCAACCCCTTCTCAAGAAGGGATACTTCTGCCGGAGAAAATGTGACTTCGGACAGGTTCTCAACTTTTTTAAAGAATGGGTGGGACCTTGTTGGCGGAGCTGGAGTCTTAGGGACTGGCTTTTTGGTCGTCAAAAGTTGTTGTAATTTGCCTTGCAGAATCTTCTTTTTCGCCAATCCTTTCTTCCATGCAGCTTCGACTGCATACTGCTTGACAGTGACAGATTTGGTAAATGTTTAAATGAGGATACACCTCAATATATTTAACCACTGATAGGTCCATTTCTATAAAGCTTGGAATTATCCCTTCACACTGTTGAAACCATATTTAGTTATTTACCCCCTTTAACTTCATCTGATTAGCTATAATCCCCCTTCACTTTGTATGCACTTGAATGGTTGTACCTCCTGCCCTTTTCCTTTCTCTCGACCAATGGAATTCAATCTCTCTTTACCTGTCACTATATAAGCCGTGTCCTTTCTAATGTGTATTCAGTTATTGTTTGTTACTGATGATGGCCTAACTGTTGAAATCGATTTAACATTGTAACTCTTTATTTTTCGTGGAAATAGACAACGTTTTTCACTAACTTCCGTTTTGAAATGGCTTTCCACAACTTTGTCGTGAGTGATTTAGTTCGTATATGAACAAACTAATTTACCCTACCTTCATACTTTTTTTCGATCACTTCTTTTGGCGAAAGAACGGATTCAAACACAATCCTAAGTCGAGATATATCTGTTACTGTAAAAGCCCGAAGTGCGGTAAATGCTAGGATTTACCAGAAAATCCTAGCATTTCCCAATATTGTTGGTGAAAGCCCGAAATTATATGAAAAACGGGCATTTACCGCTTGGCAGTTGGTTAATCTTAGGATTGACTGACCAATTTGGTAAATGCCCAAAAAACCTTGTGTGACTGAGGCATTTCGGACTTTTACCAATCTCTCTTGGCAAATGTGCAGATTTCCCACGACTCGTTGGTAAATGTAGTACCTACAGAGGCTTGCATGCAGAGGCTTGTATGCAGAGGATGAAGAAATAAGCCTTCGCATCGTTGTTCGGAAACAATCATTGGTCGGCGGCCAGTGTTTCTAGAAATGCAATTGTTTTAAAAAGTGTTCCACTAGAAAATGCCTCTGCAAGGCAGCAAATATGAAGTGCAACTTGAAGTGCCATAATTCTCTACCTTGTTGCAACAAGTAATTTACTGTAAGTTCCTTGCTATCATTTTACTTGATTTTACTACGTGAAAATAAAGTTTAGAAGTTTACAAAGGTAGTACCGTTCACCTTTTATCGCCTAACGCTGGGAAATGTTAAGATTTTCCACAATCGGTTGGTAAACATTCAAAACACGCTCTCTAACTGAAATAATGCTAGCTTTTACCAAGCCTCTTGGAAAATCCTAAGATTTACTGGAAAAAGTCCGATTTGAGTGCCAACACTGGGCTTTTACCAACAATAATGGGAAATGCTAGGATTTTCTGGTAAATCCTAGAATTTACCGCACTTCGTTCTTTTACAGTAACATATCTACTAGTCAAGAATGGCTCGCATGAAAAAGTCAAAATCGCTTCAGAATCAGGAATACCCGCAATATATTTTTTTTAAAATACTTTTTAATGAAATTAAACAAAATTGTAAGGGTACAATAAAAAATAACACTTCTCAATGACAAATAGGTTTCTTTATATGATTTTTTAAAATTTTGGGAGAAAACTATGTCATCTCCCTCACCTGCCTGCGAAAACTGTCACCTCCCAACTGCCAAGTGTGAGTTACTTTTTGCAGAAAAATTGAAAAAGCAGTGAAACATCGCAGAAATGTGCGAATGGTGTCAAAATCTTAGGATGAAATCGTCTTTCATTTAACAATACTGAACGCATTTTCAGGCCAATGGGCACTCCTCATTGCCTGAAAACGGACCATCATGAAATTTTAACCCTTCAGTACTCGCGTGGTTTCCACTCACGATAGTACTCGCGTCGGGTCACTGGTGACCCATAATGAAAATTATCGAAAAATAAATTAGTAAAGGAGTAAAATAATAAAGCAAGCACATTTCAAGCCACAGGAATCGATAATCTTTAATAAAAAAATACAAAACTTCACATAAGTACTTCAATCATAATTTTTTCTTTGATCAGAAAAATTCCCTCGATTTTGCCAGTTCTCCAACTTTACCTATTTTCAATTTAATGCCGAGAACCACCAGAAGATTATTCGAAGACGAGTCAATTAAAATATTGAACCCCTACATCTAGTTTACAAATGAATTCCTCCAACATGAAGAATAAAATGATTTATAATAGCAAAACGTCCCTGACGTTTTATTACGTCATTACGAATACAAAATAAATCGAACAGCCAGTTAGGAACTGCAAAGCACTTAGCTTTTGTGCAAATAATATTGTCTTGGGTTATATCTATTTCCAAACGTAATTTTTCAGTAAAGTATTAGTATAGGTATAGAGGCTTTATAGCTTACGAACTCAATTTCAGTAGATTATAGTGGTTCCGCACGAAATTATATTCTACCTGTCTTATATACATAGGCCTTGTTTCAAATTTCAGCTTCAGAGATTAAATACCATAGAAATCAGCTTTATAGCCATGCATTGTCTAGTAGGTACTTACTGCTTACAAGTACCTAGAACTCAACAGTACCTACCATGTACTAGTGCCTTCTTTTCACATTCTTATTTATTTTAGCAATATTAGTATTATCGTAGAATAATAAATCAGCTTTCCTTCACACTACAGTGGCTTAGGGATCATGCGGTGTTGTGATAAAATGAGAGCATTCCAAAAAGTGGCGAACGATTCTCCTGCTATGAAAACTAAGGGAGTTACACTTCCCGAGCAACGGATTCTTTAAACTTAAAAATCAATTGAAATCATGTCGGCTCGCGCTGAGTTTCGCTGAATTTCAAACAAAAAACCCAGTTTGGTAAAACATGATACTTGCTAATATCTTCATTCGTAGCAAATACCGGGATAGACTTTATAAACGTGAGGAAATTGAAAGAAAGATGAATTACCTAGTTCATATGAGGTGAGGTACGGTTGTACTCGCCTCGGGTCAACACCTGGTAAAAACTACGGACGTTACCACTCGCGTCGGGTCAGATTAGTGATTGTGAGTAACGTGTGCCCTGTTCAAAGTTCGAAAGGTGACTAAACTCATCATTTCCATGAGCTAGGAGAATACAAAGAGGGTCGGGGGCAAAAACCAATAGGAAGACGTTGAAATTAGAACTTGAAAGTTGACCGGGTCATCAGGGACCCGACGCGAGTACTGAAGGGTTAAATTACAAATGGTTTAGAGTCATTGCCACAGCTCAACTTCCTTCGAAAATTAGTTGCAACTTAATGTCAATCCCCCCCTCCCTCTTCCTTGAACACTCATAAAAAACATTGCAGGCTCTCCCCACGAAATTTCATTAGAATGTGCCAAACAATCATGTTGTGGAGCATTTCTTATTTTCTCAGATTTTAAAGTGCAAATGTGCTACTCTCAATGAACTGCCCCGTACTATTGAAATGCAGCCCCTAGACTGTCGCTGAAGCCTGAGCCAAAACGTAGTAAAGAAAAAAAAAGTCCAGTCATGGAGCATGACCCCCATGAGCGAATTTTTGAAGAAATCTTCGACATTTCAGTCGCTATTGATCGTGTAGAGAAATTTTAGTTTATGATTTTGATAGACAAACATGGAATCAACTTATTAAAAATAATTAGGAGGTACTCATACTTTATTATTATTAAACTAATCTTGTAGATTTAAAGACGCATGGTTCTAGGATTGGTTATACAGGGATACTTCCATAAGAGTAGTTCAATCTGAATTTGGACAATGTTTCATGCAAATATTACCGATTTTTACAACTAGCGAACGGCATTATTTCGATTTTTGACTGATTTTTCAACTTTGAAATTTTTGAAAACTTGATACATATTCTAATAGGAAATTTTACGCTGATTCCGAATATACCACATGTTAGTATGCTGAAAAAATTATTTCGCACAACAAATCGCAAAAAACAGGCTATTTTGAAATTTTTGACAACATTTTTGAAAATTTCAACCCGAAGATGTAATCTGATCATGCTGGCCAACGAACTTGAACTTTCGTTTTGTGTCCTTAACATTTTAAAATTTGTTTGAAGTTTCTAGCACAATTTTACGGACAGTTATCGTCTGGAATGACACATACATACATACATACATAAAAAAAATGCGTTAAACTTCAGAATATGATTCAGAATAGCCTGAAACGGATTTCTGCATAAAATTTTTTCAAAAATTCACATTCTACAAATTTTGAGGCGAGAGCAATAGCTTAATTTTCTTCAAAAATTCGCTAATTTTCTTCAAAAATTCGCCAGGTTCTAGTCTATAAAAACGCTGGCAGGTCGAGTAAGTTTTACACTCTTCGTAACTAAAATATCCTCTATTTGTTTAAAACCTCTGTCAGCAACCTGATTCATGCATTTTTTCGTGGGGTGTGTGCAGAGGTAGGATATATCTTCAAACATTAGACACACTATTTCAGTTAATGCACTACATGAGATTATGATGCAGCATTGCACGCCCACACCCCCAAGCTTAAGAGTGAATCTCAAATAATCACTCAAATGGATTATCTAAATTTTCGCTGATGATACAGATCATTCTGGAAACTTGCTTACACAATAAACTCATAAGATTATTGTGTTCAGGATTTCCAGGTTGTTTCATCTGCTGTTTCCATTTTCTTTAATTTATAAAAAGGTGTGAATAACAGGCAGCAATTTTAGATAAAGCCCCAAAATGACGAAAAGGCAGCATTGTTTGCCTTCAACCAAGACATAATAGAGAATATCTTTTGTGCTGTTATGGATTATCTAGATATTTACTGCTGATTCAGAGCATTGAGGAAACTTGCTGATACACTTGAAGGATTCGTAGGGTTAAATTATTCAGGATTTTACGGTTATATTTGCATTTTTTCTACGTTACGTGAGACTTTGAAGCAGCGTTGTACACCCACCTTCTAAGCTTATCAAATGGATTATCTAGATTTTTGCTGCTGATACAGAGCATTCTGGTAACTTGTTCGTGTTGCATGAATCAGGTAGAACATCAAGAAATGAGGATTTGGCAACTATAGCATTAGCAGACAGTCTACCACCGAAGCCTTTCGAAATGAAATGAATTAAGCCTAACAGAGCACACGAAATTAGATATCTAATTGTATTGCATTTTTTGTGATCTGACCATGTGAGCGCTTGTTGTCGAGGGTCCGTTGTCTTTTCAATTTAAATTTTAAAACAATCTATTATAGACTGAACTTCAATAAATCGAGATCGAAATTGAATAGGCATCTGGGTAACAATTTCTTGGCATGATGGCCACTTAATGAAATGAATGATGTGTGTTCACTCATTTTGACAAGGGTATTAGTACAAATTCTTGAAACCTGGCCCAAGGAGAGACCAAAATCGTTGCCTAATGTTTTGTGAGTATCATTAGTTTTTATTTATTTAATTTTTTTTTAGAACAATCATAATGTTTCTCTCTGGCTCCCCATTAGTGTTTGCCATTAATGTTAAAAGTTTCCACTGTTTTGGGGGCAACCCTACCTAAACTTGGGATCTGACCTCAATTTGAAACTGTCACTTTCTACACCAGAGAATCGAACGTTAGAAAAGGTAACATCTGATGAAGTGTCAGACGTCACATTCACAACAGCACATGTACTGATAGAAGAAGACTGCAAAGCTGAGGTTCCCGTGGATGAATCACGCCTGGAAATGAAAAGAACAAGAATTAAACTCAGGTAGAATTGGGGGAACAATAGGTAGACTATCAACGATTTTCTTGAACAAACGTCTTTAAATATGAATGTTGTTCTGAAATCAACCCCATAGATTTCACTGGGATTCTCAAATTTACCCAATTTAAAGCTTTGATCACATTTTTTCTGCACCTTCAGTATTCTATGTTTATATCAATTTACACACATCATCCTTCCTAACACTACGTGAAAAAAAATTATACAATACCAGGGCTTTATTTCATTTAAAAAAAAACAAGATACAAGTGTACAAGTACAGGTACTTGTAATGCACGGTAAACTAGAACAAGTGTTTCACCAAAACAAAGAGTTCAAGTGTAGAAAAGTTACACTTGTAGAAGCTAAGTTTACAAGTGTAGCAGAAAAGAAAAATTGCGTGTGGGGACAAACGAAATGAACAACGTCACGCAGGATGCCGAAATTGAAGTTTTGTCAGCGAATCATAATATAAAAACGGCGTTAAGTACACGATAGGATGTTTATAGTACATGACAAGGTGTAATGATTGGAATACAGACAAATTACAAAACGAAAAGTGAAGAAAGTGTGCATTTGATTTCAACTTATTCTGATGGCTGGCATAAACGGATTTTTCTCTTTCATTCAGCGGAAATGATCAATCAGTTCATCAAGTCTTAATGCTGCTGGGTTAGGAATGTCATCTGTAACTTCGAAATTATCTTCACTTTGTTCTTCAATGATAGGGAGATCCTCAATACCCGATCAGGAAAAATTGCACTGGGTCACGCACCATTTGAATCTTTCAAGGGTCTCGGAAAACATCCTAAATCTCTCGTTAAACTCAAAAATACCCACGAAATGAGCGTTTATTCGTGGCCGAAAAAATCTTTGGCGTCTTCTACGCTGAATGCTTCTTTCTTGTCTGTTTTCTTCAGCAGAAGATGATTCCCACATATTAAACACCGAAAAATTGTCAACTCACAATGCTGGAAAATAATAAGTTTATTGGTGAATAGACGTGGGTTAAAAATCGGCCATTTTTTATAACTGTAAAACATTGACTTGTTCAAAATGATGGGGAAACACTTGTAAATGGTCGAAATTCGCCTGTACACTTGTTAATTTTATAAGGAATTTATAAGGAATTTTCACAGTGCATTACAAGTCTACACTTATATTTTTATGAAACGCTTGCGCACTCATTTTTTACAACTTGTACATAAAATCGACTTGTCTTGTCACTTGTTGTTTTATGAAATAGGCCCCATGTGGGATCCTAGTATGGGTTTTCAAAAGTGTTATCTAATATGATATTGATTGATATGGAATTAATGGTTGGATTGATCATATAGTAAACAACGTAGAAAACAGAGTCAAATGTTTTCTGATAGTTTGAGGATAAATGTCACAAAACCTCATGAAAACTGATGAACTTCTCACATCCATTTCAACAACAATGTTACGTGTGGGGTCGATAAGGACCCCATTAGGAGAGGTAAATGATGCGCTCAACCACTATTTTGCCATTTCCACCTGACGCATTTCCATATCAGACGCAATTCGAAGTTATTTTTAGGTATCTTTATTTAATTTAGAAGCACATTTCTTCAATTTAGAGAATTTTTGTAAAACACTAAGCTATTGCAATGCGACAAAAAAATTTAAAATTTGAAGTTTTCAATTTTTTTTCTATGGAAATCCGTTTTGAGGCATTACTGGAGTTTTTGATTTCATATATAAGTATTTGCTGAAAAATTGATTTAAAAAAAGCAAAAAGAGCGAAATTTTTTTTCAATCACAGAATACAGGGTGGGCCCCGGGAACAGACCAAAAAGTGGGGCGCCCTTGCGCCACCCAAGGTAGGGGTAGGAAGGTGTGTGAGGGCTCATTCGTTATGATGCCGTTTAGTTATCATCATGGATCGGTGGGATGTGGTTCATCGTGTATTTGCTTACGAAGCGAATGTGAAAAACAATGAATCAGCAGTTAGTTGCGGTGCAGCGTGCTTTCAGAATCAGATTCAACCTTGGACGTCACGGAGTTGTTCCCACTTGGAAATAAATTATGAGATGGGGTCACAGCTTTTCGCTCGACAGGGAAAATTATGAACGAAAATCCACCTGGCCCTGCACGGACAGTGATTACCCCAGAGAACACGGCAAAGATAAGAGCAGCTGTTCTCCAGAGCCCAGGGCGTTCAGGCCCTGCAAATGAAACGCACGTCAGTTCGACTCGACGAATCATTAAAAAAACTAAAGTCTCATCCATACAAGTTGGCCATTGTTCAACAGTTGAAACACAGTGATTACGCTCAGCGTTCTTCATTAGCACTAGAGATGCTCTCGTTTGAAGCGAATGATATGGTGGTGTTGATGAGTGATGAGGCGCACTTTCATCTCAACGGTTTTGTTAATAGGCAAAATTGCCGGTATTATGCAGCAGAAAACCCTCAAAGTCTCCACGAACGGCCCCTGCACAGCCCTAAAGTTACTGTTTGGTGTGCCGTTTCAAGGAAATTCATCATCGGTCCCTTCTTTTTTTGAGGAATAAAGGATCACCATGACTGTCAATTCTAAGCGCTACATTGAAATACTGACCAACTTTTCGAGATCCGAGTTGCACAGAAGAAGGCGAATTGTCAACCCAGTGAATGATTGGTATCAACAAGATGGGGCCCCTCCTCACAATTCCACTGCGTCAATGGCCCTGGTGCGGGAGATGTTCCCCAATCGCGTTGTATCACGTTTTGGGGACGACCTTCGGCCCCCCCCAGGTCACCTGACTTGACGACTTGCGATTTTTTTCTTTGGGGGTACCTTAAGGAACGTGTTTATGCGACAAAGCCGCGCACCTTGGATGCTCTTAAGGATGCAATAACAACCGAATTTCGTTCAATTTAGGAAGCATTGATAGAGCTCGTCCACAGAAACTTCTTGGAACGACATGCTTCATGCTACTAACAAGATGGACACCAAATGCTGGATGATTTTTTTTTTTTTTTTAACTTGAAATGGCACTCATTTCCCTTCATGAAAATGTAAATAAAATGGTTGTACTTTTAAAATACCTACCTAGAGTTATGCCTATTTGTTTTTTGGTCTATCCCCAGGGCCCACCCTGTATTATTTACGACTTTTTCTGTCATAACATTGGTAGTTTACAATATCTTTTGCACTCAAAATGATCAAATTTCAAAACAATGAACATGAAACTGTGACTGGCGAAAAACGCTGCAAATTATTACACAAAGGTTTATTATTTCTGTATCATACAGACCTTCTACGTAGAAAACTGACCGTAATTATTTAGCCTCACTTATAGTATATTTACTAGGTATCGAAACTCGGGGCTTCGTGCTTCCAATATTTGGTTCACTCGTTCACTGCATCACAGCTCCAGGACCCCATAATTTTACGCTTTATAGTAAAGTTGAGGAAAAAAATAATAATAAATGGGGCCGTCTAGGGACGCCCGAAGGAAGCGAAGCTTTATATCATAAAGCGTAGAATAGAATTATGAGTATTTTCATACTCATAAACAATCTCTTCTAATTGGAATTAATTTCATCACACTCTCTCTCGCCTTCCCTCCCCTCTTTTCCTTCTCCTCTCCCCACCCTTTCCTCTCACTCCCTCCGCCTCCCCCACACTCCCTCGCCCTCCCTTCCCTCTCACTCCCTCTCCCCTCCCCTCTCTTCCCTCCGCCTCCCCCATACTCCCTCGCCCTCCCTTCCCTCTCACTCCCTCCGCCTCGCCCTCCCTCTCACTCTCTCTCCCGCCCACCCTCTCCCAAGGCGTGCGCGCGTTCGTCAGTCTTACCACTCTAAGCTTCGAAAAAGACACTTTTTCGCCCGTTTTTGGCCCATAGCATCTATGCGAGTAAAGCGATCGGGATGGTTAAACGTTAGGACCAACTAGACCCCAAATGGAGTCTATGTGCGAAAGAACGGGTTTTTTAAGTCAATTCTTAGGCCTTTTACGGCCCGGACGGCGGACGGACATTTCAAATTTGGATTCTACGCACCTTGAAACGTAAAGTGACAAAGTTTGAGGGGGGGTTATAAATTTTTTTTGCTATACGATCACATAGGCTTGTTATTGAAAATAATAAACCAAATTCGCTCACACGATCATGCTGCATGATTGGAACTTTTGGTTTATTATTTCCAATAATAAGCCTATGTGATCGTATAGCAAAAACTTTTTATAACCCCCCCTCAAACTTTGTCACTTTACGTTTCAAGGTGCGTAGAATCCAAATTTGAAATGTCCGTCCGCCGTCCGGGCCATAAAAGGCCTAAGAATTGACTTAAAAACCCCGTTCTTTCGCACATAGACTCCATTTGGGGTCTAGTTGGTCCTAACGTTTAACCATCCCGATCGCTTTACTCGCATAGATGCTATGGGCCAAAAACGGGCGAAAAAGTGTCTTTTTTGAGGCTTTGAGTGTTAGACTTACGCACGCACGCACGCCTGGCACGCTTGGCAGGGGGTCACGGTTGGTGGTGAGGGGAGTGAGCGGGGGTGGAGTGAGAGGAGGCGCCGCGGCACCTTGTGGTGGCTGGGGTGACCAGGGGCGTAGCAGAGGGGTGTAGGAGAATGGATATTTATTACTTTTACGTGTTATACCCGTATAATACGCCGCGCCAACCTGAGGGGGGTACGGCATTAGGGGCATAGTGGAACCGAACCTGGGGAGTAGCAGAAAGGCGTCCGGGGCGTATCGGAACGGATATAATATATATTTTATATTATATTTTATTACTTTTACCCCATATATATAACATTTAACCTACCGTGAACACACTAGTATATTTAGTATATTATATCATACTTTAGTAGGTATGTTACAAAAATCATTGATCCAGCCCATCTAAAATCCTTCGTTCTTCTTCCCAAAATCTTCTCAGATAGTTCGAAGCAAATCGTTTTTAAATTAAAATTGCATTACATGGGCAGGTTGGAGTTTGAACCCTGTGGATGAATAGCTGTTTACTTATATTTCTGCCATAGGTAAATGGGGTGTCGTCACTCAAGTAATTTCGGACGCAGAATCGACTAGGATAGGTCCTAGATGCTTTTGGAATCCAGTGTGCCTATGGTTTTAGTTTGATTCCTTTAGCTCCGTGGATTGAATGAGACCACTCGGGTGGCTGTACGATCATCCATTTACTCCCCATCGGGAGCGCAGCCTGTAACGCGAGAACAGAGGTGGATACTAGAAAAGAGACTGGCGAAAGCCCCAGAGCATGCTGGTTACGATAGCTGGCTATCTGATTCAGAAATAATAAACCATTATGTACCTATAATTTGCAGCGTTTTTTAACACTTTCAATGCGAGTCTGAAATGGGTGAACACACCCCACACGGGTGTTTCATCTCAAAATAATGGGGGGGAGCCACCCTTATCACTCTTATCTGTGCCCTGACTGACTGAAGGTCAGTATCAGAAAACGGCGACCTCTGGTGGGTAGGTAGGTTCCTACTGAGTAAATCGTGCTGCCGAACGGCCTTCTAAACCTTTCCTATCCAACACACGTGGCTTTTGAAAGAGGCACTATCGTTTTTTAGGCTCTGTGTCATATGACACTGCCCGTGTGAGAGAAGAGCAGACTTGTGTCATATGACACGTCCCGCATTGAAAGTGTTAATAGAGAATTTCCTACGACGTTTATTAAGCAACATGTAGTGTGAAAAGACAAACACATCTTTACATATAACAAATTTTAAATTCACAATTTAAAAATTATTTCCACTGTTTTCCAAGAAGTAGAAGGGGATATTAAGAACCTATTAAGCCTAAGGTGTAAGCGATTCTAAGCAACACACCTGCACTGCTCTACAGCTTACCTAGAGGGTCTCCTTGACTGAGTGGTTCTGAGTAATCTTCAGTAAATATCTTTGACTGGTACACTGAACGTCTTCATCGCTAAGAAGAGTAGCAAGAGGTGGTGACTCTGGAAACAAAGAAGGATATCCATGAGTTGAATGCATTATACGTGAACGAAAGTAAGGGGAGTTGAGTGTATGGCAGGGAAATAACCGTACAGGTTCACATGAGGTCCTTTTCCCTCTCACGGTATACAATGTGATAGTTATCATGAGCTGTACGGTTATAATATCTATAAATTAGTTAACAAAATCAGGTTCAGCTTTCAACTCATGCACTTCACTTGATACAGCTCCCCTATAACTACTACTGTAACAGGTATCCACGCATGTCTTAATTCAAACTTATAAATAGGAGGACAGCTATATTGTTGAGCGTATGACTTGCTGGATATATTGGTTTATAAACATCACATTGATTAACTACGTTGCACAGACGTTCAAAAGAAGGCTGTGCCTTTTGCTCCTGAGACTGAACTGCCCCAAAAAAACACAACGTAGCTGAACCTGATTTGCTTGAAATTATAGATACAGTTCTTGAACGATAGCCGAGCAAACTACCAGATGACACACCAGAAACTCATGGCCTGCATCAGGACCAAGATCTCCTAACTGAGAATACGTCACAGCCCCTTCGTCGTTCAGAAAGGCAACGTTGTGCCCCACAGTACCTGCAAGATTTTGTACTATACTGAAAAACTTTCCAAACATTTCGATTTTTTAAATAAGTGGGGAGAATTGTAGAATCAAAAAATATTCTGGAAAATAATTATATTTCCATTTAAGATGTTATAGCAACTAAGCGTTGTGCTGGAGTTACAAATTATTACATTCATTTCATATTCAATTCGACGAATTCACAGTTCTATCATATTGCGTGATGAATTTCAAGCTAAATTAACAACAGAGATACAACAGTTATCGTGAGCTGTACAGTTAGAATCTCTATAAATTAGTTTACGAAATCTGGTTCAGCTTTTAACTCATGCATTTCACTTGATGCAGCTCCCCTATAACTACTACAGTAAGTGGTATCCACGCATGGCTTAATTCAAACGTATAACTAGTGAGACAGCTATATTGTTGAGCGTATGACTTGCTTACCAGCGAGAGAGTATTCATAGAGTTCACGTGAAGAAACTGAAAGAGGAGACTCATATTGAGAAGGCGGCACCACCACATCTGCGACAAACAGTAAACCAACCTCAGTAAGGGAAGGAAAATGCAATTACATGGGTAAAAACACCCAGGGATACAAGGTCGTGAAAGATTTTCCATATGAAACACCGATTCATATTACCAGTTTCAACCAGTTATGCTTATCGAACAATAGTAATGTAACTTATTTCACAGCATATTTAGGAAAAGTAATAAATTCAGGGGTTCCTCCTTTTTTAATAATGTTGAGAGCACATTTTTGGAAACGTTAGCACCGTGCTGAGGTGGCACTAATGAACTTCTACGATTTCCTTATTTAAGTAGCTTATAAAATAGCCTGTAAACTTTTTTACGCCCTTCCATCGTTTCATTTCTTACAAAAATCGCTAGAGCCAAGACTAATTTCATCTTATCCTGTTAATGGAAACAAAGGTGAGCATAGTTTACCTATTACGAAAACTAAGATAACTCACCATAATCAAAAATTGGATTAACAATCAACTGTTGTTTCCTCCAAGTTCTTCTGGTATCACTTGTGGGTGGATGAGTAGGTGGAATGCATTCCTGCATTTCTTTCACGAGCATCTGAAATAATTTCATTAAATTTAGTGATGTTTAATTATTCGAAATTTCAGCACTTTGTGTGCTCAGAAACGTATAAATAAATAAGTATTTTTGAAATTGGCCATTTTTGATAGTTTTCATATATTACTTAGATCGTTTCAATAATATTCAAGTATGTTTTTACAATTTTGAGTGTTTTAGTTAAAAAATTTCTCCTAAGTTAATATTCTGTTCAAAAATATAAACTGAATGGTTTGTAGCCGTTTTTTACCATTTTTAGTGATTTGTTCAGCACATTTTTTGAAATTTGCCCACTTTACTGTAGGTAATCATATACAGGATGTCGCAAAAGTAACTCCCCCCTCCTCCCACACTTTTTTATACAATTTTTGAGATATCGACGAGAAACTTGGAGAGCGTTTTTGAAGAGACTGAAACTAAGTTTTAGTAAATAAAAGTAAGGAATAAAATCCAAAAGTTGTTGGACTACCCAAAAGGGGAATATTGGGTAGGTAGTTACCTACTTAAAAAAAAAAAAATCAAACAATAACAAATAAAATAAATAAATAATACAAAATAAACAACAATGTTCAATTTTTTGCCGAGTGAGACCTCATTTTAAAGATTTTTTGTGCTGAACGCGATGGTGAAACCAGGATTTTAATATCCTATTCCGATCTTGGGTTGAAGCTATCAGGAATTTAGGTACCCCCCCAGAGGTGCAATGGGGGCCTAAATCCTCGATAAAAAGGTAGAGGAGGTAAACAGTATCCCGTCAGAGCGATGCCCACTCCTAATAATAGCTTTTAATGAGCCATGTTCGGAGTAGATTGGTTTTCCAGTGATCTGGAACGCCCATCCAACGCCAAACCCAGCTTCTCAAGAACACGAGAAAAGGCAGCGCCGCTCGTTGTTTCACCAACGGGACGACGACAGCGCTATTTCTCAAGCCCTGACGGGCCCTCGATGACGGTAACTCTGTTACACTCCTCCCCTTAAAGACATACTTGATTGAAGATCAAGTATGTTAACTAGGTGGAATAGTTAATAGCTGAGAACTGATGCTCATTCATAAATAGCTGCATTGGCGATTGAGGATGGGAAAAGAGAAATTAAAACGGGATGGATTGTCAATGAATCTTCATAAGAAGAAGACTTCATTAGGTAATTAACCCCCAATCAAAGATTGGAACAATCGGGACAAAACGGTGGCTCAACTATGGAGACTTATACCTTAAGGAAAATAAAATATATATATATTAATATGCCCAACTTTGGGGACTTAAATTAATATGCCCAACATTGGGGACTTAAATTAATATGCCCAACTTTGGGGACTTAAATTGTGCTCTAACCTGGTAATTGACATAATAGCAATACTCAGGAGGCTGAAAATTGAAAATATAATTGGGGAATACAAGAGAAATTATAAGTCAAAGACCAATGAAATTATTTATATACCAAAGGGTGATAATGAGAATTCCTTCTGCAACCCGGGGCCATGTTTCTTCTGAAACATTAACGCCCCAAAAATAGTGGATTGGACTACTAGGCGTCAGCCGTGCATAATCCAAACCACGCTCTGCTACCATATCAGGAATTTAGGTACCCCCCCAGAGGTGCAATGGGGGCCTAAATCCTCGATAAAAAGGTAGAGGAGGTAAACAGTATCCCGTCAGAGAGATACCACTCCTACTAATAGCTTTTAATGAGCCATGTTCGGAGTAGATTGGTTTTCCAGGGATCTGGATCGCCCATCCAACGCCAAACCCAGCTTCTCAAGAACACGAGAAAAGGCAGCGCCGCCCGTTGTTTCACCAACGGGACGACGACAGCGCTATCTCTGAAGCCCTGACGGGACCTCGATGACGGTAACTCTGTTACAAAGCTGATGCATTGTGTTGAGGACCACAATATCTTTAAAATAAAGTGTCACTCGGCGAAAAATGGAAAAAAATTATCAGTTTCAATACCCCCCCCTGGAGTCCGAAAACTTTTCGATTTTTTTTTCCAACTTAGTATCAGGAACTCAAAAAAATGCTCTCCAACTTTAACTTCGATGAGTCAAAAATTGGTGGTGGTGGTGGGGGGGGGGGGGGGGTTTACTGTTGGGACCCTCTGTACAGTGTTTCAACGACAAAGTAGTAACATCAACTACATATAATTATTACAAATGAGGAAATCACTTACCCCCATCCAAACATAACGTTGCTTTGAACTGATCTGTGCTCAAGGGTGAATCCTTTTCTTTTGACATAGAACCTTAAAAAAAAATAAACAAATAAATAAATAACGAAATATTGATATTTGAAATGATCAAATAGTAATGGGATTTGAGGACGGATTCTTCAATCTCAGTCCTAAAGAGAGTTATCTCTGGAATGAACAATACACACACGCACGCACTTTTTTTTTTTTTTTTTTTTAACATCTCCTCTCAAAGGCGAAGGGGGCACACCATTACCATTACCATTGGGGCGATTGAGGCAGCAGTACGTAGAGCTAAAAATTTACTAAAAAAGAATCCAGATGAGTTCTATGAGGCTTTGTTAGCCTATAGAACAACTCCTTTAGAAAATGGGTTTTCACCAGGGGAACTGTTGATGAGTAGGAAGTTGAGATCAACCCTTCCAGTTCTTCCTACGTCTAGGTACTAGAAAACGAAAAAAGCATAAAAGAAAGGCAATATGAAAAAAATAAAAAATTTTAAAATTACCTAGTCAGGAAGCTGGCCTTCTTCCTATGGATGATCATCAATAGTTTAGTTTAGTTTATCATATAGTTTAGTTTATCATGAGTTTAGTTTATTTAGGTACTTGCTTGGCTTATTGTGATTTTATAATAAAAGATTTATTCATCTAATCAAATCAAAGCATTTGATATTGTCAGAACCAACTTGTGGTATAACAATCGTCAATCTAAAAATAGATAAACATAAATAAAACATGATCAGAAATAAACACACATGTCATGCTTGCCAAAACAACCCAAAAAAATCATTTAATGTGTAAAGTTCAGCCTCTATTAATATCTTTTTTGACGCATTGAGATACAGGTAGCTCTTGTTTTAGCATAAGGTAGCTTATTAAAATCATATCCTAACCCAAACATTCCCAGAAACTCGTAAACGAGTTCCACTATCCGCTTTACAAGCAGATACCATGTTACATGGATATGTCTTTGATTGGGGATTTCATAACGGTTGCCCTCGACTGTTGTCAAGAGGATGAAAATGTTTCCTATGGAGTGGAGTAAATGATGCTATTGCTTTACGTTAAGAATATTGTAACCGGCTTATTAAAATTGTTTATAGTCCAATCAATTTAGTTTAGGAATGTAGCCAGGTACGTAAGGAGGGGGAAATTGGTAGTTTGAGATGTGAACATTTATCACATAAATCAAGCGCTTTCCAACGAGAGGCGAACGATTTTTGTGCGATGAAAACTGCGGAAGTTCCATTCCCCTAGTAACGGCTGGGTTGTACGTGAAAAACACTGAAATTGTGACACAAATTTTGCGTCACGGAAATTTTTGGTTGACCCCCCAGAGCAAAGACATATCCATGTCAACAACTCCTAACTTGTTTATAGGTTGCGTGACTAAATTTGGGTGAAACTACATCAAACACTCGTTGGAAAGCTCTCGATTAATCACGCACTTCTTTCGTACTTGTTCTTCTATTCATGCTGTAGTCTGAAAGACATTTTCATGTCTTTGCTATGGAACATAAACTTAAACATCCGCACATTTTCAGCAACGCGTTCTCTTCTCAGTCTGAGGAACTTAAATGCTTGCATACGAGTCTGCAACACATTGGGACATTTTCATGTGTGTTTTCCTAGAGTGTACAGCTTCCTAGAGTGTAAAGCATAGAAATTACCTATTAAAATGATTTAACCACCGCTTCACAAATCAAGCGGTTGCAATCATGTTCACAATATCAATTATTGAGAATGATCACCTGTGTGTAAACAATTATTCATATAACCATGCTCATAACTCAGCTTGTTGGCCAAGCACTTCGCAGTAGTTAACATAATATGGTTGGATAAATCAAGAGCTTTCGAACGAATGGTCAACGAATTTTGTGGGGTGAAAAACGACGAAGTACCATTTCCCTAGCAACGACTCGGTTGTAAGCGGAAATCATCAGAAAACCAACCGTAACGTTACGTGACAGTTTTTTGTGCAATGTGCCAGGGCAAAGACATGAAAATGTCAAAATGGAAAAATCAGATTCATGGAAGCTGACCCTGGCCCCTATCTGCGAGGAATATAATTATCCCAGAGTCCTGAAAACCAGCTAAGGTGTTCTACAAATTTTCACAAATTAATATCCAGTTTTCTGATACCACACGAGTGACGCTCTAAACCATATACAAAACATGATTAGTCGCTTTTCTGCCCTGTGCACCCCCTTGACAATTTTTCTATGCATTTTGTATGAATTTTCTATGTACTCAACTTCCGCCACCGCTACCCCCTAAGTCAGTAGTGCAAAGGCCAAAAGTCTTATTCTGTGAATGTGTTCGGAATATTTGGAAACTAACGTTTTCAATTTCTGCATGATGCCCTTTTCAACCAAACCCCCCAGTCAGAATAAATCATTTAATGTGTAGGTGTGATGAGATGAGGTGGATATCCCCATAGTGGGCTATTTCTAGAGGAATACTGGACCTGTTACCTGAAGATGTGCTTGCTGGCTCATCCTTAGCGGGAAGCCAAAGGTGGGGCTGAAGTGATGTAGCCGCAGGAGGTGAGTCAGAAACGTCCAGCTCCTCCTTGATGATCACTCCTGGATATGCAAAGATATTTTCATTTAATAACCACACACAGATGGTTATGTTAAACATCAAAACAATTGAATAGAAAGGTTCTAACTCACTAGATATTACAGAATCAATTGAAGGTAATTACAGAAGAATATAAAGCGTGGCCTCCATGGCCAGTTATAGATTCAACTTTCTACACAGGCATAAACTAAATCCATCTTAAATTAGTGTGCAACCCCAAACCATTTTCAAGATGAGTCATTATGGGCTTTAAAAAACTAAAAAATCTCTTTCAGATTATCTTCATTTCATCCCGATGAGGGAAAAAACCATTTATTAAACAATGTTCCATAAGGGTAACTTACAAGAGTCCAGTTGATATCAGACGGAAAAGATCTGTTATCGATGGATCATTATGTCCTCCCTCCTCCATGGCCAGTTATGTGTGCCAGTGTTAGTAGATAATGTATCAGGATTTGTTAAATGTACCATGAAACAGGGCAACTGCAGGTATTGATTTCAGGCAGCATAATACTGCAAGTAATATAAGGTCCTGGGATACTCACAGGATAAGGTAATGTAGATGGACAAGGCTATTTTGTTATTCTCATATAAAATGTCTTTTTCGTGGACTACAAAAATAAAAATGGAAATCTCAAGTTCATGGAAGCTGGCCCTGGAACCTAACTATGAGGAATACAATTATCCCAGAGTCCTGAAAACCAACTCGGGTTTTCTACAAATTTTCAAAAATTGAAACCCAGTTTTCTAATGTCATGAGTGACGCTCTAAACCATATACGAAACATGATTAGTCGCTTTTGCGCCCTGTGCACCCCCTCGACAATTTTTCCATGTATTTTGAATGAATTTTCTATGTACTTAACTTCCCCCACCACTACCCTCAAGTAGAGTCAAGCCATTTTTGCAAGAAGCAGGGCACTGAGTGATGTAATAAACTCATGACTATTTGATTTTCCTAGATATCATTATTACTTCATTTATAATGATATCAGCAGTGTGAAGGAAATCTTGTTCAGTAAACATGTTTGAAACTAACGTTTTCAATTTCTGCACGATGCCCCTTTTCAACCAACCCCCGAGTCAGAATAAAATATTTCTAAAGTGGATGTGATGAGACGAGGTGGATATCCCCATAGCGGGCTACTTCTAGACGAATACTGGACCTGTTACCTGAAGATGGGCTTGCTGGCTCATCCTTAGCAGGGAGCCAAAGGTGGGGCTGAAGTGACGTAGCTGCAGGAGGTGAGTTAGAAGCGTCCAGCTCCTCCTTGATGATCACTCCTGGATATGCAAAGATATTTTCATTTAATAACACACAGGAGATGGTTAAGGTAAACATCAAAACAGTTGAATAGAAAGGCTCTAACTCACTAGTAGAATCAATTGAAGAACATAAAACATACCATCATAGATGCGATTTACTTCATACAGGAATTAACTAAATCCATCATAAAATTGTATGCACCCCAAACCATTTTCAAGATGAGTCATTATGGTTATAAAATAAAAAAAACTAAGAAATTACTCTCTGATTACCTTTATTTCATCACAATGAGGGAAGAAACCATTTATTGAACACTGTTCCATAAGGGTAAGTTACAAGCGTCCAGTTGATGTTAAACTGAAAAGATCTCTTATCGTTGGACTTTCATGTCCTCCCTTCTCCATGGCCAGTTTTGTGTACTAGTGTTGGTAGATAATGTATCAGAATTTGTTATTTCACCTCCCATGAAACAGGGCAACTGCTAGGAGTGATTTCAGCCAGCAACATACTGTAAGTAGGATAACTTGTAAGACTAATTTGGTTTTTTTCAACCCTGCTTGGGTGGCTGTCTCTATTCCCTTCATTGTTTGACTGGCTTTGGGGTAAGTAAAATATCGTAAAATAATCAATTTTTCACGGAAAAATACTAATAGCGAGATCATTAAGAAGTAGAATATACCAATGTTGGATAGGTTGTGTGTAACCTTGCATCGGATATGGGTTACCCTGGTGAACGCACTTCATCTAGCGACCTGTTGATAGGTGGCTCGATTGACGAAGCACATGACGCTTGCTATGTACCTTCCTTAGGCAAAACATGAGAGGTAACACTAGAATAGACTAGAAATACGTTTAGTGCCACATATACATAAATACATTAGGGTTTACTTATTGAAACTACCTTATCGCTGAGCTTTCGGTATATTTAATACCTTCATCAGAGCTCAAGGATGGTACTGTGTCAATATATTAGACACTGTCAGAGTAGTTGAGTAACAACGTCATAACAGGATGGAAGGTAAATTGCTGTATGGCCAGCAAGTGAGCACAAACCAAAAAGGTTGAACAAAAGACTAGTTAAAAAACCAACAAAAACTATTTAAATTTTACACAACTAATTTCAATAACATCTTCGGTGATGTTTAGATGAAATTAGTTGTTCAAAATCTATATATTTTTAGATGGTTTTTCAACTAGTCTTTTGTTCAACCTGACGTATTGACACAAGACAATGGGGGCAGGCCAGATTCAAATCGCAATCGCAGCGAACCTGGTGGTATGGCGGTAGGTTCGGTCCAATATAGATTAGTTGAATTTTCGTCTCTTCGGAACTCAAAGTGTAGGGGATCCCCCAACCGAATAGTCTCCATAGTATCAATTTGGCCTCCCAACACATCGGTGCATTCAGATGGAGGAATAGGAGTCGTTTCAGAGCGCTCTTGCATTCCCTACTGTGTAGTGAAGTACTGTGATTGTTCAAATAAACGCAAGGTCAGTCGTGGTCCACTCAATAGAATAACAGACTCGTAAACAGAAGGTCCCGGGTTCGAATCCAGGGTGGACTGAACATTTTTTGCTGTGTACCTACCTACCTCAACCTCTGAAATATATTTTTAGACGTCATTCTGACCTGTATGTCCAACTAATCTGAATGTTTACTAAGGGATTGACTACTTGATGTTATGTATTTTTGAGATGCGAGCTTGCGAGCATCCAGACCACCACACTATACACATCATTCTGACCTATATGTCCAACTAATCTGAATTTTTACTAATTGATTGACTGAAACTGTCTTGCCTTCTTCTAGGCATTTTATAAATATCAAGAAATGCTTCCCGTGAATTCATGTAATCAAGTGCAGATTTATTGTTACCAATATACAACAGCCATTCTAGGCAACACAAATAATCCTAGCACTAATAATAATAATAATAATAATAATAATAATCCGACCAGGACATCTCCCCTTCTTCAAGCTCCGCTGATTAGCATTCTTCGGTTTCGGATGATTACTGCTCCGTCTCTCATGCGAACTTCGTATCTTCGCGGCGCTTCTGCCACTTTTCTGACCACTGTCCCATAATTCTTCCTATCTTCGACCCACACATCTTCCCCCTCCTTCAACTCGACCAAGGTTTTTACTCCATGTCGCTTATTGAATTGTATCCTTTGTTTTATTTTACGCTCCTCATCCTCTGTCCTGAACCGTTCCAATGATGGCCATTGAGGACACAACTCGCTTGTTTCTATAGGAAGGGTACCTCTCAATTTCCGATTCATCAACATTTCTGCTGGAGACACTCCTTGCTCGAGAGGTGTTGTCCTGTACGCTAGTAGACCTAGTTCTAAGTCGCCTTTTGAAACCAATCTTTTCGCGATTTTTACCATCGCTTCCGCGAACCCATTACTTTGAGGATACCTCGGGCTACTAGGGATAATCCGTATTCCCATCTGCTCTGCAAATCGCTGCATCTCAAAGCTGACAAAATTGGTACCATTGTCACATCTTATGACCTCCGGAATACCAAACTTTGAGAATAGCGATTTGAGGTATTTTTTTATCGCTTCTGTCGTGAGATTTCTAAGTAAATGGATATCCATGTATCGAGAGAAGTAATCTGCTACAACTATGTACCATTGGTTTGCATACTTGAAGCAGTCCATTCCTAACTTAGCCCAAGGTCTTATGGGTAGATCTGTCGTTATTAGTGGTTCCCTTCTTTGTGTTCTTTCTTCTATACAAGCCTGGCAGTGGGATACCTTTTCTGTTATGGCTTGCATGATTCCTGGCCACCACACACACTCTCTTGCTCTTCTCATAGATTTCTTCTCTCCTCCGTGTCCTTCATGAATCCGATTGAGGATGTCATCTTGGATAGCTTTTGGAATCACTACTCTCGTCCGGAACATCAACATATCCTCTTTCAACCATAGTTCATTCTTAAACTTCTCGAATCTTTTCAAGGTCCACTCCACCTTTCTTGGCCATCCCGCCGTCACGTATTCCTTTATTTTTGAAATATCTGAATCTTTCCGTTGAGCCTCTTTAATTGCCTCCAGTCTCACATCCGACACCTTTGGCATTCCCACACAATTTACATACACCTCCACATCGTCCTGATCAAGAACATCCGCTCCGTCCTCTGGTTCCTTGGCATATGTTACACGTGACAAAGCATCTGGTACATGAAAATCTTTTCCTGCCACATGCTCCATTTTGAATCTGAATGGAAGAAGTCTCATTCTGAAACGTTGAAGCCTAGGCGTGAGTTCATCTAATGGTTTTCCTCCCAGAAGCGTTAATAGAGGTCTATGATCTGTCAGAATTTCAAATCGGTCACATCCAATCAAAAAGTCTCTAAATCTCTCACATGCCCAAGTGATTCCTAACGCCTCCCTTTCAATGTTTGAATATCTCTTCTCGCATTTCGTCAAGCTCCGAGATGCAAACTGTACCGGTTTCCACTGTTTATCCGAGTCTTGTTGTTCTAGTACAGCCCCTATCCCCGTGCCACTTGCATCAGCCGCAACTCTTGTTGGTTTATCCATATTTAACAAAAAAATCAAAATAGGTGGCCTTATTATGCTTTGTTTCATCTTCTCAAATGATTTATTGTGGTTTTCGTCCCAGTACCATGCACTTTCTTTCTTCAACAACTCTCTGATTGGTTCTGAATCATGTGCTAAGGCCGGAAAAAATTTGGTATAATAATTACACATTCCCAAAAATCGTCGGACATCACTAATATTTTTTGGTGTAGGGAATTTCACGACAGCTTCAATTTTTTCCGCATCTGGCTGAACCCCCTTTTCAGACACCTTATGCCCTAAAAATTTTATTTCAGGCATCCCAAACAAACACTTCTCCTTATTGAGTGTCACCCCATTTTCTTGCATCCGTTCCAGTAATTTTTGTAACCGCTGGTCGTGTTCCTCCTTCGTTGTGCCGTACACTAGAGAGTCGTCTAACAGAGTAATTACCCCTTCAATTCCTTCCACTATGGTTGACATAGCTCGATGATATATTTCTGGCGCGCTTGATATACCCATTGGAAGTCTGTTAAACATGTATCTCCCGAATGGCGTTATAAATGATGTCAACTTCCTTGAATCCTCATGAAGCTCTAACTGAAAATATCCATTTCGACAATCTATCTTAGAAAACCATTTAGCATTCTTAACCTGGTTCAGAAGCTCGTCAACTACTGGGATCATTAGGCGCTCTCGCTTCACTGCTTGATTCAACTGAGAGTAGTCCACACAACTTCTCACATCTCCATTTGGCTTTGGTACCACTACCATTCCTGCTACCCAATCCGTCGGGGCCTCAACTTTACTTATTATACCCTGCTGTTCCAGTTTTCTGAGCTCTTCCTTGGTCTTATCCCTCAGCCTCAGAGGAATTCGTCTAGGAGTTTTGATAGCAAACGGTTTGGCCCCTTGTTCAATTTCAATCTTGTATCTCCTCACCTTCATCTTCCCTATACCGTCAAACAATCTAGGATATTTCTGAGGTATTGACTCGTACTCTAAACATCTAACCCATTTTATCAAACCCAATGCTTCAATTGCCGGTCTTCCTAATAGTGGAAATTGCTCATCTTTCAATACATATATTTCTTCTATGGCTTGCTGATCCTTCCATCTTATGGTTGCCTGAAATTTCCCTAACAGTTGGAGTGGATGCTTCCCTGGCCCAAATAATTTTAGCGCTGTTGTTTTCAAAGGAAAATCCTTCTGAAATACTGTTTTGTACAAAGACCCTGAAATTATTGTAACATCTGCTCCTGTATCGATTTTAAACCCTACGACATGTCTACCTACCTTAATTTCGAGGTCCCATTTTTCTTTTCTGGTTGTTGACGCGTTAATAGTCTGCAAATGATACTCTAAATCCAGCTCATCTTCAAGATCTCTATCATTCTTGTCTATCGCAATCTCTGCCACTTGTTTTCTTCCTACTTTACACACTCTAGCAAAATGTCCCACAGTTTGACATTTATAGCATTTGGAATTATTTGCTGGACCCGAACCTCCTTTATGGGACAAGCCACATTGGTTACACGTGCTCTCATTTTTTCTCGAAGTACTTCTCCTGGTTTCTTTGAACGCCGCCACCGAGTGGACCGTGTTGTTCCCTCTAATTGACGCCTGTTGTTTTTGAATCTTCTCTGTATCTCTTACCCTTATTTCGACTTCTTTCAGTGTTATATGCTTCTTCACTTGCAGAGCCTCTGACAATCGAACATCCTGCATGCCCTGTATGATCTTATGCATAATCAATTCTTCTTTAAGTGGGCCAAATTTACAATTCTTGGCAAGTAAATGTAAATCTTTCATAAAATTATCGACTGGTTCATTCACCGCCTGCATTCTTGCGAAAAATGTACTCCGTTCAAATACAAGATTGATTATTCCCTCTAAAATGTTCAGTAAACTTGTCTATCACGACATCATACTGGCTTCTTTCCGTTCCTTTCATTCCTAACCGGTCCAACAGATCATCTGCCTCTCCTCCTAGAGCATACAGAAGCATATTAACCTGGTACGCTTCTGGTCGTTCAATTAAATTGGACGCTAACCTGTACCTTTCCCATCTTCGCAGCCACTTAGGCCAGTCCGGGTTTTCCCAACTCAATCCTTCAGGTAAAGGCATTGCAGCATAGGCTGAATCCATACTATCGAAACTATTCAATGGCAGAAAAGGAGAGTGGGGGACCTTTACAAATTGAGTTCATCAGAGACACAAGTGATCAGCTGATGTGTATAGTGTGGTGGTGTATGTTCATACCCAGAATTCAAGTGGCAGACTCTCATAGCCTTGAAAAATATGCAACTGTATTACAATCAGAAATCTATGCTATCAACAAGTGCCTGGTCACCTTTCAAAACCACAACACCTATAACAAAAACATTCACATTTTTACCGATAGTCAGGCCAGCATCAAAGCACTCCTGAACCCCCTCACGACCTCTAAACTGGTCTGGGAAACAAAGAAATACAATAACAATTTGTTTCTTAACAATAACAAAATAACCATAAACTGGATTCCTGGTTATGAGAATCACGAAGGCAATGTTAATGCGGACGGTTTGGCGCGAGCAGGCTCAGGACAACAGTTTCTGGGCCCTTCTCCTGCCATCCATTTCCAAAAATGCCTGCAAAACTAAAATTAAAAACTGGGTCACACAGGACCTCAACATTCCCTGGAGTAGAGAAACAGCTAACTACTACAAACCAGAATGCTTGAATACGTCTTCCGATCCCAAACGAGCATACTTTCTTCTAAGTAAAAGTAGAAATTCAATTAGAACCACGATTGGCATCCTCACCGAACATTACGATTTCCGTAGGATGCTAAATATTATAGATAACAATATCTCATCTATGTGCCCTAGCGGACTCGAGGATTCTGCAGAGCACTTTCTTTGCAGATGCGACTGATACTGGAGATCCAGAACGGGGGCATTTGGACATCATATAACGGAACGTGCTTCCCTGAGCGATATTGAGTAGAAAAGAATTAAAAAATTTGCTGATTCAAGCAAAAGATTTGCTTGTGACGACTACAACTCGGGGTAATCGGCGGAATCCTCTAGTAAATTAAAGGGACCTCTTCTTGAGGGGGAGTATAAGCCGATTATGGTGCCTGTAACTCTTTTCCAATGGAAAACCCGAGCAGTGAGTGAGTGAGTGAGAACGTGCTGGTATTTGTGACTAACCACTTTAAGGATCTAGTACTACTTGAGTTTGCCGATCGTATTTTTCAATTGTCTGCTGAACCCAGCGTTCTTTCTTTTTCGTGGTTCCGGTTCTTAGATCATGAAAATCATGTGAAGATTCAACTTTAGTGTGTCTGATTAAACTGATATAAGTGCATAAACAAAGGCGAATGTTTTTTTGGCGTTAGATGTAGATATAAAAGCGTCAGCTGATCTAGAAGCCCAATGAACCGGAGGAAAAATACCATTTTCCCGATGGGATCGTGATCGAGAGCAGGAGGACGAGTTCACAATCACGACAACCGAGCGCCCTTCGCTGCGGGGACGCCCTTACATTTCGCTCAGGACGAAACTTCGGAAAACCGGGGACCCCCGTGTTGTTACCCCGCGGAAGAGCAATTTCACTGAAGGTATAACAAACCAACGTGCAGCAGAAGAGCTGAATTCTGAGTAAGAATTCACGGTACTTAATATTCGTTAATTCAAACAAAGAACCTGCTCATCAATCGTTGTAGATCAGTCAAGTAGTCCTAACGCAGTAGGGATGGGTGATATTTACAGATGCAGCTATTCGAAATATGAATTAGCAATTTACGAGTTCGTGGCAAAGGGATGTAAGGGCATAAGAAGCACAAATTAAAATATGAGTTGAATAATGCAATATGAACGTTACAACCATGGAAGAAAAGAAATGGAAATGCTTGGTAGGTTATAAATTAGTTGTTGGGTTTCTGGAGGGTGGTGGTTGTGGTGGTGGTAGATCTCTGATGCCTCTTCCTTTCCTGACCGAATTCTTCCTTCTTGCTCAACGTAGATTTCAAATAAGGACGCGAAGCCTAGCGGCAGCAGAATGAACTAAATAGTTCGTGATTTCGAATCTTGAGTAATTGGAAATCATATCTAGATCTACCTTTCAAGCGACATTTCTTAAAGTAATGCCCCACTCTGGCATCAAATAGGTAGCAGGATAGGGAATTTCTGAGAATAGCGCAACGCTATAGCCTGTCTTTAATGAAAAGAATACGTAGGCATCGGTGCCTGGCGGCGGGGGAGCGAAACAATAAGCGGGGAAATTTTCCCGATTGCACGATTTTCCTAGAGTTTTCTTCCCTGTGAACGTCTGCACTGAATCAACTTGCAAAAATTGATACGCACGGCTCTGATAGTTGATTATGGGTAATTCCTATCTCAAAACGAATTCAAACATTAATGCTCGCCAATTTATATACTTTATTACTAAACTTACCTTGGAATCTGAGACAACCCTCAGGTGACAGCTTTGATTGGTAAAATAGCGAGAAGTGCTGGAAAGGAAACTTGAAGATTGAGTGTTGGCTGTCCTGCCAATCCGAATTTCCGGTCTCTCTAGTCAAGACTCTAGACCCTAATCAACTGATCTGAATTTTTACTAAGGGATTGACTACTTGATAGGGATGCAAAATCGGTGGCCAACAATCTATTTTGACAATCGATTTTCAATCGAGAGCTCACGATTGATTGTACCGATTAATCGGGCAAAAAAATTACTTATCTGTTATATAAAAACAGCATGATGTATCAAATTGATTAAATTTGACCTTTTAAAATTATTTAGGAAAATATTGGTAGGTACTGTTACTGTAACTATGCATGACATCTTTTGCATAGTAAAAATATAATGAGGAAGTTGGGGTGATCAATCAGCATTGGGGTGAGCCAAGTTTAATAAAGAATCATAAATAAAGTATGTACAAGGTATTCTGGACTACACACTGAAAAAGTAATCTTCGGATACGCTGTTCAAAAATAATACCTAACTTGGAAAGTGTGTCGCCTTTAAATCTGTTGCGTTCCTGGGTAAGCACAGACCTGCCTTAGAAAAAAGCCTCTTGCTTGGGACTGAAGTAGACACTAAGGCTACGTACTTGATTGCAATATTTGAAAGGTCGGGAGAGTCTGTTGTCTATTCTCCTTTTCATGGGTCTGCTGCGTAGGCACACACACAATACAATGAGTAGAAAATACAGAAAACAAACACCCCTGTGGTGAAAACCACCCCCTCTTGTCAACAGCCCTTTTCAGGGCTACCAAAAAGAGGTAGACACAACACAAAAATATTTATAAGACGTCGAGTTATAACTCCGTCAAACAAAATATTTCACCAGAGAGAAAATACGAAATTCTCTCTCAAAAGTGAAATATTAACTAATAACATACAAGGCGACCTCCCTAGACACTTACTGGGCGAGAGAGACGCGACAAGTATCTCGAACCAAGTCGCCTTGAACGAGAAAACTCAAACAGAAAATCAAACGTCCTCTAAAACTAGCAAGGACAATTCAAACAAGCCTACTCGCCAATCAGAAACACTGATTACACGAGAGACAATAGGCGAACCAACCAAGAGGCGGCAAGCAAACACCTCTGGTCCAGCAGCCACCCCGGGGACCCCGTCTGAACAACGGACGCAGGGAAAACACCCGAGGTCCCCGTCTAAACTCAAGGTCGTCGGCTCCGCGACGGACGCTCGTAAGCCACCCCCGGGGACCCCGTCGCAGCGACGGACGTGGGGAAACCACCCCGGAGGACCAGCTCAGCTATCATACTCGCAGATACTGAGAAAACAATGTGCGAGCCAATGAGATTACACAGTCGAATTAATGAAATTAAGCGGACCAATCAGGAGGCGGCAGGAGGCGGCCACCTCCCTATAAATACCCCGCTCGGAGCCCTCCGAAATTCATTCCACTCTCCGCTCTCGACGACTACACTCAGAAGTACGAAGATTTCTACACGCTCTACGCTGACGAACCTTCTGCATCCCGAGTTCATCTCAAGAACGGCTTCCTACTGCTTTCTACAAGGCCTACCTTCTCTCCACACAGATCTCGCATTGGCATCTACGAGTCCAGTGATTATTCATCCTGCTCATTGCCCAACGTAGTTCATCTGTCAGGACGCCACCCGGTACATCTATCGATATTCTCTTTAGATCGTACGCCCGCTGGGACGTTCCTAGTCGTGTCGCCCGGGTTTCGTAGCACTAGGCTCGTCACCGACCGCTGTGGGCACGCCGGTAAATTACTCAGCTCATACGCTCTAATTTACCGTCCAAGGAAGTCTTTTTCAAGACTACAAGGTAGGACCCTGACATACGAGCAAAGGAAAGAAGCTCTGTCAAGCGAGTCCACCTTCTAAACCCTCTATTTCTATACATAGAGGCATCGAAACGAGCTAATAACTCGGACATTTCGATGGAACGTCGGCCGTCCTATTTCCTCATGCAAGGGGAGGTAGACGACGGCGCGGCCGGGCCTCTTAGCCCCCGCAGCGCTACCTACACGCTGCCCGGCCAATCCGCCGGTCCCAGCGACGGCTCAAGGCTCGATCCTCACGACGAGATCGCCTTCTCACCTAACGTATTCACGAAGGAACCGTTAGATCAAGCCTCGCCTATACAAAAGATCGGGGATACCTTTCAGACCCGCTCTGAAGTCAATCATTATGATTCGACAAAGCTTTCCGAATACCCACGATATTCGACACAAGGCTACCCGGCCGATCCGAGTGTCAAATACACTCCAAATGTACAAAAAACAAAGGATACTTTTCAGTACCTCAACCAAGCTCAACATATTCCTCCTACAGATATAAATCTTAGGCCGGAATATTACAAAACGGCTCAGTACCAAACTGATCGAACCCAGCACCCACTATGCGAGCCGAGTGCCCCACGCGGCTGCGACACGAACTACCTCTCAGTTCATCCCGCCAAGCAAGCTGACCTTGACGGTTTCGCGCACATTCCTTACAGGAATAACCTAGGGACTGACCCGCATAATCAGAATATAAATGTCCCACTTGGTCTACCTACACCAAGTAAAACATATTTAAATCCACTACAACCCCAATGAAAATCAATTTCACAAAAAACAATCGATTTCTGGATAAAAATCGGTGCAATCAATCAATTGCAAAAAATCGGAAATTGGAGGTAGAAAATAGATTTTTCGATTTAATCAAAAATCGATTAGCATCCCTACTACTTGATGTTATGTTCCTGAAACGCGAGCGTAGCGAGCATCCAGACCACTGATCTGTGTAATGTCTGGAACTTCTTACTCTTCAATTTTTGTAAGCTCCTTGACATCCATTTCATTGGGATCTCGACTGCACAAACTAATCTTGCGTTCAAGGTCACTGCCGGACGACAGCCTAATATGATTCACATATCATTCATTACCTGGCATAATAAAAACATACAGAACTAACAGGTAAATACTGAACCGTATGATATCTAGGGTGACAAGCAATGCATTTGCATAGTTTACTTGTCACCATGACTACAAGGTGTAATATTCTCGACAATAAGGTTTTCAGCTTTGCCTGGATGTAAGGATGCGCTAGTGTCGAAGTCACCAGAATACCACCTATAACTTCCTAGTCCTATGCATTACAGAGCTGCCATCTGAGTTAACTTCCAGTGGCTAACACATCTTTTATCATTTAATAATGATTAACAGGACGATTCCATTTTTTCCCCGACTGTTACCTGCTTTACGGCAAAAATATCACACTTCTACTGATTTTCATGTAAAACCTATGCGTTGCTGGGGAAGTGTAACTCCCTTAGTTATCAGAGCATGAAAATCATTCGGCACTTTCTGAAATGCTCTCATTTCATCACAACATCTCATGAACCCTAAGCCGCTGTAGTGTGAAGGAAAGCTGATTTATTACCTATGGTATAAACTAATATTGTTAAGTAACCATAATGAACTAATAATGCGAAAAGAAGGCACTAAATGGTAGGTACTATTGAGCAGTAAGAGGTACTTGAATAATGTGTGAAATTATTCATGATTAAATGGTCTGACTGTAGAACCTTAGGTCTACCTTCCGTTTTTCCACTCCTGCAACATTCTTTCTTATCAAGCCTAAAACCACAGAGAAGGTTTCAAACCTAGTGAGATTTGTTGTAGCTAAGAACCTCAAGTTGTCAGGAAAGTTTTCTGTCTAATAAACCAGTAAAGGGCCGAAATATTTCTAAGTTTCCTCATCGAAATTTTGTAAAAAATGAAGCTATCATAGTGGCTACAAAAATTTTAAAATCAAAATTTTCTTAATTGAAATCCATTCTGAGACATTCTAATACAAATCCCAGAGTTTAATGCATTTTCATACATATTTGAACCTATATGAAAAAAAGTTAAACTTTAGGATTCCTTTCAGAATGTCCTAAGACGGATTTTATTTGAGGAAATTTTGGAAAATAATGATTTGAGAATTGTCGGAGCCACAGCAATAGCTTAATTTTTTACGTAAATTCACTAAAAAGGTAGGCAGGTAGGTACAGATACAATAATATCCAAATGGCACATGAATCGTGGTCAGGAACTTCCTAGTTTATTTTTTGCCTCTAGGCTGCGCATCCTTATTTGCAATTTTCGTTGAGAAAGTCACACAAGGAAAAGGCATCAAACGGAGATCTCCCACCTACACACTTCAGAAAAGACACGTCAATCTGATAATACAATTGATAACTAAGTATCACATCTTCCTGCCACACCCAGTTGGTATATTCAGTGCGTCCTCCTTTACTTGTTGTAATTGCGAAACGATTATATTTAATAGTTAACGTTCATTGTTGTTTTCGGTTCATCATTATTTCTCACGGAAACGAAGGATGTCGGTTGATAACCATTTCGGTTTGCCTGAAGAGGTGTTTGAAATCATTTTGCAACATTTAGATTTGGAAGATGTTCTATCTTGCTCGTTAGTTTGCCTTGGTTGGCGCAATGCCGTCAATAGCGACCGCATCTGGAAAAAGCTGTGCAGGAAAAACATATCGGAGGAGAGATTGAAGTTACGGGCTGAACGCAAGAGAGTGGGATCTTCGTACGAAGTGTTCGAATCGGAGAATCTGCCGATACTGTGGTGTTGGAGAAGGAGATACATGGATGACGTCGATCTCAAAAGAAATTGGAAACGTGGATGCTGCCAGGAAGACTTTATTTGCAGTAATTCATCTCCCATGGACATCATTGAGACTGATAATGAACTGTTATTGGTGCCTAACGATTCGGGGTCATCACTATCACCATACACCGTGTTCAACATAGTGGACAGGCCAATCGTGGCAGGTGAAATACATCTCAGGCTGGAACACAACTTTCCATCACTCGTCAAATCATCCAACAACATCCTGGTGATTGTTCAACACACGTTGCTTCAGGTTTATGTCAAAGACATAGATAAAAACCTGAAGCTGAAGTTTCTCGCTCTGATTGACAGGAACCATTCGGAGACCATCCCCGATACCCCAGACCTGAGAAACTGGTATGAGCAAATTATTTACCCTGGCAACATAAATGACGTAAGATGTGATCACAATGGTAAGTATTTCGTCGGAATGTATTTACATTATGATGGAGAAGATGTATGGCACTCACCTCTCCACATCTGGGATCTGGAATTCCAAACCAAAGTCCAAGAAGTTGCTTCGCCTATGCAGATGCCCGGAGAACAATTAAATAGTGCCTCTGTCTTTTTACGTAATAATACCATATATATAACGTTGAGATATCTGAGTTGTACCTCGATATATGCTTATGATATAGAGAAATCTAGTTACAGTGAAACTGTTCTGCAACTAGAAGGGCGTTTGGAAAGTAGACTATTCACGGGAACAGTGGCTATTATGGAAAGTCTCTCCGAGGATAAATTGCTTTTATTCGACTTGAGAGACGGTCGAATATTGGACACGTTGACAAATAAGCCAGATATCGAGCGCAGTGTGGAGGCCTTTGGGAATCTCATTACTTTCGCAGAAGATGGATATGATGAACATCCCCCCACAGTGACTGTCTATGATACGGAGAAGCTGCGTCCGGTAGACAAATTCCAAGTTGAGAGGAGGTACGGACATGTCATCAGGATCCACATTGTCATGGACAACATTATGCTCATCCATACAGATAGGCTGCTCCTCCTCATTCGAGATATGAAGACACGACACGACGTGTGTCAAATCCTGCGAACTGTCGAATGCTTTGATTTCCTTCTCCCGGACCCTTCCTGCTCCAAGATGGTTGTGCAAAAAGATGGAGGTGAACTCGTAGTTCTCTACTTCTGGTAGAAGGTAATTATGTACCAGAAACATCTACCAATTGTCTTCATTTGTTTAAGTTGTAATTTTTCATTTCGTCATACGCAGTGCTTACTGTGATCATCACAAGCAACATTTCCAATATTTACTTATTCAATACCTATAATATCATGAATTTGTTGAGAATTTTTTGAATACCCTTATTACCCACAAACTTCGAAATATTTGACTTTTTCAGGAATTTGCTCTAAATTCTTCTATCGTTGAAAAAAAAAAAAAAAAATCTGGTGCGAGGCCTCACACTACTTTCCGTACTTGTATTCTTTACACATGGATGCTATTATGATGGGTCGTATCTATTGGAAAAATAACCAAGACTATTTGCTTTTTCAGACTGATCGAAAATAGTATTAACTAAATAAGTTACTCACTTTGATGAGGTGAATCGAAATGAACTTCACTAGAATTATCACAACTGAACTGAATACTGACTTTATTATTATAGTGAACTGTGAGTATAAGACTTTTATAAAAGCAAGAGCAAAAATAGCTTGAAACAGTAAGAGAGAACTCCGAAGCTGCAGCAAGAAGTGAAGCCGGGCTGATCCAGCGAATCAGAAGAGGGCCACGCAGTTCTACCAACACAGGAGAACGTAACGAGTCAAGTGACGATCTGATGGGCAGCGTAATGACGAAGTAGATCCCGGCTTTATGGAGCGGTTGACATCACCAGGTTTCATGGAGTGTGATGAAGTATACTAGAATGGATTGAGACCAATCCCTATCCTGCATCTGCCTGACGTGGTGGGATAATGAACTAATAATAATTTGAAAAACCCCCATTTCTTGATACTCCCTCCTTTTCAAATTTTTTTAAAAGAGAAGAAATATGTGCCCTTCAGACAGATTGTCACAGTAAGTTATATAGGTCAGACTTGTGGAAGATAAGAGTATATTAGTCGCTTTAAGAGCTATTGTTCCCCGAGACGGTTTCGCGATATTAGATTACATGTATGATAGTTCCGCGAAAAATGGAAGGCAAGTGAGAATTGTTTCTAGGAAGCTACTGATAGGAAATACATGGAACTGACTCACTCTTGGTGGAGAACATTGTTGTGTAGATTCAGGCATACCAAAAATTAAGTAGTCAACTTAAGAATTTCTTTTTCCTCCTTTTTTTTTTTTTTTTGTTTTCTTTTTCTGGGCAATTAGTTATATGGTAAAAGAAGCAGGCAGATACAGAACTGATTAGGCCCAACACTCATCATCAGAATCTGAAACACAAACGAAAAGGAATGCAGTAATACATCTTTAGGTGGCATATAATTACATAGAGAACAATAAATCATTTCTAAATTTTGTAAATAGTCCTTTTGGAAGGGGTTTTGTGAGACAGTCAGCCAACTGTTCCTGGGTAGGTACCCATTCCAACTTTATTGTCCCCTTTTTATATTCATTTTTTACAAAGTGATAGCTAAGTTTAACGATATGTCTTAGTGTTCTAGATTCATCAGTCATCGCTAGGGCTATTGCTGGGGTGCAGTCACCATATATAGTGGGAGTTATCACGAGTTTAATTAGAAATTTTACGAGTTCTTTGAAGCTAATAACCTCAGTACAAGCTGTTGACATTGCTATGTACTCAGCCTCGCAAGTCGATCGGGCAACATGATTCTGTTTCTTCGACCGCCAGGTCACTAGATCTCCAAATACAGAAACAGTATATCCTGTTGTGGACTTGCCTTTGAGATCACTTGATCCCAGAGAGGCATCAGCATAACTGAATATGGTATCACCTGTCCCAGTGTATAAGAGTCCCAGGTCTATAGTACCCTTAAGATAACTTAGGACTCTTAGTACACACTCCCAATCAAAAGACGTATAATTGACCTGTTTTCTACTAAGAAAATTTACTGCATATGAAATATCTGGCCTCGTACCTCCTTGCAAGTAGAGTAATGAGCCAATGACTTTGCGATACGGAACATTTGGGAGTGACGTACTTTCGGACTGGTGTTCCAACTGGAATTTTAGAGTACATATTCTATCTGTCATTGGAATGTCACAGATTGGGAAATCAGGTGGGAGAAACTCATCCAAGAGAGATTGAATAAATAATTTTTGTGAAATAAAGATAGTTTGATTTTCAAGGTTACGTTCTATTTCTAGACCTAAAAATTTCTTTGGGGTTCCTAGATTTATCACTTCAATCTCTTGATTCAGACATTCTATAACTTCACAGGCTTTCGTTTTACAGTTAGAACCTAGTAAAATATCATCGACATAAACTAGAAGTATGGCAAACTTTTCTCCTTGTTGCCATCTGAAAATGCATCTTTGATGTGGATATTCTTCAAAATCCATTTTACTCATTAGTCCAGTAAATCTTTTAAACCATAAGTTCGGAGATACTTTTAGACCATACAGAGATCTAATTAATCTACAGACATGGGTTTGCTGAACAGATTCAGGGACGTCAGTTAATTCTACTACACCTTCAGGGACTTCCATAAAAACGGGTTTTTCTAATTTTCCATTTAGAAAAGCTGTCTTGACGTCTAACTGATACAAATGTAAATTAAATTTGTTTGCTATTGATAGTAATAGTCTTACGTCACCTAGCCTTGCTACAGGTGCGTATATTTCAGACAGTATATAATCATTCGTGTCAGCAAAACCTTTAGCTACTAGACGACTTTTAAAACGAAAGGATCCGTCAGCCTCCATTTTTCGCTTGTGGACCCAGCGGGACTTTATGATTTTTGTTTTAGGAGGTAGTTCTGACTTTGGTACTAGTTCCCAGGTGTTTTTATTAGAGAGGGATTCTAATTCGTCAAGCATGGCTTCCTCCCATAGATCTCTATCAGGTGACTTCATTGCATCAGAGAATGAATAGGGTTCAACATATAAAATTTCATTAATAGCGGAAGGCTGACTTTCTGAGTTGTCGACTTCCCCTAGGCTTTCCTCAGAAGAGCCGACGTTTTCTCCTATTTCAAGGATTTCAGAAAGTGGTTGAGGATAATCCTTTATATGATCACCATATACTTGTGATTCTATACATTTTACATTACATGAGTTTACGAGAGTTTTATGTTTTTCGCTAAAAATTACATAGCCTGTTTTGGTACATTCGAGTAGGTACCCGCGTTTGGCTTTTGGAGCAAATTTACTTGTATTTTCGTTATCCACACTTAGCACCAGACAACCAAAGCGTTTAATATATTTTAGGGTAGGTGAATAGTTATACACTTTTTCAAATGGACTTTTAAAATTATTTGAAGAGTGTGGCATTCGATTATAGACATGGGTTACATAGTTCAGAGCATGTCCCCAAAACGACAAGGGCATTTTTGCTGACAACAAGTTAACACGGACTTTATGTATTAATTCTTGGTTCATTCTTTCGGCACATCCATTTTGTTGTGGGGTATATGGTTCATTCGTCTCTAGGGTGATATTTTTGGATTTTAACAGACTTTTCATTTCGGAAGTTTTATATTCAAGACCATTGTCAGCTCTAATTTTAAACACCGAATTTTGTTGCAAACTAATGGTAGCTATTTCGTTCAGACATTTGTTTAAAGCAAGATGGACTTCCCTTTTGTTTGCAAGGGAATAAGCAAACAGATATCTGGAAAAATCACATACAAAGATTATTATATAGGAATCACCATTTCTAAAGTTATGCGGACGAATAGGTCCCATCAAATCTGAGTGTAAAACTGCAAAGGGTTTTTGGACTCTATGTCTGACCTCTTTATGTGATTTTCTTTTGGTGTTAGCTTGGGCACAATCTACACAGTCTAGAATTTCGTTTCCAAATTTAACTGACTTTAGTTCTGGTAGAAATTTGCTGGCTGCTTCCAGGTAATGTTTTGAAGCGTGATTTAGACGTATGTGCCATAGCGTACCATAGTTATCTCTCAGACTTTCCTTGTAGACTTGACTTAACATTTTGTTATCATATTTTGAAATTTCATTGTCTAAGTTTTTACTACAAGTGGGAATTTTAGAGCTGTCACTAGAGGTAGAGCTCCCTCCTGGAGTTTTGGAAAGTTGTCCTACTTGAATTGAACTCTGTTTTGTATTATGTTTAGGTACTAGACTGTCACTATTTGATAGGTTTCTGGCACTAAGATTTTTACTGGCATTAATTTTATTAGTGTTTTCCCCTTGAATTGTAGTGGAACACTGCGACTTTGCAGCGCTCCCTCCTAGAAGTTCGGAAGAATCATCATTTTTAGGACTACCATTTTCCCTCCCTCCCAACAAAATATCGGTGGAGAGAGTGATAGTTTCTTGATTACATGGGGAATCTATTGTAGGAATAGAAGTAAAACAATTATCAAGTCTGACTCTCTTGTTTCCATAAACAGAGTGATCAGACTTTCTTTTAAGAGGGTTCTTTTCAAGTAATTCTAGATCTACGTACCATAGATTATTCTTAAAATACCCGGACTTGAAAACTTTACCTGTGGTAGGTTGTATAAAATCGACTCTTTCATTAGTGAATAACACATGAAAACCTAAATCAGTCATTTTTCTAACAGAAAACAGGTTTGAGCCTAGACCCGGGATGTACATCACATCACTTAGTGTTCTGGGTTTATTATTGTTAACAAAATTTAAGGTTCCTGACATGGTACCGACTAAATCTGCATTTTCATCACTATTCGCGCATTTAAAAATTTTCGGACTTTTAAGTGGACGCAGATTAGAGAGACAGATTGTTTCTGACGCTAAGTGCTCTGTACATCCTGTGTCTACGATGGCCCTAAAATACTTAGGATTCTTACCAGTGATGATGGTAAGGGCTTTCGAGCCTGAGTTTTTCTCAGAGCAATAGTTTATGTGAGCAACCTCCTGTTCCTCTTCGTCACCCATGGTGACCCAGACCTCCTTGTCATCGGGACCATCCAAGTTGCCAGCAATTGAAAAACAAGCATCTTGATGCCCAGCCAATCGGCGCTGAAGCAACTTAGCATGTCCCAAGGGCATTCGAACAAGATTTGGCTTCTTAACTGACATTGACCTAAATCGTTTATTTCTAGTTAGTCTATCTTGTGCTGGTGTAGCGGACGTGGAGGCCTCAGACTTTCTCTTAAGAGGATTGGGAATTTGTTTCCTTGAGGGTTTAGGACAGATGGAGACCAAGTGGTCTCCTCCACAGTTGAAGCAAACTTTCTGAAGACTGAAACAACGTTCCTTGTCATGTCCTAGACGGTGGCAGTAAGTGCATCGAGGTCTGCGTCTAGGTTTGCTCTGAGCTCGGAAAGTATTCCCTCTGTTCTGTGATGGAAAAACGGAATTAGGGAGATTATTTTGACTAAAGATCATATTATTCTGTCTAAAGGGAATATTATTCTGTCTAAAGGGAACGCGTGAGTTTACAGATCGTTTTCCCCTTCCTCTGACTCCTGTAGAATAGGTACTACGTGAAGCCCTCGCCAACTTTGCGGAGTCTGATCTTTTAGAAAGGGTGTTTAAATTTTCAAGACGCATCTCTTCATCAGACAGCATTTCACGCAGTTCTGACACCGTATATTTACCGGGATTTAGCTGTTCTTTTTCATACGTTTGTGTGTCGCGAATTGACAAGACAAAGATCTGGCGTATGTAAGTTGGGGACATCATCGTTGGATGGAGCTTCACGAGTTTGCGCTGAGCATCATCAAATCGTTTCAGAAAGTCAATGACTCTCTCAGCTGATGAGTCGTAGTACATTGTATTAAAATAAAGTACAGCTTGGTTCACTTGATGTGGGGAGAAGGGCTCACAGATTTTCTCTAATGAAGTTAGCATATCTAATGGGTGTTCAACTTCCTGAACAAGTTCATGATAGTCGTCAGACATAGACTCTAAAAGGAAAAATCTGGTTCTTTTCTTAGCAGTATTATAATCAAAAGCTGTGTACCCTTCTGGCACGGGCTCGTCCCTTCTCAACAAAAAGCCACATTCTTGAGCATCAATGGCAGCTTCAACATTCCGACGCCAGAGTTTAAACTGGGAATTTTCCTCCAATTTTGTTGAGAGGGGGCGATACCGTACTCCATCAAGTCTCCTAGGATTACTTGATATTGGCAAGCTGTTACTTTGTGATTGCGGAAGGCAAGGATTTGACACCTGCTCTGACTCATGATTGTTATTTACTACAAAGTTTAGATCTGAGACAGTATGAGCAGAAGTCGCTACATTTGGTGCTGACATAGAGGGAAGAACAGAGGTTTCAGAAACTACAGGCAGAGCATTAGAGGTATCCATAGGTTCGGGCACATTATCTGATATTTGGGTATGATTTGAACGGTCACCAAAGAGAAAATCTATGTCTCTTACCTCAGAATAATGGTTCACTTTCTCCTTAATAGTAGAAAATTCCTCTTTTACCTCCTTCAAGGAGCTCATTAATTTGGCCTCCAGATCAGCAATCATCTTAACAAAGTCGGGCTCTGAGCGTGTTTTACGGGCGGCTGAGGATTGCCTTTTGGGGCGACGGCGGCGATCCTCAGGACGATGATCCATTGACTCAGATAGTTCAGAGTCAGATCGCTCAAAATCGAGATCGGAAGAGCCAGACATCCTGAAATATTAAAAATAATTAGAATTTCATAATGACTTTTCTTTTAACTAGAGCTTCGGTATAATTTTAAATTCTTGACTGTAGTGTACTCTCATCATTATTGGAACTTGAGTGCTTGTGGTGCAATTCTGGTAGCACTTTGTTTTTACATCGACATCCTGCGTCACAGACAGATACTGACTTATTACGAAATACCCTTTACCTTTTTCATTATATTTTGATCTCTGTTTACAACTACCAACCTTGTGACTAAATACTAACTTTTAGATTATAGCCAATTTTTGTCTGACTGAGGGTGTCGATGCTCCACACTGTTACACAGTCAACAGATTATTCATCCATTAGGACGGTAGTAATTTGGAAAGCGTGAATGCTTAGTTTTTGGGAAAGAAGAATTTCCCATGTGAACCTAGTTTTAGAGCGGACAGTGTCCGCCTACTCAATGAGTCAATACGGAAGGGAAATTATATTAAGCTAGACACAAAATATATCTCTTTTCAGTGTGGCTGGTACTCGCTAATGTTCGAGCACCCAGAACCTCAGTTCCGACAGAGAGAGGCCACCTCACCGTGACTAGGTTTCCAATGCTTCACGCGTCGGTTAATTAGTACAAACGGCAAGCTAGCCAATCTGTATGTTCGAGGTTTCAGCATCGTAAGACACCCTGTTGTTGGTTGATTTTTAATTTCCTCATTGTCATGTTATTGGGCCGCCAGAAATCAACCAACCAAGGTTGGTGAAAAAGGTAGGAGTGCCCTGGAGGGATTTTAAGCAGTTCATAACAAAGAATCCGACTCAAGAGAAAAGACTGTGCATGAAATATGCAAGGTAGTACATTAAGTCAGATATACAATTACTTAGAAGGATATTAAAGATATTAAAATTTTACTCTAATGTTATGTTCATATTCATTTTCCAAACAAATTGAGAGAAAGAACACTTTATGCTACAGTCCCCTACACTTGGCTCGGATTCCTAGTAAGCTGACATATTGTTGATTTTGTAATTAATTATTCCTCTCTGCTATCCAGTAACGGGGACACATTCAGTCTCGTTTTTATATATACCCCTTTAGTATTGCCCTACGGACGTTTTCTATTTTATAAAACGTATCAGACTTTAATGAGTTCTCGGTATCTGTCTTATCGAGGGCTGCAACTCGAGAAAGTCAATTTAATGTAGAACTATTTATTATTTAAGGGTTTGCTTAAAGCAAACACGCACCACCTGACTTTGGAGTAAAGCGCTTTTTACATATATTTAACTCCAGGGTTCGTACATTTGACAACTTACTTTGGGTGTTTAACAGCAAAAACCCCATCAACGGAACTCGCGCCCGAATACCGCCTTTGTGGGCAAAAGGAACGGCCGAACTTCATTCTCCTCAGAATGCTGGGGACTGGAATCTTGGCAGAGGATAATTTGTACCTAGGATTTTGATTCATTAACTGATTCAACTGAACCAGGTAGAGCTCTACTTCAGACTCGCAAATGGATCGTAATATTTGTATACAAAAACACGATTGCGCAATTAAAGAAA
This sequence comes from Adelphocoris suturalis, assembly GCA_030762985.1. Taxonomy (NCBI): domain Eukaryota; kingdom Metazoa; phylum Arthropoda; class Insecta; order Hemiptera; family Miridae; genus Adelphocoris; species Adelphocoris suturalis. The sequence goes on from JAUMHS010000013.1 coordinate 7,161,372, forward strand.
GGGTAACCTTAACACTGATAAGAGATTACATCAGTGCTGGTCGGTCGGAGCGAAATATTTCCCCCGCGGGGAAAATTTCCCTCCCTAACTATCGTACATTTTTCGCGCGGAGGGACGCCTAACCTGCCTACCTAAGTTTGTGCACAAGTAACAAAAGAAAAAAACATCATGGCGGTCGATTTGAAAGCGTCACCATGAACAAGGGAACGAAATCTAACTGACTTCCCCCCTTTTAAAAAGAAGAAATATTACATGATCCTTGCGGATTACATACATAAAATCAACAATATGTTTGCGTCCTCATTTCGTAAGATTGCGGGGCAGCAAAGATGCTGTTTTATAATTACTGAGGATCGTTGTCGAACAAATCGATCATTCGCTGAAAAACCTGAGCAGGTTTAACGAATTCGTGCTTTTTCAGACTGATCGAAAATAGTATTAACTAAATAAGTTACTCACTTTGATGAGGTGAATCGAAATGAACTTCACTAGAATTATCACAACTGAACTGAATACTGACTTTATTATTATAGTGAACTGTGAGTATAAGACTTTTATAAAAGCAAGAGCAAAAATAGCTTGAAACAGTAAGAGAGAACTCCGAAGCTGCAGCAAGAAGTGAAGCCGGGCTGATCCAGCGAATCAGAAGAGGGCCACGCAGTTCTACCAACACAGGAGAACGTAACGAGTCAAGTGACGATCTGATGGGCAGCGTAATGACGAAGTAGATCCCGGCTTTATGGAGCGGTTGACATCACCAGGTTTCATGGAGTGTGATGAAGTATACTAGAATGGATTGAGACCAATCCCTATCCTGCATCTGCCTGACGTGGTGGGATAATGAACTAATAATAATTTGAAAAACCCCCATTTCTTGATACTAATTCTACCAATTTAATGTGCTGGAGAAATCCTGGCCAACAAACTCGTTCTTTCGTTTGGCTTGGTTTTTCGGAGCAAGAACGGAATTTTTGTCTCAATCCTAAATAGAGTTATTGTCAGGATGGACAATGAAATTATATCTCACCATGTCCCCAGCTTGACCAGGCCCTCATAGACTGTGATTTGAGGCAGGTTTTGATGGTAGTGGCGCCCCCTACATGGTTTTTAATGTTCGGAGTTACAGCCATGAGAAAACATCATTTCAAAATTGATCGCCATTAGTCGAACTGTATACTTGTGTATTATAAGGATGCCACTATTCTTAGAGCACCTTCTGGGTGTACACATCATTCTGATCTAGTTGTCCAGCTAATCTATATTTACTAAGAGGATTGGTTTAGGACTTTTTTTATTTTTGAGATGCGAGCATCCAGACCACCCAACTGTACACATCATTCTGATCGGTGGGTTGTGATGGGAGGACGAATGGTTGTGGCAAATCCTCATGTCATGTGATTTACTTCCAAGCGCTTTCGCCCTTTGTTGGCCTCGTCAGGGATGTCAAAGTAATATAGTTGGCAGTGGATACTTCCTACTACTAGTTCTTAACATGCAGGGCGGCCTGTTTCTTTGGGTTGTATGACTTCAGATAGTTTAGTTGTTTGATAATCATACTTATGTAGGTATGATTATCTATCATTATTATGATGTAGGTATGATATTATTTAGTTCTTCTATGATGCGATTAATCTCTTGTGGGAAGACGTCAGTTTGCTGCAGGTGTGCCAGCCTGTTGCTCACTGATCCTGAAAAGATGCTGTGAGTTGACTACTAGTTATGCATCTAAGTTTGGTCTTACTGATGTCATATCCATACTGAGAAGGTGGGGGGGGGGGGGGTTTACCTTTAGGTGAGTAAAGGGCAGAATATTTAGCCAAAACCTCCAGGAGCACATAGGGCGTTTAATGTTATATTAAATGCCCCAATGTGATCCTTAATGCGTTTATTTTTATTGATCAATATACATAAAGGAAACTACGTTCCACAGTGTGTGCATATATAACTAGGGGGCCACCCCCTGCAGGCTTCGCTTGAAATTTTGGAAAACTAAGGTTTTTCTGTTGGTCAGGAGATCTAGGGCTTGAATTTGAGTGCCAATGTGCTGGGGCCCTGTTGAGCCGAAACGGGCGGTGTTTTGGTCCTGTCATCATCATTAGTTTCATTATATAGAATATTCAAATCAAGAATCCATTTGTGTATTCACAGACTTAGTTTAAAATTAGAAGAAAAAACAACTGTAACAAGGGGAAAAAAATGTGTAAATGTATACAAGTATTTGAAAGAGACCAAACATTATATTTATTATATTATGCACATGTAGTTAGGGAGAAGGACAATCTAAAAAATAATTAACTAATCCAGAGGATTCAAAGCAGCCAGATGTCAGAGGAGATGTTGTTGCATGAGAGAAAAATAGTTGGAAAACTCTGAATACATTAGAAAGTTTGGGAAATTGAGACGACCTGAATGCGGTGTCTTAAGCAGGTCTATAACTGGTGGCGTTACCCTAACATGAAGATTTTTTGGATCTAGCGCTATTCTTGAAAATTATCGTGATTAGAATTTCTGAATGACTGTGGAAATGATCAACTTCAGGGGTCGTAAGTCACATACGAATGAACAAAAATCAGGTTTTACTTCCCCCAACAACTAGGTAACTCGTAAAAATTGGTGAAATAATTCCTTTTAAAAGGTAAGTCGACTCTGGTATATTTCTGTTGAAGTTAAAACGCTGCAAATTATTACACAAAGGTTTATTATTTATGTATTAGACAGCCCTTCTACGTAGATCCATAATTATGGACGCCGTGGTCCATAATTATTAAACGCCGCTTATAGTACCTATATTTAGTATCGGAACTCGGAGCTTCGGACCTCACAAATGGGTTCAATCCATTACAGCAGCGGAATCTCACAATTTTACGCTTTTTAATATAGTTGATAAACAAAACAATTTATTACCATGTCATCTTTCCAACACATAAAAGTGTTACCTATACTGTATATTGATATCATTTAATTGGTCAAATTTCAAAAAATTCGCTGACAAAATCACTGAAAATGGCTGAGAATCGTTAAATTGATATTTTTTAGCATAAGATTGGTCAAATAAAGTTTATCAAGTATGAAATAGAACATTCAACAATTTATGTACGAAATTATGCTAAAAACTTGAACTCCATTAATTTTGTTTTAAAAAATCTATAAAATTGCAAAAAATAGCCTAAAATCCAAAATCTCTTTTTGAATAGAAGAGTATCATTTAGAATACTTTTTTTTTTTAAATGAAATTAATAGCTAACATTTTCTTTTCACTCATAAATCTCCAATTTCTATACAACTTGAAATATACAACAAAAAAAAGACACTTTTTCACCTATTTTTGGCTCATAGCACCCATGGGTGTGGAGCGATCGAGCTGGCTAGTAGTTATTACCAACTAGACCCCACGTTTAGTCTATGTGCGAAAGAACAGATTTTTAAAGTCAATTCTAAGGCCTTTTATGGCCCGAACGGCGGACGGACATTTCAAATTTGGATTCTACGCACCTTGAAACGTAAAGTGACAAAGTTTGAGGGGGGGTTATAAAAATGTTTTGCTATACGATCACATAGGCTTATTATTGGAAATAATAAACCAAAAAGTGAAGGTACACGATACGATTTTCAGATATTCAATTGGGACTCAACAATAATAACTAAAAGAGTTCGAAAATGCGTAAAACTGATCGCCATTTTCTCAAAACTACCAATTTCGAGTCATCTAGTTGTTGTTCTAAGCCCACGAATTGGTATATTTGATATATTCATCACAGCAACTCGGGCTTTGGTGGTTCTCTGAGGACAGTGTGAACTCTCTTTTCATTTGGAGTCGCGATGGTTTATGGATACTGTCGCTGAGCGAGTTATTAAATGAGTTCATGTTCAAATAATATATAAATCAAATGGAGACTTGAAAATTAGCCAAACGAGGTGAGGGCTCCATGGGGAGACCCTCAAAAAGAGTAGACAACGAAGGTAAGGGATGGTGGGAGGCATGCGACTGCAGAGGGCAGAAGTCAGTCGATGCAAGTGCGGTAGCATGGTGACGTGACAGTGGTTTTTTACGAGTCCAATGTTACCCACTTTTCATACTTTCAAAAGCACTGGTAAGTACCTACCATACATAATAGACCATGGACCGAACCATGGGCCCTACATGCCTTTATTTATAAATATTTTGAGCGTGGAGCGAACTACATATCGTAAATATGTTTCACTGTGGAACGAACCACGTGTTTATACATTATTTCAGCGTGGAGCGAGCCACGTAGGTATTTATAAACATATTTTACCGTGGAACGAACCACGTATAATACATATTTTACGTGGAATAAACCACGTATGTGTAATACATATTTTGCGGTGGAACGAACCACCTATTCATGAGTACCTACTCATATTGACTGTGTCCTTAGACCACGTAAGTCCTTTAGCTGGAGGTTGTGGACACCTAGGAAAGGGATTGATGAGGAGGGTGTCATGAAGGGACTAATATTTATACAAATGGGATATTGGATCTGTCATGGGACTACTCCATTGTTGATTGTGTTACCTAGTTACCAATTATCAAACCTAGAAATATTATACTTGGATTCTTCAACAAACTCATTCTCAATGTAACTATACATAGATCCGTGTTACTCATTATTATTTCATAGTGATAAACTTATATTGTTTAAATACTATTGATATGGTGCCGAAAAATAAAAAAGGGAAAGGCCGTAGAACCAGGCAAAACCCAATTTCTGATAGTTCGGATGATGATGATAATCAATTTCTGTCACATAATTCCGCGATCGAAACTTCACGATTCGAGCCAGATAGAAACTGCAGACCTCCACAACCACTTTTCTTGGCAGATGTTGGAATGAAAACGAAGTGGAGAAATTGGCTGCAGCAGTGGAAATGGTACGTAACAGCGTCTGGACTCGAAAATAAATCTGGTAAGGTACAAGTAGCATCATTCATGGCTTCTATAGGGTCTGATGTTTTGGACATATATAACAGTTTCGAACTAGATGATGACAAGACTGATGACTTGAGCCTTATAATTGATGTTCTCTGATTACTTAATAGGAAAAACTGAACCACAGAGTTTTGTAGAAGGGGAGAAAGTATTGTACAGAAAGTCACATAAACAGTGGATGCCTGCGACAATTATACAAGTAGGTCCAGAACCAAGATCGTACGTAGTCCAAACACCGGAGTGCGTAACATATCGAAGAAACTCGTGGTACTTGAGAAAAATGAACAATACTTCGTGAAACATCAAGCAGCATACTTCGATGAAGGGGATGTCATGGGACTACTCCACTGTTGATTGTGTTACCTAGTTACCAATTATCAAACCTTGAATTATTATACTTGGATTCTTCAATAAACTCATTCTCAATGTAACTATACATAGATCCGTGTTACTCATTATTATTTCATAGTGATAAACTTATATTGTTTAAATACTATTGATGGGATCGACCGAATAATCCAAATATTTAAAGTAGGTATAACAATACACTATCAAAATGGTTGTGAGTATGGAAAGGCCAGTTCTTCGCTTCTCACATGTAAGCACATAAAGTCCACACAATACTCTCATGATGACATTAATTTGTATCTACGAAATAAGGATTTTCGACAGCTACTTACTTAATTACTTTTCTATTCTTCATCAAAACACTTGAAACCGCTGATTCTTGGGCCACTCAGTCCCGGAGAGCGTTAGAGAAATTTAAGGGTCGAGAATTATAGAAGTAATTAGGGAAGGAAAATTAAGGAGATCGACGTTTTCAAGTTGTTAATAAAGTTTCCAAGATTAAAAAGGTTGGAATTGAAAGTTGTGTTTTGGAATGTTTTTGCTTCTCAATTAGTCTTTCTACATATATTATATTGACATGGATATGTCTTTTGGCTGGGGGTCAAGGAATTTTTCGCGACACTTTTTTTCCCGACCGACACTTTTATTTCTCCACACAAAATGCAACGCTCCGGCACTTTAGATTATTATTAACTCGAAAACTGAAGGCTTGGTAAAATTTCTGTTGATTTTTCACGTACAACCAGTGAGTTACTAGGGAAGACTAACTCCTATAGTTTTCATAGTAGGAAAATCGTTCGCCACTTTTTGGAATGCTCTCATTTTATCACAACATCTCAAGACCTCTACTGAGCCATTTTGTGTCAAGGAATGCTGATTTATTACTCTAAGTTATAAATTAATATTTTTTTGTACCCATAATGGAATAATCTTATGAAAAGAAGGCACTACATGGTTGGTATACAATTTAGTAGAAGGTACCTACTGGTAAGCAGTAGGTACTAGACATATCCATGATCTTTTGTTTTTTCCATCAAGGGAGAAATTAAAATGCTTGAAAATTTTTTTTTTTTTTGGCCCCCCTCATTCTATGTATCATGATCATTAAATTTTATTGAATTGAAAAATTTAATTAGTAATTTGAATTGACTCGTTTTGAACGACGTCTACATTGGCGAACCGGCGATATTCGAGTGGTAGATTTGCATAACTACAGTACACCTACATGTACATCCGATTCATATTTCATTTATTTACCAATAAGTCGATTGCAGACCCAAAATTTGTGTTTTTGGACTGCGTCTGTAGCAAAGACCAGTACTACTAAGGTAGCAGACTTGAATTCACGTAACCCATCAATTACCTGGTATGATGGGCCACAGTTTTAGCGATCTACAAAACAGTCGTTTCTGGGCGCTCTAACTCTTATTTTCATTATTTTGTATATTGTCATTCATTTACGCCGTAATGTTTACAATATGCTACCATTGATTTGAGAGTGTGCCCTATTGGACTAATAAGTGTTGTAACGAACTTAGATCGCCCCCAGAGGTGCAATGTGGGCCTAAACCCACACTCATAGAGAGAGGAGGGTGTGACAGTACCATAAGAGATACAACTTGTAAAAATAGCATATGTGCTATGTTCGAAGAAGATTATTATCTGGTTCTCGGATCCTCATCTATCGCCAAACACAGCATTTCAAGAACTTGAGAATGACGCCCGGCGCGGGAGCGACGGACGCGCATTCTCTTGGATCCCACCGGAACTGTCACAGTGTCTTTAGCATAATGAAGTTTTATTATTATTAAAATATGATGTTGGTAACTTGTGAACAGAACCGAGTAGCTGAGAGTATCTTTGAACCTTGGGAAGTATCTATTAAATGGGATAAGTGAATTTATGTGTGTGGAAGTACCTGGTCAGTGTAAGGAAAGGCTAAGAATAACGAAATGGCTGATCAATACAAGTACCTACCTACCATGCCAAGAATAGAGTATATGAGGGGGTTACTGCGCCTGGGTAGCTTGGTTCCAGCTGATCTGGTCGTCACCGGCTCTTTAGTTCCACTGGTCGCCCTGAGTTCTTACTGTACAGCTCAAGGTAAGTTGTACCCCATTTACTAAATTTTTATTAAAATGTCTGACATCTCTTCTCGCCACTGTCCACCCCTTCTGTGTGCATTGCATACACCACCTCTCCGCCCAATGTCGTTTCTGTGTGATTCGGGCCTTGGGGGTGAGGTGGGGTCAGGTCAGCCCAGCAGACTCATCGCGATACAAAACAGAAGTTAAACAAAATTATTGTTTGTTACTGTTTGCTGTTGTTACTGATGATGACCTAACTGTCGAAACCAATCTTAACTACATAACTCTTCATTTTCGTGGAATTAGACACCGCTCTTCTTAACTTGAGTTTTTCATTGAAGGGTTTGTTTGAAGGTGAGAAATAGGTTAACTTCTTGTCTTTGTCTATTGTTGCTTAGCGCTTTCACCTTAATGCCCCCATGGAAATTGTACCCACCAAACGACCTTCCCATATACAATAAGCTCTGACGAGGCCATTAAGGTGAAAGCCCTAAGCAACAATAAACAAATACGAGAAGCTAAACCCATTTCTTTCCCTCAAAGAACCCTCGGATGTATTCCTTGAAGCCTTCTAGGGTGGTGGGGCCGGTGTTTGACACCTTAAGAGAAATTTTGGCTTTGACAAGCAATTAAGTTATGTTTTTTTGTTTGTTCAAACTTGAAGCTTACATCTATTGCTACATCAGGATGTCCTCAAACTGCTCAGTATTGGAAAAATCACTAATTCAAGCCTCAAAACCTCATAAATTTGGTTTTTCGAAATCAATTTTTTGACCCAGTATTTGACACCCAAATTTTTGGTTGCACCTGTGATTGGACCCCTTATGATTGACACAGCAGTTCTTCTGCAATAAATGATTCCTTGTATCAACAAAACATTTTACAAATAAATTGAGCATTTGAACTTAGTTTTATTAATCTAAATATAAAATTAATATGAGTATTCATAAAAACAAAGTTGAAAATATCACCGGATGTTTCATCACAAAATAGTTAGGTACTATGTTTTCTTGATCCCATAGGCACAATACGCTTCTGATGGTAAACTAGCAGCTTGTGAGTTGCTATGTATTTATATAAATATCTTTATATATAATTCCGAACGGTCTTTGAAATTGTGAAGAACTTCGCGGTCCGATTTTAGTGTTAGACTGCTCATTCGAATCAGCAATGCTCCAAGTTTGTTGCAAAAGTGTCGCCGTTCGTCTCTATACCCGCCTTGATCGTGTTCTAGGCGGTCCTTATCAACGAGAGTTGTTTATTAGGCTGAGGCGGTAACAACAGTTGCCATCAATTCACGGTAAGTAAGAAACGTAGTGTAGTTACTAACATCTAGGAGAGTTAATTGAAACTGAAGAACTATCATATATTTCTTCTAGGAGAAGAAATTGAAACTGAAGAACTATTATATATAATTCCGAACGGTCTTTATATATAATTCCGAATCAGCACGGCCCCAAGTTTACAAGGCAATAACATCGCCTTAGCTTTGCACCAGGTCACATAACGCCGCAAATAGGTAGGACTTATATATCGTGTGCTGAGTTCCTGTTAGGTACTACTGTTATACGGACTAGATTAGGGCTTTCCAAGCCCTAACAGGCCTCTATAAAAAATAAAGAACGAAAAGAGATCCATTTTGACAGCACTGTCAATCACTGAGGGGAGCATCAGTTTGGGAACTAGTAATTGACATTAGTATTTTTACACTAATCTTTGATAATTTCCAAAAAATGATAGTATAAATGCAATCTACGCAAAAAACTGATAGAGAAAAACCATGGAAACAATCGAATTTGAAAATGTGGAGGGCATGGTGGAGCAAAATAAAACGCTTACCTCCTTAGCAAAATCACAAGAAACAGCACCAAAGAAATTACAGCACGAGGTTCTGTTGGGTAACCTTCTCCAAATTTCACAAAAACCCGCCTGAAACCTTTTCCCGTCTCTATACTTCACTGAAAAGGTATTTTGTCTCAAAGTTCAAAAGGATGAAGCCTGTAAAACACTTGTATGCCTTAATATTTAAACTTTTTGGTGAGATGTCCAACACTGGTTCCTCCACCCTACCCCACAAATTTGTCATTGAAATGAGTTTCCACAACTTCGTGAGTTAGCTCGTGTAGACGCATCGTGGAGATACAGTAGAAAGGTGCGGTTAGCTTAATGCTGCAAATTAATATTTTTTTTTTTTTCATAATTAAATTTTTCGATTATTTAGATAATAAACATCAATTAATCGATTAAAATTTGAAAATAAAAAAAGGTATAATTCAAGTAAAGAATCTGAAATAAAATTACCAATAATGTGTTATGCAGGAGTGTATTATCAGTAGGGAGGTACAAAGACTATACTTATGACTTCGAGACCACTTTCATTGTAACCAAAAACATCTTTGTCCACATAACCCTTCAAGCTGTGTAGGATAATTGAGGTGTGTGGTGAATTTACCACCAATATATTCAACAAATAAATACGATAGGCCACCTAAAAGACAGAATCCCAAGCTCCCAAGGAAAAGCATACGACTGAGAATCATAGAGAATAATTCTCATCGTTTCGAGCTCCCTAAAAACGGAACAGGGAAGGCAAAGTTCCCACAAAGGATAATCCCAGATCGAGAGGGATTATCCAAAGCAAATAAAAACGATAGATCTAACTATTATCGTTTACTATACATCCCCTGGGACAAGGGAAAAGTAAAACAAGAGGATTCACCCTTCTCCCAACAGAGGATTAATCGAGGAGGTCGCGAAACGATGACCCCCGAATCAATCAAGGTCAATTTAAAGAGCGCCGCGTTCTATCGAGAGAATGCGGGACGCTTAATTCAACTTCCGCCCAACGGGCGCGACCGATCAAATCCGAGCGCGACCGATCAAACGCGACCGATCAAATCTGAAACAAAAGACACATCAAATTAGATAACGCTTCGCCTTCGGCCCACGCAAGCTGCGCTCTGATTCGCCAACGGACGGTTAAGCGGCCAATAATTGGATACAGCCTCCAAGTATAAATACAGGACGCTCGAACCAATTTATTCATTCCATTCTCAACCTCCGGATCTGACGATACTTCTCTCTCTACAAAGACGACGAAGCTTTTCTACACGATTTGGAGACGAGTCATTCAACTTCTCAACACAGCTGATGGTCCATCTCTCTTCGACGACGACGTACCTACACGCTCTGAGGCAGTCTACCTTTTCATCCAGATTTCCTGATAGCATCGAGCTTAGCACTTTTCAGTGCTCCTCACTATCAGAGTCTCCAGGCAGAGTACCACCCGGTCCTAAAGCTTTGCTTTTCGGACGTCCGAGGGATACTCGAGTCGGTTTCGCCCGGGCATTTGACTTAATCAAATTGCCGACCGTGGGAGCCCGCCAGGTGATCAAAATCTCATCCGATTTGATCAACTGCTCAAGGGAGTCCTTCTCAGGGCTGCGTTGGAGGACCCTGGGGATACACATACGAGGAAGCTCTTGTGCCCCCCAAGCGAGTCCCCGACTTCTTACGAGTGTTCTTATTAGAGCAAACCTCGGAGGACCCAGACGGCCAGCCTTCTAGCGAGTCCCCGAACATTTATAGTTCTTTTACAGAACCAAATATAAATAAATTCACGGGAGTTTCCTGAAACATGGAGCGGTCCCCGTCTTTCCACTCCTTAATCGGAGTCGGAACTCCTAGCGCTGTCCCCAGCGCTAGCCTTGAACAAAGGGGAGAGCGACAAGAGGCAGCCTCCCACATTCCATTGTCACGGGACTTCGGGACAGAGCGCTCGTGCTTTCGCCTCCCGGGGTCCATGGAAGAGCTCGCGACCCACTCCGATCAGGAGTCTGGTCCTCAATACCCACCTGAGACACGGTCGGATAATGTTCCTTTCGGACAGTTCTTTTCAGAAGGAAACAAAAGAGATTTCCTCACAAAAACGGAGATTTCTACTCGGCTATCCGATGGATATGCAGCCGACGCGAGTGCCTTGTTCACTCCTAACTTGCGTACGTATCATGAATACAAGAGTACTTTTCAGTACCCTAAACATGCGGATTCATCCCATGAGAAAAACATACATTTGAGACCAGAATATTCTCCTATAGGGAAATTTCACGCTGAGCGACCACAAGAGGCCCGGATTGAGGCGAACTCATCCTACGGTCCCGAAGCGTCCTATCCAGCAAGACTTGATAATACTCAAGTTAATATAAGTACTTTTCAGTACGTTAAAAATGCGAACTCATATTATAATGACAATATTCATTCGGAATATTCCACGAGAAATAAGCTGCCTTTAGGCCAATACAGCGAGCTCGAAACTGCGACAAACTTAATGCAAGATTCGCCTAGCTCCTTCCCGATAAAAAATCATAATACTCGGGACGTCAACGGAACTTTTCCGTACCTTTCTCCTGAGTACTCTCAAGGATCTAACCCACATAACCATCAACATGGTACAGCTCAAAATGTTCCACTTGGGATTCCGACGCCAAGTCAAACATACATAAATCCACTACAAGGTGTTAACATAATTTTTTATAGTACACCTAGTTGTTTATACAAACATATAAATTATCTACGATATGCCACATTATGGTGTTTAATCTATAATGATTTCTATGTGAAGGAACCAGTCTCTCCCATTGGGGTTGTGTCCCCAAGACGGGCTCCAACCTCCCCTACACCCGTACCCAAATGCCTGTCTAAACGATTGGTACTGTATGTAGGCCCCCAAGTTCAGACAGGGCACTTTAGTTCGGACATTTTCAAAACCTCGCGGCAATTCGAGGTTCGCAGCTTCCTGCTGTGCCTACATCATCTGACTGCGGGAGTTTCGTGTTTTTAGGCTTTCAGCAAGTCAGGTTATATTATGATTTCGAAAAGCTATTTGTATTGAGCGGCTGTACGATCGTAAGTGTTGCCATTTACTTTCTGTAATATTTTAGAAACCTCAGAAAACCTCCTTTGGTGGTCAGAAAGTATGTGATTCAGGGGGATGTCGATGAATTAGTTTGTTTGGGAATCTATCTATCTTAGTATTTCCCAAGTTTGAAAGGTCTAGACTGAATAGTTTTCTGAGTACCCTCACTATAATAAATTTTCTTAAATTGTGCTGGTAATTTCGGACATGGGAAAAGTTCCAGGAATACGCAATAAATACCGCCAATTTAACTTCAAATACCTCCAGAATGCCTTACTCGTTCAAGAACTTTGCAGATCTCGCCAAAATTTTGTGAAAGTGCAGTAAAATTTCTCATTAAACTTAAAAAGTTAATTTTTAAATTCAAATTTTATGATCTATCATTAACTAAGCCACAAATGTCTCTTCTAAACTCTCATTTTATTATTAATTACTTAGGTAATTGTTTACATTTTTCTCAAGCCAAAAATGTAAGTTTGAAAATCTAGGCCCTTAGAATTGCGATTGAAATAAGTTTTCTATTCCTTTTATATAGTTGCACTTTTTGAAAATGTTACCATTTACACAATATTTCCTTTGAAACATTATCTCGTCATAAGTTCATTTATTAAATAAATTATTAAGACTTACGAGGCAAAAGACTGTTAAAAAAATGTAAAAACCAACTACGAACTGTTAATAAACTATATACACTGTTTTTATGCACTTTACCCCCTCTTTTTCCTGTCCTGGTTCCATTTAAATTATTGAAAACTTTTTTGAAAAGCTTCCCCATGTCCGAAGTTACCATCTACTAACTTCTGTTAAGTTCAAGGGAAAAAACACGTGTGTCTGAAATTAGGGGGCTTGGACCCTAATTTTGGACAGTCTTTGAATAAAAAAATATAGAAAACTAGAAGGGTTAGAAAACCAAAACCGGTTATGACGGATTCTGAAAGATGAGATGTGATAGAATTTGCATTAATTTTTCCAGTATTGAAAATGTAATCCTTCTGTACGAAAAATGCAAAAACATCAAAAACTGTCCGAACTTAAGGGCCTTGACGTACCTTGTATGGTATTAATAATAAAAGTGTTAGTGTACATTTCCGAATTGTGCTCTACAGGCACCTCGAGGTTTGTGCACTTCGAAGCGTATACCTTTTGGGAGAGCAATCTATTAAAATGGTGTGTACTATGGTATTCTCCATACACTTTTGGATTCTTAAAACCAAGGAAAAGCATCTCCTGTAGGCTTTTCTGGTGAGTGATTTTCAAATAGAATTTCAAGGTCAGATAGAGTTTTATTTCCATTTATAGATAAATTAATGATTTTCCTTAAAGACAAGTTAGGGAAAGTACAATAATGAGAATAATTATAATACCTAATCAAATCATCTACTTGATGGAGAGTTGACAGCTGAGCATTCTGTCGAGTTCAAGCATCATATTTAGTCTTTCACCTTCTAGTAGCTGCCAAAGTTTCATAGCAAACGGTTTCCCACAGAAGCCGCTAGCGTCTTCCTGTTGAGAGGCGTCAGCACCTTGAGGCCTTCCACGTCGCCGATCTCCTCAACCTAAAATTAGACAGATAGATAGATAGTTTAATTTACCATCACACTGAAGTGCATAACAATAAACAAAAACAAACAAGCCAAATAACAAATAAAAATTCACAACTCCTAAATGATCAAAATAGCACACAATTATACATACAGCCATAAAATTTTATTGATGAACTATATTTAAACAGTCATAAAAAATATAAAACAAATAAGAAGAAAACTAAAATGTCGGCTGCAGACCGAATAGGTGGTCCGTAACCACCCAAAAGGTGGCTTGGCCGGGACGCCCCGACCAGGCCCGACCCACCATGGCGGCCTCCATAGGGTGCACACCCATTTCTGGATATGCATCCCTAGACACGTAACAATCGTCAGTAACAATCATAACAACAACAATCATAACAACATAACAATCGTTCCACCGGAAAGTAAAACATCAGGCGAGACCGCCATCAAGCCGACCGAGAACCCCAAGTCAAAACACAGAAAGCCAACAACCATACAGCCAAACATCCTATAAATTACAAAAATACTAGAGATTCATTTATAAAATTCATCAATAAAAACGATCATTCATAAAATCAACAAGCAATAATAATAAAATATATATATATATATATATATATATATATATATATATAAAAACTATTGTATAAAAACTAAACTATTCGAAATTTAACAGCAACGCTTCTAATCTTATCACAGTTCATCTCAAAGCTAGCTCGAGTACTCTTACAAAACATTGCTCGACAGCATTAACTAGAAGGGAACTAACCTAAAATAACAGGAAAATGAGATGAGCACGGGCTTAAGGCCAACAGGCCATATACGACAGAGCCAGCAGGCCAAAGTCCTGCACCACACAATGCAGCCAAATGGCCTAATTGGGACAAAACCCCGAATTGCTCGATTATGTCTCTAAAGAGGATGGATTATTATGCTATCGGCTCGCTGAATCGATTGAGATGAGTCCTAGACTTATGTAATCAAACACATGGTGTCTGTGGATGCAAAATGGGTGTAAAAGATGGGTATTTTTAATGTTCTATTCAACATAGCATGTTGGAAATAGTTTCCCATGTACTTTTTGACACTGAATCAATTAAGGGGGGACCGGATAGGATGTAGAAAAGGCGTAGGTATTTTTCTCAGCCATTTTTTAGACAATTTTGATGGAGTTTGCAGCATGATCGTATAGAAACAGTACCATACTGCAACTCACAATTTAAAATCCAATCTTCAAAAATTTGGCCAAAAAATTTTTCTTTTTCAGCATGAATTTGAACTAATTAAAAAATGCGTATGGGTAAAAACGTTGTGGTGTTCAGTAGGTAATAGTATAAAGAAACGAACGCCACCTATTGCATCAAAATAGGGAATAAATTAGCTGAGAAAAATGTGTTATCAAGTAACAGGGAATTCTGAGATATGCTTAGGCCATGCGGGGGATGAGGATTCGGGAAGGCAAGTTCAGCCGGCTGCAGATAGATGGCAGTATTGCGCTCACATCATCTGCTGGTTTGAAGGCTGCCTGAGGCTGTCCGTCCAGTGGACGCGATTCTCGTCGCGTTGTTGGCGCCCCTTTTCGCCCCACTTTGCGTCTTGCGGTGGACGGGCTCTCATGTAAAACAGTGTGTTTGAAAGGGAGGCGAACCCTTCGGGCTGGACGGACAGCCTAATCGGTCCCCTCACTACCTCCCTAGCTACTCATCCTAGGCGCCAGGATATTATGACGAGTTCGGTTCACTTCACTTTTCTTCTGAATAGACATACAGGGTGTCCCATCTAAACGGGCCCATCGGGAAATTACAGCCTTACGGTGCGAGGTATCGAAAAATTGAACTGGAGCTTTTTTATAGTATTTCAACTCAGCTTCACGATGCGGAAGTCCGATTTTTATTTTTCCATGTTTTAGGGTCTCAAATCATTGATTGAAACTGACGGTTTCCTCTTGACCCCCCTTTTTTATTGCTTTTTTCGATTTTAGGTTGAATTTGGAACAGAAAATGCCTCCTTGAAATTTTCTTTTTGGGGCTTCGTTTCTGAGTTATTCCACTTTTTGCGGAAGTCCGATTTTTATTTTTCCATGTCTCAAATCATTGATTGAAACTTACGGTTTCCTCTTGACCCCCCTTTTTTATTGCTTTTTCCACACCATCAGGGGGATGACATTACACTTGAACCGCTTACGATTTAAAAAAAGTTTTCCAAATCGTCGTTTGAAAAAAAAAAAAAAAAAAAAAAACCCCCTGAAACTGTTCAGTACACACAGAATCACTGTTCAGAATACTGTTTAAAATATGTACCACAAGGAGACTTCCAGTCAGTTGTGTTGTGATAAATCTAAAATGCCACCTGCTCCTTCTGCAGCCTCTGCTCCTTCTCCTGCAAACTGTATTCAAGGGTCAAGAAAACAACAGCTTCTTGATACTTATTGTTCAGCCTACACTATGATCTTTATTATTTAAAGAACCTTACATTAGTCCAGAATACGGCGTCTCATACGTTCTTCTAATAAATGAGTAATAGTACTGAACAGTTGGTTTTTTTTTTTTTTTTTTTTTTTTTTTTTTTTTTCAAACGACGATTTGGAAAACTTTTTTTAAATCGTAAGCGGTTCAAGTGTAATGTCATCCCCCTGATGGTGATTGTTGATTATGGACGCTGGGGTCTTATGATAGATAGTTTAATGCTGATTTCAAAAGTGTGGTGAACATCTCTTAAATTGAAGATAAAAATAGTAAGAAAGTGTTGGTAATGTCTAAAAGAAATCGGCGATTTTCTGTATTTCGAAAAAAATGGATTACTCAGAAAAGAAGCCCCAAAAAGAAAATTTCTAGGAGGCCTTTTCTGTTCCAAATTCAAACTAAAATCGAAAAAAGCAATAAAAAAGGGGGTCAAGAGGAAACCGTCAGTTTCAATCAATGATTTGAGACATGGAAAAATAAAAATCGGACTTCCGCAAAAAGTGGAATAACTCAGTAACGAAGCCCCAAAAAGAAAATTCCACGGAGGCATTTTCTGTTCCAAATTCAACCTAAAATCGAAAAAAGCAATAAAAAAGGGGGGTCAAGAGGAAACCGTCAGTTTCAATCAATGATTTGAGACCCTAAAACATGGAAAAATAAAAATCGGACTTCCGCATCGTGAAGCTGAGTTGAAATACTATAAAAAAGCTCCAGTTCAATTTTTCGATAGCTCGCACCGTAAGGCTGTAATTTCCCGATGGGCCCGTTTATATGGGAGACCCTGTGTGTACATAATATCGGTACCTACCTACCATTTTTCTACCTCACTACAGAAGTCCCACAAAAATTATCTTGTCTCCAAATATTACCAGCGCTATCTTCCTGCCAAAACGGCAGCAGACTTCATGGCACCACTCAACAGGGGCCCAGCAGGCTCATGCCAAACCCTCCACGCCCTCTCCCATCTACCCTTTGGAGTTCAGTTCAAGCTTCGTAATCAAAACAGTGTACCATTGATAGTGATAATTTTACTATTCTGCTTGCAATAATCATGAATGAGTGGGTAATTAGTAGCTAAATTTTCCCAGAATTAAAAATGTGTTGTTATCTAGCAATACGACAGTACTGGTTTCAGGAACAAAGACAAACTAAATCGTTAAGACGATCATGATAAATGCTCATTATTTGTTCACTTAAATTGAATTTACGTTTTATGTTCTAAATTAAATTTTCCATTTGCATTATTTTGAATTTAATTTTCATCATTATTTAAAACAATTCATTATTCAGGGGTGCCCACCCCCCAAGCGCAACGACTCGAGCCCCCCCCCCCCCCCCCCAACTAAAATATTTTTTAAATAGGTAATATAAATGAT
Organism: Adelphocoris suturalis; assembly: GCA_030762985.1. Classification (NCBI taxonomy): domain Eukaryota; kingdom Metazoa; phylum Arthropoda; class Insecta; order Hemiptera; family Miridae; genus Adelphocoris; species Adelphocoris suturalis. The sequence goes on from JAUMHS010000013.1 coordinate 7,179,061, forward strand.
ACACTGATGTGATAAAGAATGTCGTATTTCTTGTTTTACAAATGTAAGTAATTAATTTTTAATTGACAGTAAAACAAGTACAATAAGTATATGTAGAATCTCAATTATCTACAGTAACTATATGCATTGCTCAAAATACACCATTTAGGCTACTATAGCTAAACAAGCCAATGTATTTAACGTTATTAGTTATATGCTGCTCTAGCGGGAGCTGCCCGCTAGATCGCTGACTAGTCACCACTCTCACCACGCACACCCAGTGCGGCGCGGCAGTGTCAAAGACATTACCGCTGTCATTATGGCACTCACAACGCATGCGCACAATACCTGTTTCTACAACATATTATCCAATAAAGCAATTCGAATTGAAAACAGCTGACTCTAGCAAATTGCTAGTATAAATCTTATTACTTGTTCATAAAAAAATTTAAAAAATACTCATTTTTCTAACCCCCCCCCCCCCCCCCCCCAAATTTTAACGACACAGTTTGCGCCGTGACACCCCCCCCCCCCCCCCCTGTGGGCACCCCTGCATTATTATTCAATCATCATTATTAAATTTAATCCATGTCTTCAATTTTGGTTTCATTGCTATCCCTACGAGCCTTCTCAATGCCCTTGTTTATTTTCTGTACCCCTGAACCTCTGGAATGCAGCGTAGAAACATTTTGGTGAGCAATGCATGCATAACAGGGACGTCCCTTTGAATGGATTGGATATAATTTTGGTGGACACCAGTTCGATCAATGGTGTCCAAGATTCCCCATTTCACCCCCTCACCACCCCTCTGTCTCAAATTTTAAACACTTCAAATAGCTTATAATTTAAGCTGGACTGATACAGATATTTCCCCCAACTCCTATCAGTTGCCCAATGACCCCTGTAACCATGAAAAGCAGACAAACATACGAACAGACAGACAGACCGGGAAAAATTGAGAAAATGGTACCAATCGCCTACAAATAGCATGAAACGGAAAAGAAACGCGAAATTTCATGATTCTAATCAATGTAAAGACAGACACACTTACGATTAAATTAATATAGATAACTTAGCGTAATAAATCAGCTTTCCTTGACACTACAATGGATCAGGATTCATGAGATGTTGCGATAAAATGAGAGCATTCCAAAAAGTGGCAAACGATTTTCCTGTGATGACAACTAAGGGAGTTACACTTCCCTAGCAACGCATTGGTTGTAAGTGAAAATTAATAGGAGGGTGGAATAATGGCAATTTTAAATTTCCCTGACTGAACATCAGATTTCCCTGAAAAAAAAAAAAAAAAAACATTTCAAAGTTAATTAGCGAATTTTTGTAGGGAATGAAGCTATTGCAATTGCTAGGAAAATTTTAAAACCAAAATTTTTGAAAAATTTTCTTCATTGAAATCCGTTTTGAGGCATTCTGAAACGAATCCTAGAGTTTAACGCTTTATAATAATTATATATATATATATATATATATATATATATATATATATATATATATATATATATATATATATTTATATAGATATATGTGTCCTTCCAGACGATAACTCTACTTAGGATTGAGATAAAAATTCCGTTCTTGCGCCAAAAAATCAAGGTTTTCAAACAAAAAAGACGAGTTTGTTGGCCAGCATTTTTGGTGCAACATTAAATTGGTTCAATTTTAAAAAGTATTGGAAAATAACTTCATACAAATTTGTTTCAGACCATTCTAAGACTGAATCCATAAAAATTCCTTGTTCTGTGTTTGTTTGAACTTATTTCTGTTCTAGAACCAAAAATTTCAACCATGTATCATATTTTCTCCTCGATATTGATTCGAAATTCTATGAACTGTGTGTAAACAATTATTTATATAACCATGCTCATAACTCAGTTTGTTGGACACGCACTTCGCAGTAGTTAACATAATATTGTTGGATAAATCGAGAGCTTTCGAACGAATGGTCAACGAATTTTGTGGGATGAAAAACGACGAAGTACCATTTCCCTAGCAACGACTCCGTTGTAGGCGGAAATCACTGTAACACTATATGTTTCGTGCGCGGAAAAAAATTGACTTGCAAAAATTGCTAGGACCCCAGGGCTAAAACATGATACATGTTAATAGCAAAAAACGGCTAAAAATCGTTAAATTTACATTTTTTTTAGCAAAATATTGCTCCAATAAAGTTTATTAACTATAAAATAGAACATTAAAAAAATTACGTGCAAAATCATGCAGAAAAATTTACTTAAATTTCATTAAAATGTGCTGAAAAAATCGAAAAACCAAAAAAAACTCCAAAATATATTTTTTGATTGCAGAATATTATTTAGGGTTTTTGGCCTTAAAATTGGTAGTTAACAATTTCATTTCCCTCAAAGTCCTTAATTTTCAAAAAAAGTAACATAATATAGTACGATAATTTACGGAAATTCGCTCATACGATCATGCTGCATGACTGGAACTTTTTAGCACTTTCTTGGTTATTTTTCCAATAGTGACGACCCATCATAATAGCATCCATGTGTAATGAATACAAGTAGGGAAAGTAGTGTGAAGCCTCGCACCAGAATTTTTTTTTTTTTAATTTAAGAATAGAAGACTTTGGAATTTAAAGTAAATTGTTGAAAAAGGCAAATATTTCGAAAATTGTGTGTATTAAGGGAATTCAGAAAATGTTCAATAAATTCACGATATTTATATTGAATAAGTAACTATTGGATAATATATGTTGCTTGTGATAATCACAGTAAGCACTGCATAAGAAAAAATGAAATATTACAACTTATAAAAGTGAAGACAATATTGGTAGATGTTTCTGGTACATAATTTTCTCCTACCAGAAGTGGAGAACTACGAGTTCCTTATCTGGTTTTTTCACAACCAACTTGGAGCAGGAAGGGTCCGGGGGAAGGAAATAAGAGCATTCGACAGTTCGCAGGATTTCATGTGTTTTAATATCTCGAATGAGGAGCTGCCCAGGTGTATTGATGAGCATAATGTTGTCCATGACGATGTGAATCCTGAAGACTCGTCCGTACCTCCTCTCAACTTGGAATTTGTCTACCAGACGAAGCTTCTCCATATCATAGACCGTCACTGTGGAGGGATGTCCAGGATGTCCAATTTCTGTGTAAGTAATGAGATCCCCAAAGGCCTGTACTCTATTGTCCATTATATGTTGCCTAATTGTCAACGTGTCTAACAATCGACCGTCTCTCAAGTCGAATAAAAGCAATAATTTTCCCTCCGAAAGACTTTCCATAATAGCCACTGTTTCCGTGAATAGTCTACAGCTCAAACGACGCCCTTCTAGTTGCAGAACTGTTTCACTGTAACTAGATTTCTCAATATCATAAGAACGAATCACGGTGCTACTCAGATATAACAAAGTTAAATGTATGATATTATCACGTAAAAAGAAAGAGGCACATTCCAATTGTTCTCCGGGCACCTGCCTATGAAAAGCCACTTGTTGGATTTTGGTTTGGAATTCCAGATCCCAGATGTGCAGAGGTGACCACCGTTCTACACCTGCATCATAACGTTTAGTTATGCCGACAAAATGCTTACCATTGCGGTCACACATCATGTTAAGGTTGCCAGGGTAACCAATTTGCTCATACCAGTTTGTCAGGTCTGGGGTATCGGGGATGGTCTCCGAATGGTTCCTGTCAAACAAAGCGCAAAACTTCAACTGCAGGTTCTTATCCTCGTCTTTAACATAGACCTGCAGCAACGTGTCTTGAACAATCACCAGGATGTTGAAGATGTATTTCACCTGTCATGATCGGCTGGTCCACTATGTTGAACACGGTGTATGATGATAGTAATGAACCGGACCACTTAGGCACCAATAACAGTTCATTATCAGTCTTCATCTCGAGAAAGGAAGATGAACTACTGGTAATAAAGTCTTTCCGGCAGCATCCACGTTTCCAATTTCTTTTGAGATCGACGTCATCCATGTATCTCCTTCTCCAACACCACAGTATCGGCAGATTCTCCGATTCGAACACTTCGTACGAAGATCCCACTCTCTTGCGTTCAGCCCGTAACTTCAATCTCTCCTCCGATATGTTTTTCCTGCACAGCTTTTCCCAGATGCGGTCGCTATTGACGGCATTGCGCCAACCAAGGCAAACTAACGAGCAAGATAGAACATCTTCCGTATCTAATTGTTGCAAAATGATTTCAAATATCTCTACAGGCAATCCAAGATGGTTATCGTACATATTACGTGGACGATAAGCACGTTCATCCACGCCAGGTTGGGCGTTCTTCTTGAGGTCCACTGTATGGGACGAAGCAGCCTCCTCAGTTTGACCAAATTCGAGCACCTGATCGAGGGTTATGTTGGCTGTACCCAAAATTTTCTTTTGAAGGGATTCCGATTTGGTTCCGACTAAAATCTGCATAATCAACTCGAAATCCAGACGCGTATCAAATTCACAAGTGGATGCCAACGATCTGAGGCGAGTATAAAACTCCAAAAACGACTCAGAAAGCTCTTGTTTTGCTTTCCTGAACTTGAACGTATTGACAAACGTATTTGTCATAGGATCGAGAGCCTTATCAAGGGCTTTTTTTGCCTCGTCGTAAGTAGTGCCTGGATTGGCTGAATTGTCAAAAATGTCACTTACGTCAGTACCTGCAAGGTTGAGTAATAGAGCTTTCTTCCGTGAATCGCAAGTGATTCCCATAGCAACGACGTATCGTTCGAAATTCTTCACCCAACGTCTCCAGCGAGTGCTGACAGAGGCTGGGTCGCTGTGGGGGCAGAAGGGGGCCGGTTCGTTTGCTTTTACATTCATTGTGGGTTACAGAAATTTGACGAACAAGTTATCTGAAGTATCCTTCACAAACTCTTTCTCCACAGCAAAATATTAAACTACTACTCTTTGAACACAATTTTGTTGAAGGAATGAATCGTGTTATTGTATTTTTATATAGAAACGTGGAGGTTACCGAGTTGCTTGGGTATCTAGGTTATAGACAAATAGGTTAATACTTGTACACTTCTAGAAAGTTATCAACCGACAACATTCGTTTCCGTGAGGAATAATGATCAACCAAAAACAACAATGAACGTTCACGAATAAATATTATCGTTTCACAATTACAACAAGTAAAGTAGGAAGCACTGAATTATACCAACTGGGTGTGGCAGGAAGATGAGAATATACTTAGTTATCAACTGTATTATCAGATTGACGTGTCTTTTCTGAAGTGTGTTGGTGGGAGATCTCTGTTAGATGCCTTTGCCTTGTGTGACCAACTTCTTCGTTCTTTCTCATCGAAAATTCCAAATAAGGATGCGCCGCCTAGCGGCAAAAAATAAACTAGGAAGTTCCTGATCGCGATTCTTGTGCCATTTGGATATTATTGTATCTGTACCTACCTACCTACCTTTTTAGTGCATTTTCGTAAAAAAAAACTAAGCTATTGCTGTGGCTCCAACAATTTTAAAATCAATATTTTCCGAAATTTTCTCAAATACAATCCGTTTTAGGGCATTCCGAAACGAATCCAAGGCTCGGATTTATAAACAGCACTTGGGGCTTGATGTGCCACAAGTATTGCTGGAGGAGTCTTTCAGGCATCAACGGAATTCATAATTGTCACTCGAGTAGTTGAGTTACACAGCTCGAGTGGACCCTCAACTCAGGGAATGCTGGTGTAGTGGATCTATGTATGTTTTACTGGGGGTAGGTTCCCAGTGGAATATCTCAGGCCACGTTAGACATGTGGTTGTACGGACTTGACCCTTGAAGAGGGTCTTGAGGGAGGTACGAAAAACTACATTTTGGCTAATGAGAGAGATAGGCTGACAAGTTCTGAAAAGAACTGCTATCTTTTGTGTACCCGGTCGCCAAGGACGGGTGTGTTTTCACTAGTGAATCGAACTCACAAGGGACCCTGTTTGTAGGGGTTTGGTATTGCTGGGCTGTGTATATTACATCTTCGGGAGATGTGAATAAGGGAGCCCAGAATGTGCTCGACCCTTCTATGTTTCAAGAAGGTGAGTTTGGGCAGTTTTTACTGCGAGTTCGGCGTGTGAAAAGCTTGGTTTTAGCCCAGCATAGAAGGTTCGACCTTGCTCGTTAGCGTGGGCAGCGCCAATATCGTGAACGCAGAAACTACGTCCATGCCCTTCGCGGAGACAGCGTGTTCGTACTCACTGGCGCTGGTATGTCTGTCGCCGAATGCGGAAGGGCCAGCGGGCCGCGAAACCGGAGTTTCCGCCGCGCTGCCTTCGTAAATATCCTTCAAAAGGCAAAAGCTGGGCGTTCGCTCCATTTGAAAGATTTATATTTAGTTCTGAAAAGAACTAAATTGGGGAGATTAGATCTCACGCGGACCAGGTCCGCCAGGGGTCAACCACTTTATCAGAGGAGTGAAGCTATGGCCGATATAAGTGGGTCCGCCTTTTTTTCGGATGATCGGCCGCTGCGGGCTTCCTTGAGATCGTCCGGCTTGTCCCAGCGGACGGTTCGTGAATAAATCTACGAACCCGGGTGGCAAGTCTTTCTGGAACTAAACAACGTCCGTTTAGCAATGCTGTTTAGCGTCTCGGCTTTATACGAGACTAGAATAGAGAGCAGTACTAAGCGTAAGGCTCGATCTACTTGGGGTTCTAGTAGTCTGGAAGGCAGAAGAATCTCGTGTCGCAAATGTCGTTTTCAACTGGCTTGAAAACCTCGTCCTCAATCAATCCCAATGGAGTTTCAATCACAGTAGGTTGGAAGGTGGAGATTCGTCAAGAGACAGAGTGAAGTGTCAAGATCGGAGGTAGAGATAGGTATGAGCCAGGGGCCTCCGGCGCTATATTTATACCAATTTTACCACGCTATATTTCTGAGTGTTTCGACAACCTCCCGCTAGGCACTCCTACGTCGAGTGTCATCGTTTTTCGCTTCCCGCGCATTGATTGTCTCTGACTGGCCCGTGCTTATGAGACAGGAACCAATGGGTTTTAGTTTTGATTGTACTTGCTGTTTCAAGGGTATGTGAATTGTATTGTTTTACAAGGAGGTTTCTGTGTGTTAGATCACCAGCCTACCTAACCTTGCTCGTTTAGTGAGCGTTTGGCTTGGTACTTTCTAACCTTTTTACGGTTTATTATCTCTGCGCTTATGTATGTAGTATGTTCATTATTGCGTTTTGGCTTGGTTTGTCATAAGGTAGTCCGACGCCTTAATAACCTTGTATTTGGTGTGAACTCTTTATTGGTGGCCCTGGATAGGGCCGGTGATAAATCTTGAGTTAAAAACAGCTGGAATTTATAAAACCAACTCGCTGTGCATCCAACGGTCACACATGTCCAGGAGATAGCTCCAAAAGCAGAAGAAGAAGAAGTCTCCGGATAACCTAATCTTGAGCTGTTGTCTGAAGAATCCGCTAGTAGCGCTCGCAATCCGTTCTTTTTGTAGAACGACTTGAGACAGTTACTTGTTACCGTTCTTTGTGTATGAGGAACAGTAGGTTCACGCTAGATTACTATTTTTGCATAGATGTTTAGTATACTTAGTAGCAAAATAAGCTCTCTGTATAGTACCTAGTAGAGTTGTTATTATTCCGATTACGGACATCTGTTATCATTATTACAGTCTTCCGTGGTCGTACAGTAAAGCACTGGACTCCCAGCAGGAGACAGTGGTGTTATGGGGTGCTGAAGGTTTCATTTTTATTTCCACTTTAATTTTTTTCCCCAACTTTAATTTTGTGATCCAATCTTTCAGCTAAGTAGTCTATATTTTACTGAAAGGATTAATTAATGAAATTTTGATGAGTTTCATGTCCTTAGGATAGCCAGTATCTAAATTTTGCGTACAAGGATGCTTGAAGTGTTTGGAATGTAACTAAGAAAGTGACCCTGCCAACCAACTCTCTGTCATACCTTATTGATGTCCCTAATCAGAATAATAACAACTCTACTATACACAGAGCTCATAATAGGAGCCAATTATGAGCTCTTTGCTACTATTCTATACATCTACGCAAAAAAAGAATAATGAACACCCGAATGAACGAACAATTGAGGCAGGAACAGGTAGGTATTTGGCTGGAACCGCTTGGTTGGCACTCACTGCTCAAGATCAGGTTTTCCGGAGACTCTCCTACCATCATCTACCTTCCCGAATTGAGTCACACTAGCGTTAACCTAACATCGACCGTTCATATACCCGCGAGTTTTGCTACAACTGCCGATTTCTTCTAGGATTTTATAATAATTTCATTTTACTGAATATCGGTTCAGCTAGTGAATGTGTCAGGTACGGTGTTATAGTATTTATATATAAATAAGCAGAGAAAGTGACGAATCTTCCAGGCCCGAGGATGGGCGACCAGAACCAAACTTACGGACGAAAAAGGAAGATGAAGAATAACAAATTTATTTCTAGGTTAGTAGACTGTGTAATAATATCTAATAGACCAATTTTCTGCCTACCAAGTATGAAGGAACGTCAACAGTATGTATATTGTGCCATACTAAGAATAGATCCCGTACCCTACCCAAACCCTACTTTTGGGAAAATGCGTCTTTAGGTTTTGAGTCAAAATTTACTGACATTAGCTCTATTTTACGCTGTCTCGAGCTCCAAAAGCACTCATTCCAAAGGAAATTTCTCGCTGAATCGCGTGGTGTCGCTGGAAAAACATCGTTTTTGTCAGAAAATTGCAAAAAAAGGGGCAGAACAAATGTAGGTACTAGGCGATTTCCTCGTATCTGATGCACATACGAGTTTTCGTTTTGCAATATGACTGATACGCTTTTTCGAATACGAAATCAGTACCGCTCTGCGTGGCGAAAAAAATTATTTTCTCGTATATGCAAGATACTTGGAGAAGTAATCGTGGTTGACAACCTACGAAAACCGTATCTAATCTGACAAGTTTCAGTTTTAAATCAGTTTTATTTGTGCAACGAATACAAAATTTTATAAAATGATTCGATGTATAGGGTAGGCCAATAGTACAAAAAAAATAATTACTTCTTAAAAGGAACTACATACCTACTTATAAACTCGTAAACGAGTTCCACTATCTGCTTTACAAGCAGATACCATGTTACATGGATATGTCCTTGATTGGGGGTTTCATAACGGTTGTCCTCGAGAGTTGTAAAAAAATCCTTTAACTTTGGACTGTAAGCGACGAAATATGGGATAAAGAATTTATTCTATTATTCTTGGAGACACAATAAGCATACTATAAGTACATACTATTAAAGTTATTTCCCCAATACAGGCGCTATCATTTTTATGTTCATGATAGCCTGATTTTTCATTAATGAATGTGAAATTATATCATTTATCGTTTCGTTCTCTTACTGAGGACATCCTCAGATCTTGCTTTCTTGACATTGAGTTGACTTGGTGAGCCACTGTTTTATTTGACAAATCCGTTATATTCGGATGTTTATACATTTTTTCCTGGACACAGCAAGATCTGAAGATGTCCTCAGTAAGAGGACGAAACGTTATCAAATAAAACAATAAATGAAATAATTTAATTTATTTTCCCTGGGCCGCATCCCGACTAATTCCAACAAAACAACGGTTTACTTATAGAAATGTTGAAAATAACTGTGGAGAGAAGCGAAAGCGACTACAATGAGTTGTTGTTAACAGTCGACTGTTGTCAAGAGGATGAAAATGTTTCCTATGTTGTGGAGTAAATGATGCTATTGCTTTACGTTAAGAATATTGTATTATAACCGGCTTATTAAAATTATTTATAGTCCAATCAACTTAGTTTAGGAATGTAGCCAGGTACGTAAGGAGGGGGAAATTGGTAGCTTGAGATGTGAACATTTATCACATAAATCAAGCGCTTTCCAACGAGTGGCGAACGATTTATGTGCGATGAAAACTGCGGAAGTTCCATTCCCCTAGCAACGGCTGGGTTGTACGTGAAAAACACTGAAATTGTGACACAAACTTTGCATCACGGAAATTTTCGGTTGACCCCCCAGTGCAAAGACATATCCATATCAAATAGATCAGAATGCTGTGTATAGTTTGGTGGTCTGGATGCTCGCCAGCTCGCATCTCAAAAATACATAACATCAAGTTGTCAATCCCTTGTAAAAAAAAGATTAGTTGGACATACTGGTCAGAATGAATGACTCGTATAGAATTAACGTTAATATGCGGTGATATAACAGAAAAGGCCCCAGTTTTCTACCTACTATGTATGAAAGAACGTCAACAGTATGGATATATTGTGCTCAATTGATGACGTACGATGTTAGTCTCATCTCTGACTGGGTCACCAGAGTCAAGTAAGTTAGCGACGGTCCATATCTCCCTTATAGTAGTGCTAGAAAGCTGAAACTTCGATCTGAAGTCACAGTCGAAGTATTTTTTTTTAGCGCTGTGACAATTGCTACCACACCCAGATCTCTAAGATTGATAAATAAGTGAGGAAAATCGATTTTTAGATGATGGAAAATGCCCATAGTTGACCATTGTTGGGCTCCGTCTGTGTAGATGTGGGGACGATTGCTGTATTTAGTTACTATATGTTCCATGGCTTTGGCTTTCGCTTCTGCTGGGAGAGTTTGTGATTTTTTAATTTCAGGGATTGTTGGTTTGTACCCTTTTTTGAGATCTACAGTACCCCCTGTTGTTCGACAGGGTCTGGCAACACTGCAAGGTTGGCCTCAATGATCACAGTTTAGGTGCCTAATTTCATGTTATCCACAACTTTTCCACGAAAATGTGCTCTATTAGTCATGCTGCTGGCACAATTAAGTGGGGGTGCGTATTTGGGTTGTACCACACTCCCCTGATCAACTTAAATCGGTCGTCCCTCTATTGACAAATCCAACTTCAAAGGGACGTCCCAATGTTTCGTGACAGTAGATCACTACATTTTTATTTTGCAACTTTCTTGGACACCTTGTTAGATTTACGTGGGAGATATACGAATAAGATATATAAAAAGAGAGTGAAATTTTGTATCATGCTGAATCTGTGTTTTTGATTGTATTTCACTTATTTTACCTAAAAACAGATTTTAGAGCAAGCTAGCTTTACACCCAACAATCACGAAAATCCGCTCATAACATCATGCTGCACGACTGTTTTCACTTTCCAGAGCAAAGAAGATAATGAAAGAAGGCAGATTTGACATTTTGGACGCGGAGACCTACCGCCATCTCTGAGAACTCTGACGCCTGAAGAGGATAAAAGTAAATATTTATTATTGATACAGTTATTATTGATGGTAGTTGTATTTGTATAATCTACTAGGGGGACTCCACCATTGTGGCCTGACGGGCTGCCCTTTTTGGCCTGACAGGCCAACCATTGCGCTCTGACAGAGCACCCATTACTTGACGTTCAGGAGCTAGCTTGTCCCCTACCATAGGCGCCTGGTCACAGTTGTTTCTAAACAGCTTTCATAGGTTTTAGTTCCCTGAATGGAACAGCTTCAAACTAGTTCTTCAGGAGCTGTTTGAACGAGAACTAGTTTTTTGTAAAATAAGACATTAGGTAGGTTGGTATACGATTATCATCATCTCGGGTGCATGAAAACTGAGCTGGGACCTATTCTCTTATCCAAACATTGTAAAAAGGAGAAAAGAACGTCTTCCTGGGGTTCTATAATCGATTGTCAAGAAGTGGGTAGAGTGGGGGGACAAACTGAAATGCGGTGACCGTTCTTCGGAACCGTTCCAGTCAGGGAACTGAACCTATGAAAGCTGTTCGGCAAAAATAGTGTCCAGGTACCAGTGGTGGGGGGACAAGCTAGCTCTTGAACGTCAAGTGCGCCCATTGTGTGTGGCCTGACGGGCTGCCCATTTTGGCCTAGCAGGCCAACCATTGTGCTCTGACACCAATCAGTATCCAATAATACTGTTTAATAATAATCCAATTTATACTGCCCACTTCCTTGGCGAGATTTATACTGCCCACCTCCTTGGCAGATTTATACCTTCCAGCACCTTGGAAGTAGGAGGCGGATGGAGAAGGTCGCGAAAATCCCTACAAACGAAGGGGGCCACCCGTTGTTTTTTTATCCAACCACGTGTAGCGCCTTTTTTTGACACATTTCCGCAATTTATACGAATATGGTTCGAAATTTTGGAAAACCAAGGTTTTTACACATTAGTCAGGAGATTCAGAGCTTGAATTTGAGTACCAATATGTTAAGGTTCCATTGAGCTGAAATGGGCGATCTTTTTCATCCTCGTTGTGCAGTTTTATTATATAGAGTTTTGACATAATTCTATCTAAAAAATACCTATTTTGATGATCGATGATTTTGTACATTATGGCAAAATCGGACGTATATGACACTTTTTTTCTTCTTTTGTCTAGCCGATCTATGTTCCAACGTTCTCAAGGAGACAGCCGGCAAAGAGTGGGACGTGATGCGTCACGCTATGAGCTCTCGGATTCTGGAGGCGGTGGTGCCTGCAGCGGCCTGGGCAGACATGGAGGGGATCAGGGAAGCGGCGAGGGACCGGCAGAGCTGGGAGGGGATGGCTGCCCAGCCAGAGTACTCGAGTGTCTGTTAAAAGACGCAACTAGAAGAATAAACGTAAGTTACGACCTAAAGTCTAATGTAACATTACACTCCAGAGTTGGGCGTAATTGCAATCATAATCACAGAACCAGCTGATCTACCTTCATCAAACATCCACTTGAGTGTACTGGCGTCCTTTCGATTGGATTTATGTCTTACGATTAGAATTATGTCTTTTATTTGATTCGAGCTAAATTTATGTGGTGGGGTTACTTGAATGCCGGTCAGCTTCTCTTTTCTTTTAGCGAATTTTCGTAGATATTTTCGTTGGTGAAAGAAAATTTCTTTTTGTTAAATGATAGATATATACTTTTATTAATCAGAAGAAGGATCTTTGGAAGTGTTTGAGATATGTGACTCTCAGAATTTTGCCTTTAAACTGGTCCCATTTTATCGGCGAACCTGGAGGTATGGGGTTTGGGTGAAACGTCTTCTCAATTTACTCTTGCTGCTGCTCCATCCTGAAACCCAATCAACTCATCGCAGCTCCGCCACCTCTTTCTTGCTCCTCGGAGACACATGCTTGAGGCCCTTAGGATGGCAAAGGCCACTCTGGCCCTCAGCCACCCTCGCACTACTCCTTGAGGTCTTCCCCATTTGTCACTTAGCTTTTCTGCCATGACTTTTAGAAAATTCGACATCTGGGGATGCAAAATGACCATCTACAGAACAGATGAGAGGCGTAAATGTTGCTCGTCGGGCCTCACATGCGACCATATATTTTCGTTTTTTTTTCTTCTTCTGTAGACGAGAATATTGCGGCAACAGGTAGGGAACCATAAGAGGGAGCGTCGGTGTCAGTGACACGTACATCGAATAACGCCTCCCTTTGAGGTTCCCATACCCCCCTGCACCCCAAATCGCCCCTTAGAACTGGAGCTTGGTCACCCATTTCGGTTAGTATCGGTTCCTTTGTACAGTTTCCCCATGCAAGCATCATGGCCTCCCCCAACAGATCTCTAACCTCATTATGTCTTCGTGTAACCAACCCGCCCATTTTGCAGCTAAGGGCATGTTCGATGGTGAATGGCCTGGTTCCACAACCATCACACGCAAGACGCAAGTCTTTTGTACCGTACTAAATTTCTTAACGCAGCTCTTAATTGCCAGCCTCTTGTTACCGTTTGGTTAAGTTGATGGGACGTTAGCTCAGGAATGTGCGGGTTAAGCTGCGAATTCCTCTATTAATTTCATACTTCTCAAATCATTACTTTATTATGCGCATGTGCAGACGTCAAGTATCATTTCTTCACCCCCTAGTCGTCCGATCCCGCTCAAATTTGGTGTATAGCTGGAGGACAATGGTTTAATTATTTCATGTTAATATCAAGATGATTGCATCATTATTAGCTCCTGCGCATGCGCGAAAGTGCACTTCAAAGAACAAGGTCTTGTTTTCATCAGATTGTGATTTCATTTTCTGGGAATTTGTGGGTTAGGCTGTAGAATGTTCCCTACCAATTTAATTTTTCTCAAATCATTACTCCATTCTGCGCATGTGCTGTATCACTCAGTCTTCGAGGTTCCAGAAGAGAGGTAGGATGTCTGGGTCTTGAATATGAGGCTCCACTGCCTCTCTTGAAAGAATGAATATAGAAATACAGATCGGAGCAAAGAACGAATGTGAATAATCCGGGAAGAAAAAATACACAAATAACGGAATCCTGGTTCACTTTAATGACTGTAAGGCGGGATCGGAAACATAATAGCGGGAGAGCCATTTGGCTTGTATGGGAGGCGGAATTTGACTAATATTCATTTGCCTTCGTCGTCCGCAGGACGCGAAGGGCGCTAGTGAGCAATGCAGTGCTTACAAAATATAAAGTTCTTGTACAATTTACAATTAATTCTTCACAATTTCACTGCACCTTCGGGAGCTCAAATCGTATATTATTACGGGATGATCGGGAAAAATAGGTATTATCAGAGTTCCACCATTAAATATATAAAAACCGGGATAAAAACATTGAACGACTTATGCGCTCTGTCGGAAGTTTGGGAAGACAACATGCCAACCCCATTTCAAGCACTGGCGGGAGAATTCGAATTTTGGTTAGGGCCAAACAGAATGAAAACCTAATTACACACATGATACAAACAAAAGTGTACATTATCCTACTTACAAAATGAAGCTATTCATTGGATTTCAAAGTTAATCAATAATGCTTTATTTTGCTAGGAAAATTCTTCCGAGAAAGTTGAGTGCATCATATTCCCGGCTGTTCCTGAACAACCTCGAGCATCAGATTTGGGAGACGAATGCCAACCACGTCACGAGGTAACTCACTTTTCCAAGTTATTCGTATTGATGAATATAACCTTCAACATTTTAGCTGCTGTGCCCGGCTGAGCCAGCTGGAGCCAGCTATCTGCATGCTTCTACGCTCATTCAGGTTCTCTCTGCCAAATACTTTTTTACGAGCTGCATGCAATTTGGTCAATCTGGATGATTGATCATTGATGTTGCTGGCCAGAACCCCACTTCTGTTGTCCATAAAATTGTGAAAAACAATACTTGGTTCGGAATTATCCCATGTATAGTCCCTTACCGGATATATGTTTGACAACTCGTGAGTGAGAAAATGATGCTTGGTAAAATTTACGTTTACGCATGCGCAGTGTGATGTATTCAGGCAGGAACGATGAAACTGATAGGGGACCGTCTACACCCTAGCTCGCACATCCCCTGAAAATTTCATGAAAATTGGACGAAAACTGTGGAAAGTAAGCTTGTTGCAAGGATTTGCGGACACATGACAGACACACACACACAGACAGAGACGGAACCAAAGTTGTTTGGTTTGATTTTCTTTTATAGGCCATTTCTTTATTTGTCTCTTTGCGAGATTCTGTTCTTTATCTAATATTTTAGTATTATCAAAGTCAAAACTGTGAATATTAGAGAGGGAGTGTTGGGCTAGTGCGCATCTGTTATTTAGGAGATTTATGTCAGATCTATGTTGTGATAGGAGATTGGACAAATAGTGCTCTGTTTGGCCTACGTAATTGGCTGTACAGTGTTTAAATTTTATTGAATATATTAAGTTACGGGTTTTTTCATTTTTGTAGGCTATTTTGAAATTTGTTTTCTTGGGAATGGATTTTTTAAGTTGCTCTGATAATCCTTTGACATAGGTCATACTTCTGAAAATGTAAGGGGATGTTGGAGGTTCTGATGTATCTTGGGTGTTGTGATTGCTGGTTTTCCAAGGGGTCATTTGAGGGGGTGTTTTTATTAATTGGTGTATGTATTATGTCAGAAGTTGTTGGAGTCCTTGGGCTGTTGAAAACTATTGAGTTAGTCAAAGATTTCGAAAATTATTTTTTAGTAACAGATCTTTTATGACGTTTAGGTTTTCATTATGGTATTCAGGATCACTGAGTTGTATTGCTCTGTGCTTTAAATTTAGCGTTGCATCAATTTTTTGGCTTAGGGAGTGATGCTATATATATATATATATATATATATATATATATATATATAGCATCATGCAATAGCAATTTCGAATAGTATACAATAGCATCATGCATAGCAACATGCTAGGTGGGTGATATATGTATATATATATACAACACTTTTTCATATGTATATGAAAAAAGCGTTACAATCTAGGATTTGTTTCAGAATACCTCAAAACGGATTTCAATTGAGGAAATTTTCGAAAATTTTGATTTTAAAATTTTTGGAGCCATGGCAATGTGTAGCTTCATTTTCAACCAAAATTCGCTAAAATCGTGAATTTAGGTCCAATGGTTTTGGAGGAATGGTACGTCAACGATCGTACAAAATCGCATTGACTTAGAAAGGCCCGTATGTCACTAACTATCCTTCTTACCGATTGTGTTGAAAGTGGTTGTCCTTCCTTCCTCGAATTATAGCTGAATTTTAATTGATTGTTCCTCTTGTTCAGGGTTTGTCTGTCCTGTTGTTCTGAAACGTCAGAAGACAAATTACATGAAGTCGTGAAGGAGACAGCTCTTTACGTCATCGGCTGGGGTCAGCTGAATGGTGAGTATAGCTGTTGGAATTCAAGTTTTACCTCCGTAATGTTATACAGTAGGTCCCACATATAGTGATCGCATCAGTTCAGGCGGTTTTGGTCACTACAAGCGGGTCATTCTTACATACACGTGGTTAAATAGAAGGCAGAAAACGTATAAAATGTATATGTATGTATGTATGTATTGCAATGTACTCCTAACCCGTTTTGTCATTTTTTATTGAAGCAATCGTCTATTTTGGTTTATTTCATAATATCTCTCATCATATCCTTCACTGATGCCTCGATTCTGTAGAATAAATTGAATGAGCTGCCATAGTGAACTACTGCTCGTTGAATGACGTCCGTGGCAATGTTCACGTCTTTCTGGGTTGGAGGAGGGGGGGTAGTCACATTCGTCATCAGCATCATAGTCCTCTGGATTTTCCTGTTCAGATAGAGTGGCAGTAGTACAAATGTCTTCACTGGGTCGATAGGCTGTCGGTATTTCGCAATATGAGAGATGAAACCTGCACTTTATACCCCGCCATCCGTCAGCCACGATAACTACAATCGGGACTTTGATCACAACAAGCGGGCATTTCCCTGCGTATTTAGATACGAGTGATTCCGTCCCAGAGGTTTTGATCACTACAAGCGATTGATTCTTACGTCCGTGATCACTATATATGCGGGACCTACTGTAGACTCGACGGTAGCCGTACACCGGCCCGTAGTTCCCTCCTCCGCCGCGCAGCGGCGCTAGTCTCCTCTTTTATCAGTCTGGGCTTGTATGATCGCTCCAACCTGTAAATCTACGGATTTATCCGTATGCCAAGAAAAAATATATTTATTGGTGAGGAGATTGTGTACCAGTCAATCCCTTAATAAAAATGAAGATTAGTTGGGCATGTAGATCAGAATGATGTGTATAGTTTGGTGGTCTGGATGCTCGCAAGCTCGCATCTCAAAAAGACATAACATCAAGTAGTCAATCCCTTAGTAAAAACGCTGCAAATTATTTCACAAAGGTTTATTATTTTTTCAATTGAGTATGATCGTAGTTTTAGTTGGCTTGCGTACGTCATAAGGCCCGTCCAGGCTCCTCGGCGTGTCCTATTTCGAGTTGCCACAACCTATACTTCTATAATTATATACGCATATTTCTCGATTTGAGCTCCTATCTATTCAAATAGTTATTGCCTTAATAATATCATTGTCTAAGTACGTACGAAAAGTCGAGAGGATATGTTATTAAATATGCGTAGGAAAAGCATTGGTATTAACACACAAATATGACCTAGGAAAAAACATATATTCATGCCTCGAAGAAACGCTGTACCCACCTCATGGTGCCGCGGCGCCTCCTCTCACTCCACCCCCCGCTCACCCCCCTCACCACCCACCGTGACCCCCTGCCAAGCGTGCCAGGCGTGCGTCTAACACGTCCTAAAAGACACTTTTTCGTCCGTTTTTGGCCCATAGCATCTATGCGAGTAAAGCGATCGGGATGGTTAAACGTTAGGACCAACTAGACCCCAAATGGAGTCTATGTGCGAAAGAACAGGTTTTTTAAGTCAATTCTTGGGCCTTTTATGGCCCGGACGGCGGACGGCGAACGGCGGACGGACATTTCAAATTTGGATTCTACGCACCTTGAAACGTAAAGTGACAAAGTTTGAGGGGGGGTTATAAAAATTTTTTGCTACACGATCACATAGGCTTATTATTGGAAATAATAAACCAAAATGCAGATTAGTTGGGCATGTAGATCAGAATGATGTGTATAGTTTGGTGATCTGGATGCTCACAAGCTCGCATCTCAAAAATACATAACATCAAGTAGTCAATCCCTTAGTAAAAATGCAGATTAGTTGGGCATGTAGATCAGAATGATGTGTATATTTTGGAAATCTGGATGCTCTCAAGCTCGCATCTCAAAAATACATAACATCAAGTAGTCAATCCCTTAGTAAAAATGCAGATTAGTTGGGCATGTAGATCAGAATGATGTGTATAGTTTGGTGATCTGGATGCTCACAAGCTTGCATCTCAAAATACATAACATTAAGTAGTCAATTCCTTAGTGAAAATTCAAATTAGTTGTACATGCAGGTCAGAATGAATTTCGGGAGTTTTACGAGCAAAAAAATAGACCAGTCAACCGGATTTGAACCCCAGACGTTCGTCTCAGAAGACCGTAATCATATCCATTCGTAATCTCACCTCAACTATCGTTTATGGAGACAATCACAGTACTTCACTATTCAGTAGGAGGGAAATAAAAGTGGGAGACTAGCGCTGCTGCGCGGCGGAGGAGGGAACCACGGGCCGATGTAGGGCTACCGTCGAGTCTACTGTAGTCCCATGTGTCCTGCCCCGTTAACTACGTTGTTTACAACAACAAAAAATCTACCAAGTTAGGTGTGGCACATAGCTTCCGTGTTTACCTATCATGAATGTATAGATCACTGAAAAGTTTTAAATGATATTGAAAAATTCCGTAGCGGAAAAGAGTAAATCAAGTAGTAGCGTGAAATGTCATAATTGGTCAATTAAGAAACGAAAAAATGATATTCAATATAATTTACGTTCGTGCATACACACAATGAACTGAATAGTTGGAACAATGAAATAGGACGGGACCATCTACAACATAAACGTATTCTCTGACCATTTCATCAAAATAGGATGATAACTGTGGAAATTAGGGTCGTTACCAGTATATCACATTGGCGGATGTCCACTAGCTATTAATGATACAATCATGAGGAAATTGATATGCGGTAATCTAATCGTCTTCTACCAACTATCATACAAATTTAAGCAAAATCGAACGACTAGAGTGTGAAAAAGTCCAGTCATGCAGCATGACCCCATGAGCGAATTTTTGAAGAAATCTTTGACATTTCAGTCGCTATTGTAGAGAATATTGTAGAGAGTATTAGTGTAGAGAAATTTTAGTTTATGATTTTGATTGACAAACATGGAATCAAATTATTAAAAATAGTTAGTAGGTACTCATACTTTATTATTATTAAACTAATCCTGTAGATTTAAAGACAAATGAAGGTAAATATTCATAGATTTCGATGTCAAATGTGGTCAGTATTGAAGGCAGTTGAAATCTTAACAGTATCCTATCATAACATCATCAAAACTTGACATAAAATAAAATAACATACCGACGTCATATGAAAGAAACGTATTTCCACAGCCAATCGATGATGAGGCTTTATATTACGAGTGATATAAAGTCGTTTGCATTCGAATCTAGTATCGTACAGCAAGAAATTGACAGACAAACTGTAGTCTCTGTGCATCTATTGACAAGCCTAAATTATGGGGAAGTGTCACTTGGCTTTTCCGTAGCAACAAGAAAGAAATTGAAAATATTTAATACTAGCACCTGCTACCTACTTTTTAAACAGCATGGTTCTAGGATTTGTTATACCAAGATACTTCCATAAGAGTAGTTCAATCTGAATTTGGACAATATTTCATGCAAATATTACCGATTTTTACAACTAGCGAACGGCATTATTTCGATTTTCGACTAATTTTTCAACTTTGAAATTTTTGAAAACTTGATACATATTCTTATAGGAAATTTTACGCTGATTCCGAATATACCACATGTTAGTATGCTGAAAAAATTATTTCGCACGACAAATCGCAAAAAACTGGCTATTTTGAAATTTTTGACTACATTTTTGAAAATTTCAACCCGAAGATGTAATCCGATCATGCTGGCCAACGAACTTGAAGTTTCGTTTTGTGTCCTTAACATTTTAAAATTTGTTTGAAGTTTCTAGCACAATTCTACGGACAGTTATCGTCTGGAATGACACATACATATATACATACATACATACATAATAAAAAGTCCAGTCATGCAGCATGACCCCATGAGCGAATTTTTGAAGAAATCTTCGACATTTCAGTCGCTATTGATCGTGTAGAGAAATTTTAGTTTATGATTTTGATAGACAAACATGGAATCAAATTATTAAAAATAATTAGGAGGTACTCATACTTTATTATTATTAAACTAATTTTGTAGATTTAAAGACAATCTCAATTTGGACAATTTCATGTAAATATTACCGATTTTTACAACTAGCGAACGGCATTATTTCGATTTTTGACTGATTTTTCAACTTTGAAATTTTTGAAAACTTGATACATATTCTTATAGTAAATCTTACGCTGATTCCGAATATATCACATGTTAGTATGCTGAAAAAATTATTTCGCACAACAAATCGCAAAAAACAGGCTATTTTGAAATTTTTGACTACATTTTTGAAAATTTCAACCCGAAGATGTAATCCGATCATGCTGGCCAACGAACTTGAACTTTCGTTTTGTGTCCTTAACATTTTAAAATTTGTTTGAAGTTTCTAGCACAATTCTACGGACAGTTATCGTCTGGAATGACACATACATACATACATATATACATACATACATACATATATACATACATACATAAAAAAATTCGTTAAACTTCAGAATATGATTCAGAATAGCCTGAAACGGATTTCTGCATAAAAATTTTTCAAAAATTCACATTCTACAAATTTTGAGGCGAGAGCAATAGCTTAATTTTCTTCAAAAACTCGCTAACACTCTCTAGGGAAAGGTCAGAAACTCGTAAACGAGTTCCACTATCCGCTTTATAAGCAGATACCATGTTACATGGATATGTCTTTGATTGGGGATTTCATAACGGTTGTCCTCGAGTTGTTCTCGACTGTAGTCAAGAGGATGAAAATGTTTCCTATGGAGTGGAGTAAATGATGCTATTGCTTTACGTTAAGAATATTGTAAAAGGCTTATTGAAATTGTTTATAGTCCAATCAACTTTGTTTTGGAATGCAGCTAAGTACGTAAGGAGGGGGAAATTGGTAGCTTGAGATGTGAACATTTATCACATAAATCAAGCGCTTTCCTACGAGTGGCGAACGATTTTTGTGCGATGAAAACTGCAGAAGTTCCATTCCCCTAGCAACGGCTGGGTTGTACGTGAAAAACACTGAAATTGTGACACAAATTTTGCGTCACGGAAATTTTTGGTTGACCCCCCCAGAGCAAAGACATATCCATGTCAAAAAATGCGTTAAACTTCAGAATATGATTCAGAATAGCCTGAAACAGATTTCTGCATAAAAATTTTTCAAAAATTCACATTCTACAAATTTTGAGGCGAGAGCAATAGCTTAATTTTCTTCAAAAATTCGCTAAAAAAGGAGCCTAATGGAATATACTTATGCGCATGCGTAGAGTGAAATATTGATTCGGCAATAATGAAACAGATAGGGGACCATCTACACCAGGGGTGCTCAAACGGTCGATCGCGAGTGCTTTTTGAGTAGATCTCGAGAAGAAAAAAATTTTTAATAAGTAGGTAACTAAACTACAAAAATTTATTACGTAATAACACTGCTTGCGGCAAAAGGCGGCTTTACCAAAGGAACGCGCGGTACTTGTCAAAATTCATTCAAAAGTAAATTGCAACTTATGATAGATCAACTGAAAAGAAAGGATCTGAAACATTTTCCGTCTTTGAAAGCAAGGATTCCTCAGTTGAATTATGATACGTATGAGGCTGAATTATCAAATATTTTGGGACAATTCGAAATGCGTTTTTATGATTGCAGTAAATTGGCAAATATATAGCATCATTTATGAGTAATCCTTTTTCATGTAAAAACATTGAGGAATTAGCTACTGAAGTAGCAAGTCAGTTTAATATGAACTCATGTTCTGTTGAAAATGATTGCTCGGTCACTGCAAATTTGGTGTCCTCTAACTGATAGCGCTCTTGGTATTGCTCTTTTTGTATGTCGTGGGTGGCAGCTATCGTGGTGAAGATATAACTGTTTGTTAGTAGGCTTTATATGAACTGTGGTTGTGAATCGCCCATTGATTAAAGTTAAATCAATGTCAAGGAATGTTGCTGATGAGGCTGAATATGTCCAAGTGAATATGACCGAAAATTTGGAATTTAGAGCATTAAACATTTCTAAAAGAGCATTTTCTCCATGAGTCCACACCAGAAAAATGTCATCAATGAACCTTTTCCAAAACAATGGCTTTAGGGTTCTTGATGACAAAAACGTTTGTTCCAAGTGTGCCATATAGAAGTTTGCGTAGGATGGTGCCATTTTTGTCCCCATTTCCGTTCCCCATTCCCCATGCTGTTTTAGAAATGTTGAATGCTCTAAATTCCAAATTTTCGGTCATATTCAATTGGACATATTCAGCCTCATCAGCAACATTCCTTGACGTTGATTTAACTTTAATCAATGGGCGATTCACAACCACAGTTCATATAAAGCCTACCAACAAACAGTTATATCTTCACCACGATAGCTGCCACCCACGACATACAAAAAGAGTCGAATGTCAATCGAAGATGTGTGTATACCAACTAATGCAGATAATAATGCATTCTATGTTGGTAAAGCGACCACTCTCAACTTGAGAATGAACAATCATAGAGCGTCTGTTCACCAAACACGACCACTCCCTGTGAAAGAACATGCCAGGTCACATAGTGCAACGTTTGACGAATGCTTTGGGGTGAAAGTCTTGCGAAAATTGAAAGATGCATCTATTGATCGACTGCTGCAACAATCTGAGAGAGCGCATCGATGGGTGCTTGGAGCAAATCGACCACCTGGCCTCAATTTGAACGATTGAATATGTGTCTACAATAACGGCCACGGATTCATTAATAACGCTTCAAGCTACCAGGGACTACTCAAGTTAAATTTACTTTTCCTTCTCTATTCTGTGATCAAGATTTTTTCGAAATATCAGAACCTAAATTTTCTTCTTCTATTTGTGGAATTTCTTTCTTAAATAATAATTTATAAAGTTCTGTAGAACCAATAATCAATTTGTATATATATATATATATATATATATATATATATATATATATATATATATATATATATTAGGTGATGGATTTGATTAGTCCAATATATAAACTTGGGTTTATGGGTTTTGTGATTGACCAAACCTGTCTGGGGGGTAGATACTTCGATTCTCTTCTTGAGCTCTTGCTTTCTTTCTTGAGACAAAATTTCAGATCGATTTTTAACCCACTTCCCGATATCCAATCGATCTGAAATTTTGCACACGAGTTCATGCTGGCGTACATTTTAATTAATCAAATTTTCGCGAAGAAAAAGTTAGTTACACTATAAATTTTCGAAAATTTGAAATTTAATATGGGAAACCTTACAAGTGTTTTTAAAAAATTTTACAAATGTTTTGGCAACACCAACTGAGCAACTCAGGCAACTCTAGCGGGAAAATTTTAAAAATGAAAACACCGTTAAAGTTAGATAAATTAACTGCCGGAATTCCAGATCTGAAATTTTAGTTTTTAGTGAAAAACGAAAGTGATAATTAGTGATTAAATTCATGAAATGTGATATTATAGAACAGTAAGATTTCCCTGTTGAACATTTGTTAGAACAAAGCAAGCAATGAGAGATAAAGAAAAAAGGTGAGAATGACAATTTGACAAAAAACAAAACAAAAGACGACTTGACAGATGGTTGGCAATAATAATGTACCGGCTCGCCCCAAGCGGAGAATGTCTGCATTTTCATATACCTGTCAGCGAGGCTGACCACACTCCCCCCCGGGAATGACGAGGTCCTGACATGGTAACTAGAGCATTCGTCATTCATCTTTGGGTAGTGGACACAAGCGAACAAGCGGGCGTTGAAGTGATGAAGTGGATGTACGAAGATCAGCGACTCTTGGAACTCCATCTTTGCCAGGACGAATTTGGGTGATGACTCCCATAGGCCATTGTAAAGGAGGAGTATTGTCCTCTATGATAAGAACAACGTCACCAACTTGAGCAGGCTTGGTCGGAGTATTCCACTTCAGTTTGGACTGGAGATCTAGAAGGTATTCCTTCTGCCATTTTTGCCAGAACTGATTAACGAGCTGATTGACAAAGTTCCACTTAGGAACAAACCTGGGACTGGTGTTTGTGACGGAACTTTCAGGCAGAGCAGTGAGTGGACGCTGAATAAGAAAATGGCCTGGTGTCAGAACTTCTATGTCATCAGGTGATCCAGACTGGTGAACAAGTGGCCTGCTGTTCAAAATGGCCTCAATTCTGGTGGTGACAGTGGTGAAAGCTTGGAGTGTGGGAGTCTGGTTGCGAAAATGAACACGAAGAAGCCTCTTTGCCGACTTGACAGCAGATTCCCATAACCCACCAAAATGAGGGGCTTTAGGAGGGATAAACCGCCACTCTATTCCCCTCATTGACAATCGGTCACTGAGAACATCTCCTATACCTTGCTCAAGAGCAAGTCTGAGCTTGCGGAGAAGGTTGGCAGCACCAACGAAATTTCTTCCATTGTCTGACCAGACAACTGAAGGCACGCCACGACGACCCATGAACCTCTCTAATGATTGGAGAAAGGCATCAGTAGTCAAATCCATGACTACCTCTAAATGAACGGCTTTGGTCGAGAAGCAAACAAATACAGCCAAGTAAATTTCTATGGCTTTTGTACCTCGTAGACCTGAGACACTGACAGTGAACGGACCAGCAAAATCTATGCCAACTTGCTCAAACGGATAGCTGATTTCTACGCGACCAGCTGGCAACTGACCCATGGGTGGCTGGAATGGACGTGGCTTAATTGAGAAGCATCTATTACATCCGGACAGAACTTTTGTTAAGAGATTACGACCATTGACAATCCAATACTTGGTGCGTAGATGAGCAAGAGTGGCACGAGGGCCTATATGAAGGCAACTCTCGTGAGCATGACGGATCAAAAGTTTGGTCAAAATATCATGCTGTGGAAGAAGAGCAGGGTGCTTGGTCTCATAGCGAAGTGAGCTCAGCTCTAAACGGCCTCCCACTCGAATGATGCCATCATTTGACTTGAACAAGGCCAACTGCTTCATGAGCTTTGTGAACGGTCGATCATTGATCAGTGCACCATAAATGTCTTGGAAGTGACGCTTCTGAGCACGAAGAATAAGTACCCTATCAGCTAATCGCAGCTCTTCAGTAGTGAGCTGACGGGTTCTTGAATGTGGTTGACGACAGTTCTGAATAAATCGTAAAATCCAGGCTGTGATCCTTCTTAGCCTCGGGTATGAACTATACCGTTCTTCAAATTCAAATGTGGAACTGGTTAGAGCATATGATGCCTTTGATGATCGTATTTCCTCATGAACAGTGGGACAACTGAGGTCTGGACGTATGCGTTTGATCGGCCACTCTGAACGGGGTAATTGGAGCCAAGCAGGGCCTTGCCACCAAAATTGATTCTCGACAAGTTGCTTGGGAAGAGCACCTCTTGAAGCAATATCTGCCGGGTTGTCTTTGGTTGGAACATGAAACCAATGAGCTGAAGGAATGCCCTTGAGAGTTTTAGACACTCGGTTTCCCACAAACACTTTCCAGACCGGTGAAGGGTCAGCAGTCAACCAGGAAAGAACAATAGTGCTATCAGAACATGCCACTATGTGATTATCCGGAACCTGACTAAACTGTGGGCGAAGCTTAGTGTACATTTTTGAGAGCAACTCCCCAGCAAGAAGCTCCAACCTGGGAATCGACTCTGATTTCAAAGGAGCAATTCTAGCTCTGGATATGACAAGACGAACAGTACAATGATCTTGAACTTGGCTAACATGGTAGATGACTGCGGCATATGCTTTTTCTGATGCATCAGCAAAGCCAATGAGCCATTGTTCTGAACAGGTGACATTTATATGACGTGGAATAGCTAGTTCAGTGAGAGAACCCATGGACTCTGCAATCTGTGACCATTCATGAACAAGGTAAGGTGGAAGAATATCATCCCACTCATACTTAGACTGACAAACCTGACGTTGTATGCCACGAGCATGAACAGACACAGGCATGACCCAGCCCAATGGGTCATATATACGACCCACTTGACTGGCCAACTCTCTCTTAGTTTTGACGACTGGTGTAGCAGGGACTTTGAAAAAGAAAGAGTCCGTTTGGGGGTTCCATGCAATGCCAAGCATTTTAAGTGGTTTTTGATCATCATTATTGAAATTGACGGACTGAGCAACATCCAGTCTATTCTCCACTGGAATGCCTCTAAGAACGCTGGAGGAGTTAGAAGCCCACTTTCTTAGTTCAAACCCAGCAGTGGCTAAGAGCTCAATGAGCTGATCCCGAACAATGACAGCTTCAGTACGCCTCTCTCCACCTCCATGAACATCATCTACATAAGTATGGAAGTATAGCACTTCAGATGCACTTGGAAACTCCGGAGCACCTTCTTGAGCAAGATGTTTAATAACTTTGTTGGCAAGGAATGGAGCACATGTGGTGCCATATGTAACGGTTTGAAGAGCAAAGTCCTTGATTGGATCTTGTGGAGAGGCTCGCCAAACAATGCGGAGCATATCATGGTCCTGAACAAAATGGTTGATTTGCCGGAACATTTGACGTATGTCTGCAATGAACACATACTTATAGGAACGGAATCTGGTGATCATATCTACTATGTCAGGTTGGAGCTTAGGACCGGCATGTAAGATCTCGTTGAGTGAACGTCCATTAGTAGTTCTTTGAGAAGCATTAAAGACAACTCTGATTTTTTCAGGTGGATCATCAGAACGGTGAACAGCATGGTGAGGAATATAGTAGTTAGGCTGATCGCCAGATGGGGGAGGGACGGGCCTCATGTGCCCTAGTGAGAGATATTCGTACATAAATGCTGTGTAAGCCTTGGCTAGAATGGGGCTGCGTGATAGTTTAGTCTCTAGCCGATAGAGTTGTCTTAATGCAATGTGACGAGACACACCCAAAGAGCGGCGGTCCTCCGAGAACAAGAGGGGTACAATGTAACGACCATTTTCATCACGTTGAACTTGCTCATTGAACATTTTGTCAGCTTCAATTTCCGCAGGCGACCAAGGTAATACTTCTTCTACAGATTCGATTTCAAACATTTTTCAAAGTAAATCGTCAGTTCTGTGGTCTTGAACTGTAGGAACTGATACAATTTCAGGGGAAGCATTTGGAACTATCACCCACTGAACGTGACTGGGCTGAGAGCCTGAACAGCATGGCAGAGACCGGAACAGATTAAATAGTTTCTTATGAGGAAACGTTTCCTCTTGAGGTGGAACAATAGAAAACAGATTGCGAACCACTGGCAGGGCAGTAGATTGAGCACCATTGATCAAATCGTTCTTTTGTAAACCATGGCTGTAACGCCTCTCATTGTCAGAACGAGCCGGTTTCGGAAGCTGAAGAGGAACAGTAACTTGAGACATAGCTTCTGGAATAGCCGTTGGAGTAATGAGAATTTTTCTCATAAGGCGCTTGATTTGATGTAAAACGGTTTTTAAGTACTCAGGAGAGCCGGGTTTTGAGGACCTAGGAACAGCCTTATGAAATGATCGAAACTGTCCATGAGAACTCGTAGTGAATGCACATGAACTTAAATTGAGTCTTTTTACCTGATGAGAAGACACTGGAAGATCACTGTCAAAAATTAAAACACTAATCTGATCATTAAATCTCACTGCTGTAGATCGTTTGTGATGAGCCCTACCGAGAACCAACCATCCGAGTTCAGAATTGAGTAACCACGGAGAAGTACCAATGGGTTTGATTATTGGTCCATGTACTAGTTGCATGAACAGGTCAACCCCGAGTAAGACGTCGACCGGACTACGACGGTTATATTTGGGATCAGCGAGAACGTTACGACGTGCGTCAATATGAAACCATAAGTTTTCTTCTATTGATCGAGAAGGGAGTTGATCAATGACACGATCCACGACATGAGCAGTGAGAGGGAGAACACGACCAGATTTTGTATGTAAAAATGCTGAGGCTATGGATTTGACAGGTTGATTGAAATGTCCAACTCCAGTGATCCTATTTGTGGTTTGACGTAAGGCGAGCTTAGTTTGAGTGGCAACATTAAAGGATATGATATTGACTTCAGAACCTGAGTCAAGTAGAGCACGAACAAGGTATTTGGTTTTTCCATCAGGGGAGATCGTTATCACAGCAGTGGGTAAAAGACCATTTGACGTTTGGAACTTGAAATTGGAACGGTACTGAAGTCGAGGAGTATCATCTTGGAGAACGGTTTGATGTAGAACGGTAAATGATGGCGACGAAAGGTGATCTGAACTAGTAGTACCAATGGAGCGACTTCGCAGGTTGCTGATAGGACGATTCTTGGTCTTGCGAGCGGGAGAGGATGATTGACGGGACTCAGATTTGCCATGGGAAAGTGGAACAGCTGATGGGACCATGCGAGCAACCTTTAATTCTTTTTTAACGAACGAAAATAGATCTGATATTGTGGGAATATCATCCCGACCTTCCATCTCTTCTCTATTAAATTTTTCCTGTAATTCTGTTGACAATGACGGAAACAGGAGTTCGAACATTAGGAATCCTACTTGATCATCTGTGGGAAGGGCATTTACAGAACGAGTCCAATTTTCTGCCGCAAAAAGGAATTTTTCTAGGTCGTGGGCGTTCGAATTTTTCACTTTAGGAATAGATGAGCGGTTGGAGAACGTACGTTGTGCAACTCTATATTTTCCGGTATTTTCCGAACAAAGAGCTTCTTAGCAATTGTGGTAGTCCTCCCCGGTAGCACTACATCCAGAAATAACTGAACGCGCCTGCCCTGAAAGTTTCGATGACAATGACTGAAACTTTATCTCATCGGGTAACATCGGGACATCATGAACGGCAGTATTGAAAAGTTTTATAAAGGTTGGAAATTCAGTGACGTCACCACTGTAAACAGGAACGGTCGGAAGCATAACGTTCATAAGTTGAACTGCTTCTAGGATAGAACGGGGCGAACGTGGTTCAGTTTGAATGACCTGATCAATTGAGACTGATGACTGTTCATCATCCATGGTGAAATAAGGGATCAGTAGGGAACGCAAATCTATGATCTGATCGTTGAGAAGCAGTATTATGCTATCATTCATAGTGCTTTTATCAATTTCATCCATGAGACTTTCGCCTTGATTCAACATGGATTGAACAATTTCCAAAATACTAGCACCAGAAGTACTAGTGGCCAATAGTGAACATACTCGCTTTGACCATGAGCGAGCTCGGCGAAAAATAGTGAGCTCGTCAGATGAACACAGCGCGATAACTTCCTGCGCAAGTGAAATGATCTTGGGGTGGTCGCTAGACATGATTGCGGTAAACAATGTTGAGTTGACCCGTAACTAAATTTGTATGCTAGAAGGCAGTGGCAGTGAACAATGGATGAACAAGATCAGGCCAATGGATGTTGAACAAGTGAAAAATGGGCGAGACTATAGCGCCTTCAGCGGGAAGCAGTTAAAACACCCAAGTCACAAGCTAAAGACTGAATTTCAAATATAGGAAACATTTCCTCAGAGTGTTGAACAGAAACAGAACGTGGATGACGAACACAGATCAAAGTTAAAAAGCAGTGTTCTACTTACAGTTTTTGCAGAACGTAATCCTGAGCATTTGGTATAAGTACTCACAGAACTTGGGGAAACTTCACAGAAACTCACTGCACTGGTTTTAATAGCGCGCGCGTCAATGCGGCTCTGTATTAGTATCGCACAATTTCGGACTATGCTCGAAATTCACGAAATTCATCCGGGGTTTCGGCACCAAAAATGAACGACCTCGGTCGCGATTTCTTATAGTTAACTTACGATCTCACAGAAAGAACAATTACATAGCTTGCTGGTAGTATACGTATAATACTTTTGAACATTAGAACGGTCATTAGAACATTTTTGAGAACTAGAATGTGACATGAACAGTTTGTTAGAACAAAGCAAGCAACGAGAGATAAAGAAAAAAGGTGAGAATCACAATTTGACAAAAAACAAAACAAAAGACGACTTGACAGATGGTTGGCAATAATAATGTACCGGCTCGCCCCAAGTGGAGAATGTCTGCATTTTCATATCCTGTTAAACATAAAACGACATCGAAACATTGAAGTGCTGGATTGACATGACAAATTTGATGAGTTTCAGTGATTTTTTAGTTCATAAGTTTTTGTAACGTAATCAAAATGTGAACAAACATCAATTTTCAGTGTCATCCAAGATTAAATTAAGTTAACTACAAATGTGATAATCGAAATTGAATGTTCAACAATGAATACATGTCTTACTTATATCCCACTAAATATACTATATATACTATTGAACGTCTGCATAAAATGACAACGAATCCAGGGTCAATAAAATATTAAATGATTTTCCTTGTCAATTTAATTTAAGTTATTATCAATGTGATTTTGAAACAATGTGATTTTGTTTCAATTTACTGTTGCCAAGAAACTACCAAATATTGAAACAACAATAAAATTAACCGAGAACATGAGAAAAAGAAAGAGTTACATTAAAAACTTGTTTTTATGGGTTCCTTTTTTTTATTTACTGCGACGTTTCGGTCAGGATCTGACCCTAATCATACAGATTTCTACAACAATGAATGACAATATGGTAGTAATTAATATATGTGTAAAAGTAGGTGACGGTGGTCAATCAAGATCAGGTAACTAGATACTTACAGTTGTTGCTTAAGTTTGAAAACAAACAGTGATCTGTGAGGTGGTAGAATTTACCTATATATTTGTTTGTTTTCACTCTCAACTGTTTGGTTGTTTGCACTTTTGTTTTCAACCATGATAGGTGTAGTAGGTAGCTGAGGAATAAGGCTAAATAATAAACATCTTCTTCTGATTTCCGACCCGCCACACATGGAAAGTTGGATAGGCACTGAAGCTAACAGCCCCTCAAACCACCCTCAAAGCAAACCACCATCCCTCTAACTCAGGGGTTCCCAAACTTTTTTGTACCGTGCCCCCTTGTGGTAAAATGAAAGCCTCCCACGCCCCCCTTACATAACTAATGAATGGATGTGAAAAAAAATGCAAGTTTTACACTGAAAACAATTGTTTATTTGATATTTATACAAAACACGATTTGATAACACGTAATAATAATAATAATAATAATAAAAACCATTTATTATGCACAAGACCGAAATTGGTCTATATATAGCATACAGCTTTACAAATGTTTGGCATACATAATATAGTACGGCACGACAAGGTATTAATATATAGGTAATGAAAATCAGACAAAAAAGGTTGAATTATTTAGAAAAAAAATGTAGGAATAAATCAAGGAATTATATACCTAAGGATGGTTCAAGCAGTTAAATTAAAATAGATTTAAAAAAAAAAAAAAAATTAAGTGATAATATGAAAATTAAATAAAATAAAATTTGAAAAATCAACTGTCCACAAAATGCCTCCTTACTGCCGCCACGAATCGACCAATGGTGGGCAATGAGCGGATCGAGTTGGGTAGTGAGTTCCAGACCCGCGCCCCAGCAATAGCAAATGACTTGGATTTTATTAGAGTTCTATGGCGGGGAATCATCAAAGCATTGGATCTGTTGGAGGTTGCAAGTGTTAATAGGGATGCCAGGTAGGATGGAACATTACCGAGTTTAATTTGGAAGATGAGTTTGAGATGCCGGAGAATGTAATATTTTTCTAATGGTAAACTTAAAATGGTTAGTGTGCTTATAGAATGACGAGCTTTGATATTGTAAGCATAGCGAATAGATGCTCTGTATGCAACAAGAAGCCTTTTGTTGAGTGAGGAGGAAAGTGAGTATGAAAAAGAGCTTGCTGCATAGAAGAGGTGGGGGAGAACAAGGGCTTGGGCCAATTTAATCTTGAGATGATGAGGCGTGAACTTAGCAAGGCGCTTTCGAAAATGGAGAGATCCAAAAACCTGGCAACAGATCAAGGTGATGTGGTGGTTCCAAGACAAAGTTTTGTCGATGAGCAACCCAAGGTTACGCACATGAGATGAAAAGGGAACAACCACCCCCTCCAGAAGAATGGGAGGAAGAGGGTCTGTGGGAACATCACTTCGATAGACGACAATTGCTTGCGTCTTCAAAGGATTTATAACTATCCCATTTCTTCGGGCCCAATCACCTATGGCACCAAGTTCCTGGTTTAGGATATGAATCGAAGAGATTAGTGACTCACCAAGACTGCTGGGAAGGTAGACTTGAAAGTCATCAGCATAAAGGTGGTAGAGGCATGAGTGCAGGATGTGGGGGAGGTCATTGATGAACAAAGAAAATAACAGCGGACCCAGCACAGATCCCTGAGGAACTCCTGTAGGTACTGATAAGGGGGATGAACATTTGTCCCTTAGCACTACTTTTTGCAATCTATCAGATAAGTAAGAAGTTAGAAGATTACAGGCGGAAGTAGAAAAATTGAAACATGTTGAAACATATTGAATATTGAAACACGTAGCTTTTATGAAGTAGCCATTTTTTCGAAGTCATACTTGGCAGAAGAATCATTTTTTATTTCAACAAATTCTTCTTGCAGGGCTTCTGGAACATGTTCAACGTTGACATGGAAAGGATCTGTTGAAAGTCTGTAAATATGTTCGTCAGCAGTGTTAGGGAAGTATTTCCCGAATTCATCAGTGAGCGTCTCCAAATGGTTTGACACTTGTTTTGACAAGTTTTATCCTTCAAAAACTTCCTTGAAGCGTGTTTCTTCTGAGTTTGATACTAGCTTTGGTAAATTTGAAAAGTTGCAGGGGTTGGCTGATACTTTACGTCTCCAAAGTTGTAGTTTCTCAACATACGTCTTGATGTCATCACGATGAGTTATGATATTTGAGTCTCCTTCTGCAGTTTCAAGTTAAGGCTGTTTACGAATCAAGGAAGTCTGACTAATATGCCAACATTACTTGAGAACTAGGTTTGCTGAAGTTCATGCTTAGCTCATTTTGCTTCTGGTTTTCCAAGAACGAAGTCACTTCATCTCGGATCTCAAATAGTCTTGCCAACATGTTTCCTTTTGAGAGCCAGCGTACTTCTGTGTGAAATAGCAGTGTTTCGTGGTCAGTTCGTAATCTTCACAAAGAATTTTAAACAGTGGGGTATTTAGTGCACTGTTTTTTATGTAGTTCACTATTTTAATACATAATTTTAGGACGGCATTGAGGTCGTTTGGAAGAGTTTTGGCTGCCGAAGCTTGTCGGTGTATAAAGCGTCACATCAGCATTTTTTTTTTCTCTGACTAACTGCACGAAGCCTGAGCGAGAACCAAGCATTGAAGGGGTGCCATCAGTGCGCATTAGTTTTTGCCATGAGAGTCCATGATTGTCAAAAAAAATCAGACACGGCTTTCATCACATCAACAGCTTTTGTAGTGGTCTCCAGCTCTGTTGAAAAGAGTAGCTCGTCTTTTATTGATTCATTTTCAACATATCGAACATATACAACTAACTGAGAACGTTGAGCAACGTCTGTACTCTCGCATAGCTGGATGGCAAAAAATGGTGATAGTTTTATTCCATCGACAACCTGGTTTTTTATATCTTCAGCCATATACGATGTTTCACTATTAGTCCGACAGTGGTATTTGAGATAATTTTTTCCTGCTGTCAGCCCCAAGGATGATATATGATAGTTTGGGGCAAAAACGAGCCCCAAAGCCTGGAGTTGGCTTGATGTTGCCCCAAAGGATGGTCGTGGTCTCACGCCCCCCCTAACCCGTCTTCACGCCCCCCAGTTTGGGAATCCATGCTCTAACTGTAAGGGTCTTTCTTGCACTACATTTTATTTCAAGGGCCTCCCTCAAAACCACCCTCCAAAAAGTACGGGAGCTCCCTTACTCAAACACCCCTATAACTTCGAGGGTCGTTCTAGCATACCACCCTTAGTGCCTTATTTTCGACCTGCGTAATTTATGAAAATTCGCTCATACATTCATGCTGCATGTCTGGATTATTCATTTATTTTTATTCATTTTATTTTATATTTTGCAGAAAATGAAATCTTGGTTGGGCTGCGAACAGAAAGAAGACCGGTTCACTCCACCGCCTTTAACGCATGATGAAATTGTCTGAAGTCAACGAAAACTCGAAAATCGACCGGATCGGCTCCCTCATACTACAAGATATTTTCAAGTTCAACAAACCATCAAGGTAATTTTATATTCATTCTTAATTCATCATTCATTAATAATTAACTCATTTCCACAAAACACAAAGCATACTAAAAAAGTCCAGTCATGCAGCATGACCCCATGAGCGAATTTTTGGAGAAGTCTTCGACATTTCAGTCCTATTGATTGTGTAGAGAGATTTTAGTTTATGATTTTGATAGACAAACGTGGAATCAAATTATTAAAATTAGGAGGTACTCATACTTAATTATTATTAAACTAATTTTGTAGATTTAAAGACAAATGTAGGTAAATATTCATAGATTTCGATGTCCAATGTGGTCATTTTTTACAACTAGCGAACGGCATTATTTCGATTTTTGACTGTTTTTTCAACTTTGAAATTTTGAAAACTTGATACATATTCTTATAGGAAATTTTACGCTGATTCCGAATATACCACATGTTAGTATGCTGAAACAATTATTTCGCACAACAAATCGCAAAAAACAGGCTATTTTGAAATTTTTGACTACATTTTTGAAAATTTCAACCCGAAGATGTAATCCGATCATGCTGGCCAACGAACTTGAACTTTCGTTTTGTCCTTAACATTTTAAAATTTGTTTGAAGTTTCTAGCACAATTCTACGGACAGTTATCGTCTGGAATGACACATACATACATACATAAAAAATTCCAGTCATGCAGCATTACCCCATGAGCGAATTTTTTAAGAAATCTTCGACATTTCAGTCGCTATTGACCGATTTTTACAACTAGCGAACGGCATTATTTCGATTTTTGACTGATTTTTCAACTTTGAAATTTTTGAAAACTTGATACATATTCTTATAGGATACGCTGATTCCGAATATACCACATGTTAGTATGCGGAAAAAATTATTTCTCACAACAAATCGCAAAAAACAGGCAATTTTGAGATTTTTGACTACATTTTTGAAAATTTCAACCCAAAGATGTAATCCGATCATGCTGGCCAACGAACTTGAATTTCGTTTTGTGTCCTTAACATTTTAAAATTTGTTTGAAGTTCCTAGCACAATTCTACGGACAGTTATCGTCTGGAATGACACATACATACATACATATATACATACATACATACATACATAAAAAAATGCGTTAAACTTCAGAATAGCCTGAAACGGATTTCTGCAATACAATTTTTCAAAAATTCACATTCTACAAATTTTGAGGCGAGAGCAGTAGCTTAATTTTCTTCAAAAATTCGCTAATGTAGTATATTTGGTATTTTTCCAAGTTGCTTGTAAGATTGGGGTACATATTTATATGGATAGGATTCAATATGGTTCATATGATAATTAATTGCTATACACACAAAGAAGAAGGAGACTTCTTAGTTTCACGAATGAGCTCGAGAGCCGGAGGATCCCGGTAAATCCTGCCAGCGCTCTTTTGAACGCCTCTCTATTCCACGGAAAAATAAAGAGTTACAATGTTAAATCGATTTCGACGGTTAGGCCATCATCAGTAACAAACAATAACTGAACACGCATTAGAAAGGTCACAGCTTATATAGTCACAGTTCTATCAATAGTATCAATTCCATCATCTAGGGGTCACAAAGTGCGTTTTAAAACTAGAAATAGAGCATTACTAGGTTCCGTTAAAGACAAAATCAGTGTACTGGATAAAAGTGGGGTTTATAAACTAAAATGTTCTTGCGGCTACGAATATTGCTGTCAAACTGGTAGGAAATTCAGGGAAAGAATAGAAAAGCATCAGGAGGATTTCAGGGAAAATTAGGGTAGGTCTACATTTGTGAAAAATCTTAAGGAATCCACTCATACTTACAATTTTGAATTGACAGATAGACAGTTTGTAGAATTTCTTCATTTTCGTCCCAAGGATGTTACATGTACTTGAAAAATTCGAAATTATCAAAAGTGACAGATCTGGTATGTTTAAATGAGGATATCCCTCAATATATTTCACCACTGATAAGTCCATTTCTATAAAGCTTGGATTTATCCCTTCAAACTGTTGAAACCAATAATTCTTCCTCTCCTTTCACTTCATCTATTTAGCTATAATCCCCCTCCACTTTGCTTGCACTTGATTGGTTGTACCTCCTGCCCCTTTCTTTTCTCTCGACCAATGGGATTCATTCTCCCTTCACCTGTGACTATATAAGCTGTGTCCTTTCTAATGTGTGTTCAGTTATTGTTTGTTACTGATGATGGCCTAACTGTCGAAATTGATTTAGTGTTTTCCACTAACTTCCATTTTGTAATTCATTAGAACTGATACACATTGAACAATTCTCAACTTACTGATTTTCTTTTATCCGTAGGTGGTCGAAAGTTTTCTTTCGAACGACCCGAGCTAGCTTAGAGCCATCGCAGAGGACACCAAAGGCTCCTGGGTGTTCAACAGCTTCCTGTCCAGCCCTTTTGTGGGTGTCAAGTCCAGAATGCGGTTGCTTGGGAAACTCAGAGGAAGCTACCTCGCTTTAGCGTCAGGAGCTCCAGATTTTGAAGAGAAATTGTAAAAAAAAACATCTGCATTAGTGAATTACAACGTTTTTGCTGGTTGTGTAGCAACTTTATATTAGTAAACAGCAATTTACGAGACCCTTGTAATTAGTTTTTAATGATTTTTCATCTCGAAAAGTTTACTGCGGCAATATCGCCACACCTAATCCAGGGTAATTCCGCCATGAAGGTATTGCCCCAGTGCTCCAATCTTCAGTCTTGTTGGAAGTTTTTTTGTGGTAATAATAACCTATTTCTATTGATTCTGAGTAATTAAAATATAAATTAATATTCAAAATACGAATTATATTGTGATAGCTTACCTCCATAAGAACCTCTACATTTACCTAATCGTGATTTATTAGATGTTTACCTAACTATCTACAGAATAATTGTGCAGTACCTACCTAACTGCCTTCCTAAATTAACATAATCGTTGTAAGATTCCTCTCTTCTTGCTCCCGTTTTGATTTTGACAATGGATGATAGTCATGTGAATTTCGCTGCAACCTGAAGAAGAGCACACATTTAACCCATTCGCCGCGGAGCCCTGACCGACTGCGTGTCCCCTGAGCGCGAAGCCTTTCTTACCTGCAACTCCCCTTGTAGCGGAGAAATATTTGAGACTGTGACGCTCGCCCTCCTCTTTTAGTTTTTCTTGTTTCTCCACTATTCTTCTATTTTTGACGTAATTCTTTTTGCATGTTGTTCAGGAATATATTATGGATAGAAATGTTTGGTATTTGAAGGGTTTGTATCTTTTTTGTCATTATTATATTCTCATAAACTCGAATTCATCAATAGTTTATTGTTTTCATAATTTGTCTCATTATTACTTCATTTTTCATAAACATAATTACTGATTCATTATAGTACTATACCATTGTTATTGTTTTTGATTGTTCTTGAATTTGATTATCCAAGAAGTCCAGAGAAATTGCCAGGTCAGAGCCAAAAGAATTTATCGAAAAGTGCCACCTAGGTAGTAGGTACCCACTCACACTTACACTCCTAAACCTAACTAAACCTACTATATATACAAGTAAACTAAGAAAAAACTGAATCCTGGACTATATACACTACTACTAATAAGAAAAAATAGAAATTACGAGAAGAATAACGAAGGTAAGAAAAAACTGACGGTAGAAAAGTGTTGAAAAAAGTCTCAAAATGAGAACAGAACCAAACATCAACAAAGTGTACAGTGGAATGACGCTAAAAATAACTGCGAGAGGCTTTCTCATAATATTTCTGAAGAATCCTCACCACTTTTATGTGTATTACTCATAGAATGACAAAATATCACGAGAAAAAGGGGTCTCCACAGGTAACATGGTTTATCGCGGATGAGAGAGTGTTCAGGATGGGAGAGGGATGGGGGGGGGGGGGGGACTGAAACACGTCGAGCGCTATCTAGTATGTCCCCAAGAAACTGAAAAATAGTTTGAAAAAGTTCTGGAAGATCGCATGAGAATGCAGGAGCAGTTTGGGAAAACGCGGGCTTCGCGCTCAGGGGACTGCTAGCATTTGTGGAAAAATGCGGGCCTCGCGCTCAGGGCACTGCTAGGATTTGCGGAAAAACGCGGGCTTCGCGGTGAATGGGTTAAAACTTTAAAAGCTGGGAAGATGGAATGCTATACAGGGTGTCCCATCTAAACGGGCCCATCGGGAAATTACAGCCTTACGGTGCGAGTTATCAAAAAATTGAACTGGACCTTTTTTATAGTATTTTAACTCAGCTTCGATGCAGAAGTCCGATTTATATTTTTCTATGTTTTAGGGTCTCAAATCATTGATTGAAACTTACGGTTACCTCTTGACCCCCCTTTTTTATTGCTTTTTTCGATTTTAGGTTGAATTTGGAACAGAAAATGCCTCTTTGAAATTTTCTTTTTGGGGCTTCGTTTCTGAGTTATTCCACTTTTTGCGAAATACAGAAAATCGCCGATTCCTTTTAGACATTACCAACACTTTCTTACTATTTTTATCTTCAATTTTTGAGATGTTCACCACACTTTTGAAATCAGCATTAAACTATCTATCATCAGACCCCAGCGTCCATAATCAACAATCACCATCAGGGGGATGACATTACAGTTCTTGCATCAAGTGGAGGGTAGGTAGGTAGTAAGTACACTATGAATTTTGACTAAGTAGACAACTTTAATTGCCACATTTTATTACAAAAATTATATCTTCCCATCATGTTTCGAATAGCCCCCCTTGCTTTTGTAATTGCGAGACGATCTCCCACTGAAGAAGTTGCTCTTCGGATCACATCTGGTGGAATACTTGAGCAAGTACCAGATCACCTATCAATACTTGCGGTGTAGTGGGTTGATTGGTGTAGATTTTATCTTTGAGATAACCCCAAAGGAAAAAATCTAATGGGGTGAGATCGGGAGATCGCTGTGATCTGCTGATTCATTAGTTTAGCCATCACCGGGCAAAGCGGTTTGTGAAAAACAAATAATGGTGCTGATTTCAATCCCATAGGTAGTGCCAAAAAACATAAATTTTACTGCCTAGGGTGAAGGCTAGAATACTTTCTATGTTCTGGCGCAATTCGGATCATGAACTA
This sequence comes from Adelphocoris suturalis, assembly GCA_030762985.1. Lineage (NCBI taxonomy): Eukaryota > Metazoa > Arthropoda > Insecta > Hemiptera > Miridae > Adelphocoris > Adelphocoris suturalis. The sequence goes on from JAUMHS010000013.1 coordinate 7,218,682, forward strand.
AGCATCTTGTAGATCTAAACTGGCCCCCGAATCTCCCTTAGTTAGAATTGATAGTATCGAACAGTAATCATCCATTCTAGAATGGAAAAAATTTAAAACTTTGTTTAATTTCCTTAGATTAATTACCACGCAAAGACCCTGATTTTTAGACACTAGTAATATACGCTATATGAAGCACAGGGCATCATTACTGTAAACTGTAAACATATCAGTTATGCTGATGATTTACAACTATATCTGACCTGTTATGCGGATGACATCAATGATACCGTTGATAGAATGAATTCAGATATTGAGCAAATGATGTTATGGTGCAATAAACATGGAATGGCTGTCAATCCAAAGAAAAGTAAGGCATTAGTAATCGGACACCCAGCAAATTTACTTAAATTGAGGACTTGTGAGATTTCGAAAGTTGAAATTGGGGGTGTATTGCTAGACTATGAACACAATTTTAAAAATCTTGGAGTGCTGATTCAGGACACGCTTTCGTGGGATAAACAAACTGAGTCAATATGCGGCAGAATGTATAGAGGAATATATCAACTACGAAGAATTGCTATTGACTTTCCACAACATGTTCGCTTACAATTAGTCCAATCTTTATTAATCCCAATATTAGATTATGCTTTGCTTTCCTTCTGCGATCTAAATGCCGAACAGATAGATAACATACAAAAAGCTCAAAATGCCGCGATTAGGTTCATTTTTAGACTTCCATTAGACGCACATATTACGCCGTACTACAAAAGATTAGGAATATTGAAATTTAATGATAAGAAAAAACTTGCAATAGCTACAATGATGTTTAAACTCTTGAAATACCGTACCCCAGACTATTTATTTGGTAAACTCAATTTCATGGATAGTATTCATGAAAAAGGAACAAGATATGCGAGCAAAATGTTACAGTTCCCTATTCATAGAACAGTTTTGTTCAATAAATCGTTCTTGTGGTGAAAACCACCCCCTCTTGTCAACAGCCCTTTTCAGGGCTACCAAAAAGAGGTAGACACAACACAAAAATATTTACAAGACGTCGAGTTATAACTCCGTCAAACAAAATATTTCACCAGAGAGAAAATACTAAATTCTCTCTCAAAAGTGAAATATTAACTAATAACACACAAGGCGACCTCCCTAAACACTTACTGGGCGAGAGAGATGCGACAAGCATCTCGAAACAAGTCGCCTTGAATGAGAAATCTCAAACAGAAAAACTCAAGGTCGTCAGCCACCCCCGGGGACCCCGTCGCAGCGACGGACGTGGGGAAACCACCCCGGAAGACCAGCTCAGCTATCATACTCGCAGATACTGAGAAAACAATGTGCGAGCCAATGAGATTACACAGTCGAATTAATGAAATTAAGCGGACCAACCAGGAGGCGGCAGGAGGCGGCCACCTCCCTATAAATACCCCGCTAGGAGCCCTCCGAAATTCATTCCACTCTCCGCTCTCGACGACGACACCTCGAAGTACGAAGAATTCTACACGCTCTACGCTGACGAACCTTCTGCATTCCGAGTTCATCTCAAGAACGGCTTCCTACTGCTTTCTACAAGGCCTACCTTCTCTCCACACAGATCTCGCATTGGCATCTACGAGTCCAGTGATTATTCATCCTGCTCATTGCCCAACGTAGTTCATCTGTCAGGACGCCACCCGGTACATCTATCGATATTCTCTTTAGATCGTACGCCCGAGGGACGTTCCGAGCCGTGTCGCCCGGGTTTCGTAGCAATAAGCTCGTAACCGACCGCTGTGGGCACGCCGGTAAATTACTCTGCTCATCCGCTCTAATTTACCGTCCAAGGAAGTCTTTTTCAAGACTACGAGGTAGGACCCTGACATACGAGCATTGGAAAGACGCTCTGTCAAGCGAGTCCACCTCCCAAACCCTCTATTTCTATACATAGAGGCATCGAAACGAGCTAAAAACTCGGTTATTTCGATGGAACGTCGGCCGTCTTATTTCCTCATGCAAGGGGAGGCAGACGACGGCGAAGCCGGGCCGCGTAGCCCCCGTAGCGCTCCCTACAGGCTACCCGGCGAATCCGCTGAACCCAGCGACGGCGCAAGGCTCGATCCTCACACCGGGATCGCCTTCTCACCCGACGTATTCGTTAAAGAAACGTTCGATCAAGCCTCGCCTATACAAAAGATCGAGGATACCTTTCAGACCCGCTCTGAAGCCGATCATTACGATTCGACCAAGCTGTCCGAGTACCCACGATATTCGACGCAGGCCTACCCGGCCGATCCGAGTGTCAAATACACTCCAAATGTGCAAAAAGCGAAGGATACTTTTCAGTACCTCAACCAAGCTCAACATATTCCCCCTACAGATATAAATCTTAGGCCGGAATATTACAAAACGGCTCAGTACCAAACTGATCGAACCCAGCACCCACTATGCGAGCCCAGTGCTCCACGCGGCTGCGACACGAACTACCTCTCAGTTCAGTCCGCCAAGCAAGTTGACCTTGGCGGATCCGCTCACATTCCTTACGGGAATAACCCGGGGACTAACCCGCATAATCAGAATATAAATGTCCCACTTGGCCTACCTACGCCAAGTAAAACATATATAAATCCACTACAAATGGTGACCCTGCCTTTGAACAGGCTTAACACGGAGCATTTCGTTCCCTCTTATGAAGCTAGTGGATTTCAGGGAACCACTGCGGGCGTGCGACCCCCGCCGGGCCTCTACGCCCCACATCTCACGCAACATCCCTCTACACAAAGTGGCTTTCGAGCACTTTTAGAGGAGATGGGAGATTATCAAAAACCAATCTTCCAAAAGAAGAATATCGATCGTGCACTCGCCGAGTTCGATCAATACTGCGTGCGAAAACACCTGAGAACGCAGAACGAATGCTTCTCAGCTATATACAAGTGGGTACCAGAAGAAATGAGGGAAGCTATCGACTCAGCTTACCTCACGGCACCCCACGCACCCTACGAAGAGGCCAAACAGCGCCTACAGCGAGAATATGGGTTGTCCTTACAGGACAGGCTCCTCGCACTCGAGGACCCCGCATCTCTCGCCAAAAAACCCAGCACCAAGTACCACGAAATGTACTCTAAAGCTGTTGGGTACTTTTCAGAAGCTCTGATCACTCAAAAGTGGATCGAGACTCTACCCATTGAAGCACAAGGTATGGTCGCAGCTCAGCCTACCACGACCGCCCGGCTCGACCTAGCTGATACGCTACACGCGTACAAAACAGAGAATACCTCTCTAAACATACGAGGAGTAGAATCTACTCCGAAACCCATGAATACTGGTTTCAAAAAGGCCCTCTCAAAACAAGCTGAGTTCAAACCCCAACCAGTAGAGAGTAGGCCTCACAAACCGACGGCCTATGTCTGTCGAAACCACGCACGTTTCGGTAACGAAACTCGCAAATGTGCAGACCCAGAACACTGCACTTGGAAGACAAACACTGCTTCCAAAACTAGCAAAAAGGCAGCGACTATAAGCCAGCCTAAAACCTGGGTTTCAAACGAAAATACTCAGAGATCGGTACAAGAAAGTACCGTTCCAACCTCCGACGTAGAGAGTTCGGAAAACGAATAACTGCCAGTGTATCTGAGCCTATACACCGGCAGTCTACTGAGTATAAAAGGCTTTTTTTCAAGTGCAAACTAAATGGCACTGAATTTCTCATCGACACGGGAGCAGAAGTGAACATTCTGCCCCACAATGTCACAAAAAAATTGGGCTTAAAAATTCGTAAGTCCAACGTTAAGCTCACAGCAGCTAACGGAGCCCCTATAGACACACTAAGGCGAGCTGACACGACAATTAACATCGGCCTCGGAGACATGACCACCGATTTTATGATCACGAAAGTTGATCTAGCGATCCTAGGTATACCATTATACCATTCCTCGAGTCTTGGGATATCGGAATACGGGTCAAACATAAGTACATTTATAAAGATAAAATAAAGAGCTATGCCGATCAAAAAATAGCTGCAGTCATGAACAAAAAATTCACTGACGAACAAATAGCAGCTACTATCCCTCATCGTGACAATTACCCTCAACCAGAGGACGTGCAAATCACGGAGGACCAAAACATTCGCTCTATCATTGACAAATACAATGAAAAAATGAGCGAACTTCAAGGAAAGTGGAAAAACAACGGGGTTTACCACCGTATAACCACGGAGGGAACACCAGTACACTTCCGAGCAAGACCCATGGCGGGCGAAAAAACGGGCTCAAGTCAAAAATACTTTTGACAAAATGCTTTCAGAAGGCATAATTGCACCATCAGATTCCGAATGGGCATCCCCGTTACACTGTGTGCCAAAAAAAGACGGGTCATGGAGAATCACCGGCGACTACCGTTTCCTGAACGCGAAAACGAAGAAAGACGCCTACCCTCCTCCTCACATTCGCTCTTTCCAAGCGAATTTACATGATACACAAATCTATTCGACAATAGATTTAAAATCGGCATATTATCATATTCCGATGCACCCAGATGACGCTCATAAAACTGCAATTATTACACCTTTCGGTCTTTATGAGTTTAAGAAAATGAGCATGGGTTTGGCCGGAGCGGCTCAAACATGGCAAAGATACATGGACAGCATCATGCGAAAATTTGATTTCGCATTTGTATACCTAGATGACATCCTGGTGGCTTCAAAAAATTATAAAGAACACATGAACCACCTCAAACAAATTTTTGACAAGCTAGGGGAACACGGACTTCGAGTAGGTTTTGATAAATGCATTTTTTCAAAACCTACCGTCGATTTCCTAGGTTTCACTATCTCGAAAGAAGGGATAATTCCTAAACGAGATAAAATAGAAGCCATAGAACAATTTCCTAGGCCGATAGACGTACGAAGTCTACGCAGATTCCTAGGGATGTGTGGTTTTTACCGAGCCTGCTCAAGTAAATTCGCTCACACGGCACAACCTCTGTATGACTCCATTCAGTCAAACAAAAAAAATGACAGAACACCTATCGAATGGACATCAGAGAGAGAAAAAGCTTTCAACAGCTTAAAACAAGCAATGATCAAAGCAACATTGCATAACATTGCTCACCCACACCCTACAGCAGAGTGGAGATTAGTCTGCGACGCATCCGACACACATCGGAGCGGCATTAGAGCAGGAAATTACAGACAAACATGGCTCGAAATCTTACCAACCATTGGGATTTTTCAGTAAAGAAATTCCGGAACAATGGAAGAACAAAGCATCATTCGACATAGAAATGTTCGCCGTTTACCAAGCTTGCATTCACTGGCACAATGACTTGGACGGCAGATCTTTTCATATTTGTTCTGATCACAAGCCTCTGCTAGGCACGATGCTTAAGAAAAATGCACATTTTTCTAAAATGAGATTAAGATGGCTAACATACATCTCTCAAATGACGAGTGACATTCGTCATATTCCCGGAGAGAGCAACGTCGTCGCCGACGCACTCTCCAGACCCTTCGATCCGGTTGAAATTCAAACAAAATCGATTTCAACCCAGACGGACGAGGGTCCACCCATAGCCGAAATTTCGCAAATTACGGCTGCAATAGAGTGCAATCTTCTACTGCACATTTCAAATTCACAAATTCGTTCTCCTCCTAACGCAGAGGACAAATTGAAACTCACACGAGTTGAATTCCCTCAAGGAGAAATTTGGTGTAACCTAGACCTAGGACACCCTAGACCTTATATTCCAAACGAAATAAGGCAAGAAATAATCAGCCAAATTCACAATTTGGGACATCCAGGTATACACTCTACAGTGTATAAAGTTAAACAAAGATATTTTTGGCACGGACTCCGTGCAGATGTCTCCAACTGGGTCCGAGCGTGCGAAACTTGCCAACGAGCAAAAATCACGCGCTCCGTGAAGCTCCCTTACTCCGAATTTGAAACGGCTAACAAATTTTCACACGTACACGTTGATATTACCGGACCCTTACCTTTAGCTAAAGGAGGGAAACGTTACATTCTAATGATGGTCGATAGAGCAACGGGTTGGCTAGAGGCAGTCCCTCTTAACAACATCGAAACAGCCACGATCACAAACGCCTTTATCAATATTTGGGTAGCTTCAAAAGGCGTACCTAAATACATCACAAGTGATCAAGGCACACAATTCGAATCAGATCTATTTAATTCCATTATGGAACGTCTCGGAGTAAAACATACCCACACGTTACCATACAAACCGTCAACAAACGGAATGGTAGAACGCAGAAATAGATCTCTGAAAGAGGCTCTCAAAGCACAAAACGAAAATTGGCTCGACGCCCTACCAAAAGTACTACTCGCCATGCGTACGGCAGTAGACCCAGCAACGGAAACTACACCGTTCCAAAAAGTTTACAGAATTGACGTACCACTCCCAGGAGACATTTTCGTAACTTCTACAAACCTTTCGGAGCCTCTCTTCTTCCGGCCTACGCATATTAAACATAATAATACGAAATATGCCGTAAACATGCCCAAAAATTTGGATACATGTACACATGTCTATATCAGAGTGCCCACACAGCTCACCTCTCTGCAATGTCCTTACACGGGACCATTCAAAGTGGTTAAAAGAGATAAGTTTTCGGTTACAGTGCAAATTGGCGAACATACAAAAAAGTTCCCAAACAGCAAATAAAACCAGCTTACACTCTAAAAACAGACGAAGCTATGTCACTAAACAAAAATCAGGCAGAAAATAAGGAGGAGACTCCCCGAAAATCTGCCAGAAGGCACGTCCCCTCTACCAAATTCGACGAGAGGTGGGTGACGGCGCTCGAAACACCCCAGCCGGCGTCGTCGTTAATAACACGACGTCTTGGGGGGGCCCCTGTGGTGAAAACCACCCCCTCTTGTCAACAGCCCTTTTCAGGGCTACCAAAAAGAGGTAGACACAACACAAAAATATTTACAAGACGTCGAGTTATAACTCCGTCAAACAAAATATTTCACCAGAGAGAAAATACTAAATTCTCTCTCAAAAGTGAAATATTAACTAATAACACACAAGGCGACCTCCCTAAACACTTACTGGGCGAGAGAGATGCGACAAGCATCTCGAAACAAGTCGCCTTGAATGAGAAATCTCAAACAGAAAAACTCAAGGTCGTCAGCCACCCCCCGGGGACCCCGTCGCAGCGACGGACGTGGGGAAACCACCCCGGAAGACCAGCTCAGCTATCATACTCGCAGATACTGAGAAAACAATGTGCGAGCCAATGAGATTACACAGTCGAATTAATGAAATTAAGCGGACCAACCAGGAGGCGGCAGGAGGCGGCCACCTCCCTATAAATACCCCGCTAGGAGCCCTCCGAAATTCATTCCACTCTCCGCTCTCGACGACGACACCTCGAAGTACGAAGAATTCTACACGCTCTACGCTGACGAACCTTCTGCATTCCGAGTTCATCTCAAGAACGGCTTCCTACTGCTTTCTACAAGGCCTACCTTCTCTCCACACAGATCTCGCATTGGCATCTACGAGTCCAGTGATTATTCATCCTGCTCATTGCCCAACGTAGTTCATCTGTCAGGACGCCACCCGGTACATCTATCGATATTCTCTTTAGATCGTACGCCCGAGGGACGTTCCGAGCCGTGTCGCCCGGGTTTCGTAGCAATAAGCTCGTAACCGACCGCTGTGGGCACGCCGGTAAATTACTCTGCTCATCCGCTCTAATTTACCGTCCAAGGAAGTCTTTTTCAAGACTACGAGGTAGGACCCTGACATACGAGCATTGGAAAGACGCTCTGTCAAGCGAGTCCACCTCCCAAACCCTCTATTTCTATACATAGAGGCATCGAAACGAGCTAAAAACTCGGTTATTTCGATGGAACGTCGGCCGTCTTATTTCCTCATGCAAGGGGAGGCAGACGACGGCGAAGCCGGGCCGCGTAGCCCCCGTAGCGCTCCCTACAGGCTACCCGGCGAATCCGCTGAACCCAGCGACGGCGCAAGGCTCGATCCTCACACCGGGATCGCCTTCTCACCCGACGTATTCGTTAAAGAAACGTTCGATCAAGCCTCGCCTATACAAAAGATCGAGGATACCTTTCAGACCCGCTCTGAAGCCGATCATTACGATTCGACCAAGCTGTCCGAGTACCCACGATATTCGACGCAGGCCTACCCGGCCGATCCGAGTGTCAAATACACTCCAAATGTGCAAAAAGCGAAGGATACTTTTCAGTACCTCAACCAAGCTCAACATATTCCCCCTACAGATATAAATCTTAGGCCGGAATATTACAAAACGGCTCAGTACCAAACTGATCGAACCCAGCACCCACTATGCGAGCCCAGTGCTCCACGCGGCTGCGACACGAACTACCTCTCAGTTCAGTCCGCCAAGCAAGTTGACCTTGGCGGATCCGCTCACATTCCTTACGGGAATAACCCGGGGACTAACCCGCATAATCAGAATATAAATGTCCCACTTGGCCTACCTACGCCAAGTAAAACATATATAAATCCACTACAGTTCTTAATGCAAGGTATACGAATTTATAATGAAAATTCAGAAATGTTTGATATCGAATTCTCAGTAAGGAGTTTCAAAGCAAGATTCAAGGAAATGCTTTTGACAAAGTATGTAAATTGATGAATGTATTTAAACCATAATTTACTTACACATTTCGTTTATTAGTTGTATAGTATAGTATAAGTATAGTTGTCGCTGCTTAGTTGTTTGTTAATGAGGTGTTGTTAAATTTCAATATAATTTTGTGTTAAATTTCAATATAATTTGTAAATTGTTAGGGTTGGTGTTGTGAGTGTTGTGTATAATAAACATGAAGACATTTACTTAGATATAAAATATGATAATTAATGATCATTGGTATTACTTATAGCAATTGAAGAAATTGTAAAGATTATTGAAGTAACCTACAAACAAAAATAGAAGTGATGACTTATTTAATTTTGTAATATTTTTGTAATAGCGAGGATTTGTAATCAATTTTTGCCAGGAACGGAGTAAGAGAGGGCCACTTGGCCCTATCCGTCTTCCTGGTTGCTAAATAAACCGCTTAATCAATCAATCAATCAATCAATCATTGGGCCAAATTTTTACCACTCCCTCTATTCATGGCATGGTAGGTAGGTACCTGTATTCATCAGCCATTTCGTTATTCTTAGCCTTTGTTTACACTGACCAGGTACTTCCACACACATAAATTCACTTATCCCATTTAATAGATACTTCCCAAGGTTCAAAGATACTCTCAGATACTAGTTTCTGTTCACAAGTTACCAACATCATATCTTAATAATAATAAAACTTTATTATGCTAAAGACACTACGACAGTTCCGGTGAGATCCAAGAGAATCCGCGTCCGTTGCTCCCGCGCCGGGCGTCATTCTTAAGTTCTTGAAATGCTGCGTTTGGCGATAGATGAGGATCCGAGAACCAGATAATAATCTTCTCCGAACATAGCACCTATGCTATTTTTACAAGTTGTATCTCTTATGGTACTGTCACACCCCCCTCTCTCTATGAGTGCGGGTTTAGGCCCCATTGCACCTCTGGGGGCGATCTAAGTTCGGTACACCACTTATTGGTCCAATAGGGCACACTCGCAAATCAATGTTAGCATATTGTAAACATTACGGCGTAAATGAATGACAATAAACAAAATTAATGAAATATAAAATATGCAGAAAGACTAATTGAGAAGCAAAAGTCCAGTCATGCAGCATGACCCCATGAGCGAATTTTTGAAGAAATCTTCGACAATTCTGTCGCTATTGATCGTGTAGAGAAATTTTAGTTTATGATTTTCTAACAAGCACCTACTACCTACGTTTCAAACAGCATGTTTCTAGGATTGGTTATACAGGGATACTTCCATAAGAGTAGTTCAATCTGAATTTGGACAATGTTTCATGCAAATATTACCGATTTTTACAACTAGCTAATGGCATTATTTCGATTTTACACTGATTTTTCAACTTTGAAATTTTAGGAAACTTGATACATATTCTTATAGGAAATTTCACGCTGATTTCGAATATACCACAGGTTAGTATGTTGAAAAAATTATTTCACTCAACAAATCGCAAAAAACAGGCTATTTTGAAATTTTTGAAAATTTCAACCCTAAGATGTAATCCGATCATGCTGGCCAAAGAACACGAATTTTCGTTTTGTGTCCTTAACATTTTAAAATTTGTTTGAAGTTTCTACCGCAATTCTACGGACAGTTATCGTCTGGAATGACACATACATACATACTTGCATAAAAAAAATGCGTTAAACTTCAGAATATGGTTCAGAATAGCCTGAAACGGATTTCTGCTTAACATTTTTTCAGAAATGCACATTCTACAAATTTTGAGGCGAGAGCAACAGCTTAATTTTCTTCAAAAATTCGCTAAAACATACGGTAGACCTACGGTTCTACAGTCAAATCATATAATAATGATTAATTTTACACACTATGGTTACTTAGCAATATTAGTTCATAACTGAGCGTAATAAATCAGCTTCCAACATTCCAAAACACAACTTTCAATTCCAACCTTCTTAATCTTGGAAACTTCATTAACAACTTGAAAACGTCGATCTCCTTAATTTGCCTTCCCTAATTACTTCTATAATTCTCAACCCTTAAATTTCTCTAACGCTCTCCATCTCCGGGACTGAGTGGCCCGAGAATCAGTGGTTTCAAGTGTTTTGATGAAGAATAGAAAAGTAATTAAGTAAGGAGCCATAAACCATCGTGACTCCAAATTTATTTTAATCATACAAACGCATTTTATAAATATGGTACAAATTAAACAACTTAAGCTACTCACTTTCGATTTCTTTCCCAACGATAGGCTTGGCCCGTGTTGTTGGGGAAGGTCTTGGTGATTCGCTCATGTCTTACAATCTATCTACTCTATGATACAAACGGTACTTAAAAATATAATTTTATGCGTATAATGTTCTTATAATTTTAAGAGAAGATATTTTCTAAAATAATCACTGTTCATAAATACTGCTTAATAGTTTCTCATCCCGCTTCCCCCTTTTCTACAAGCCATGTTAAAATATATGTTTCTTGTAGTTTTGTCTTGTGAATATTTGAGCATTTTTCATATGGCCCTCTAGCGCTCTGTGGATAATTTAAATAATGAATTTTGGATTGTGAGTTGAGAGAATTCACACTGTTCTCAGGGAACCGCCCAAGCCCGAGTTGCTGTGATGAATATATCAATATACCAATTCGTGGGCTTAGAACAACGACTAGGTAACTCGAAATTGGCAGTTTTCAGAAAATGGCGATCAGTTTTTACGCATTTTTGAACTCTTTTAGTTATTATTGTTGGGTCCCAATTGAATGAAAATCGTATCGTGTACCTTCACATCCTAACTTCAACATAAATATAACAAAGTCGACTTACATTTTAAAAGAAATTATTTCACCAATTTTTACGAGTTACCTAGTTGTTGGGGGAAGTAAAACCTGATTTTTGTTCATTCGTATGTGACTTACGACCCCTGAAGTTGATCATTTCCACAGTCATTCAGAAATTCTAATCACGATAATTTTCAAGAATAGCGCTAGATCCAAAAAATCTTCATGTTAGGGTAACGCCACCAGTTATAGACCTGCTTAAGACACCGCATTCAGGTCGTCTCAATTTCCCAAACTTTCTAATGTATTCAGAGTTTTCCAACTATTTTTCTCTCGTGCAACAACATCTCTGACGTTTGACTGCTTTGGATACTCTGGATTAGTTAATTATTCTTTAGATTGTCCTTCTCCCTAACTACATGTGCACAATATAATAAATATAATGTTTGGTCTCTTTCAAATTCTTGTATACATTTACACACTTACACATTCTTTTCCCCTTGTCACAGTTGTTTTTTCTTCTAATTTTAAATTAAGTCTGTGAATACACAAATGGATTCTTGATTTAAATATTCTATATAATGAAACTAATGATGATGAGGACCAAAATGACCGCCCATTTCGGCTCAACAGGGCCCCAGCACATTGGTACTCAAATTCAAGCCCTAGATCTCCTGACCAACAGAAAAACCTTAGTTTTCCAAAATTTCAAGCAAAGCCTGCAGGTGTGGCCCCCTAGTTATATATGCACACACTGTGGAACGTAGTTCCCTTCATCTATATTGATCAATAAAAAGAAACGCATTAAGGATCACATTGGGGCATTTAATATTACATTAAACGCCCCATGTGCTAATGGAGGTTTAAGCTAAAAACTTCTGCCCATTTCTCACATAAAGGTAACCCCCCCCCCCTCCCCCCCACCTTCTCAGTATGGATATGACATCAGTAAGACCAAACTTAGATGCATAACTAGTAGTGAACTCACAGCATCTTTTCACGATCAGTCAGCACCAGGCTGGCACTCCTGCAGCAAACTGACGTCTTCCCACAAGAGATTGATAACATCATAGAAGAAATTAATAATATCATACCTACATCATAATAATGATAGATAATCATACCTACATATGTATGATTATCAAACAACTAAACTATCTGAAGTTATACAGCCCAAAGAAACCTGGCGGCCCTGCATGTTAAGAACTAGTAGTAGGAAGTATCCACTGCCAACTATATTACTTTGACATCCCTGACGAGGCCAACAAAGGGCGAAAGCGCTTGGAAGTAAATCACATGACATGAGGATTTGCCACAACCAATCGTCCTCCCATCACAACCCACCGATCAGAATGATGTGTACAGTTTGGTGGTCTGGATGCTCGCTTCTCAAAAACTAAAAAATGTCCTAAACCAATCCTCTTAGTAAATATAGATTACCTGGACAACTAGATCAGAATGGTGTGTGCACCACCACAAGGTGCTCTAAGAAGAGTGGCCTCCTTATAATACACAAGTACCCAGTTCGACTAATGACGATCAATTTTGAAATGATGTTTTCTCATGGCTGTATGCATGCATGGGAACATTGAAAACCATGTAAGGGGCGCCACTACCATCAAAACCTGCCTCAAATCACAGTCTATGTGAGCTTGGTCATGCTGGGGACATGGTGAGATATAATTTCATGTTTAGCGAATTTTCGTTGACAATTTTAAAATCAAAATTGTCATTATTCAAATCTGTTTTGAGAACTTCTAGATGAATCCTAGAGTTTAACGCTTTCTCATGTATATTATACATACATACTTATGAAAAGTGTTTGTAAACTCTAGGATTCGTCCCAGAATGCCTCAAAACATATTGCAATGAAGAAATTTCTCAACAATTTTTATTTCAAAATTTTCCATCTCATTGCAAGAAATTAATTTTTTAACGAAAATTCGCTAATCCAAAATATTTTTTGAATCTGCATATTGTCTAGAAGGAGTTTCGTGGCCATAAAATTGGTAGTCAACAATTTCTTAACATTCGAAGAGTGCTGAAATTATGAAAATCCGCTCATATAGTCATGCTGCATGGCTGGTATGTCTGGTATTATTATCGGAAATAACAAATTGAAATTCTCCAAAACTGAACCATAGAGAGCGAGAAAATAGCTTTCAGGAAAAAATTGTTATTGGAAGATAGAAGGTACCTTAACAGGACATGCAGTGGAAGCCCACACTTAAGTTTGCTGAGAATGAACCATTCAGGGTTTTTTCTTCTAAATTCAAGGATAGAAGACTTTGGAATTCGAAGTAAATTGTTGAAAAAGGCATGGATTTCGAAGTTTGTGTGTATTAAGGGAATTGAAAAAATTCTCAACAAATTCAATGATATTTAATACGTATTTAATTAGAATAACTAAATCTGGATAATGTTTGCTATGTGATGATCACAGTAAGCACTGCATATGAAAATATGAAAAATTACAACTTGTACAAATGAAGACAATTGGTAGATGTTTCTGGTACATAATTACCTTCTACCAGAAGTGGAGAACTACGAGATTCATATCCGGTTTTAGAACAACCATCTTGGAGCAGGAAGGGTCCGGGGGAAGGAAACGACGGCATTCGACAGTTCGCAGGATTTCCCGTGCCTTCATATCTCGAATGAGGAGCTGCTGACGTGTACGGATGAGCATAATGTTGTCCATGACCATGTGGATCCTGAAGACTCGTCCGTACCTCCTCTCAACTTGGAATTTGTCTACCAGACGAAGCTTTTTCGTGTCATAGACAGTCACTGTGGAGGGACCTCGATATAATCCATGTTCTGCGTAAGTAATGAGATTCCCAAAGGCCTGTATTCTACTGCTCACGATACCTTGAAAATTTATCAATGTGTCCAACATCCGACCGTCTCTCAAGTCAAATAAGAGCAATTTTTCTTCCGACTCACTTTCCATAACAGCCACTGTTCCCGTGAATAGTCTACTTTCCAAATACCCCTCTAGTTGCAGAACAGTTTCACTGTAACTAGATTTCTCTATATCATAAGCATATATCGAGGTACAACTCTGATATGTCAAAGTTATATATATGGTATCATCACGTAAAAAGAAAGAGGCACGTTCTAATTGTTCTCCGGGCACCTGCATAGGCAGAGCAACTTCTTTGACTTTGGTTTGGGATTCCAGATCCCAGATGTGCAGAGGTGAGTACTGCAGCACATCATCATCATCACGTAAATGCAAGGCGACAAAATACTTACCATTGTGGTCACACTTTACATAAAAGTTGCCAGGGTAACCAATTTGCTTATACCAGTTTGTCAGGTCTGGGGTATCGGGGATGGTCTCCGAATGGTTCCTGTCATACAAAGCTAGAAACTTCAGCTTCAGGTTTTTATCTTTGTCTTTAACATAAACCTGCAGCAAAGTGCGTTGAACAATCACCAGGATGTTGTTGGATAGTTTGAAAAGTTCTGGTTCGTGGTCCCTCAGCGCAAGATGTATTTCACCTGTCATGATTGGGTCGTCCACTATGTTGAACACGTTGTATGGTGATGGTGATGACCCCGAATCCTTAGGCACCAAAAACAGTTCATTATCAGTCTCCATTGTGTAGAAGGGAGGTGAAATACTGCAAATAAAGTCTTCCCGGCAGCATCCACGTTTCCAATTTCTTTTGAGATCGACGTCATCCATGTATCTCCTTCTCCCAACACACAGCAGCGGCAGATTCTCGGTTTCGGACACTTCGTACGAAGATCCCACTCTCTTGCGTTCAGCCTGTAACTTCAATCTCTCCTTCGATATGTTTTTCCTGCACAGCTTTTTCCAGATGCGGTCGCTATTGACGGCATTGCGCCAACCAAGGCAAACTAACGAGCAAGATCGAACATCTTCCGTATCTAAGTGTTGCAAAATTATTTCAAACATCTCTTCAGGTAGTCCAAGGTGGTTATCAACCGACATTATTCGTTCGCTTGAGAAATAAAGATGAACCAAAAATAACAATGAAAGTTAATTATTGTCGTTTCGCAATTACAACTAGTAAAGTAGGAAGCACTGAATATACCAACTAGGTGTGGCAGGAAGATGAGAAATTTATACTTAGTTATCAATTGTATTATCAGATTGACGTGTCTTTTCTGAAGTGTGTAGGTGGGAGATCTCCGTTTGATGCCTTTTCCTTGTGTGACCAACTTCTTCTTCGTTCTTTCTCAACTAAGATTCCAAATAATAATGCGTCACCTAGCGGCACAAATCGAACTAGGTAGTTCCTGACTGCAAATCTTGTGCCATTTAGATATTATTGTATTTGTACCTACCTACCTTTTTAGTGAATTTTCGTAAAAAAATGAAGCTGTTGCTCCAACAATTTTAGAATCAATATTTTCCAAAATATTCTTAAATAAAATCTGTTTTAGGACATGCTGAAAAAGTTTAACTTTATCGTATAGGTACAAATAATATATATGAAAAAGCTTTAAACTCTGGGATTTGTTTCAGAATGTCTTAAAATGTATTTCAATGAAGGAAATTTTAATTTTAAAATTTTTGTAGCCACTATAATAGTTTCATTTTCTACAAAGATTCGCTGAGGAAACTTGTAAATATTGCGGCCCTTTACTGGATGATGAGATAGAAAACTTTCCTGACAACTTGAGGTTCTTAGCTACGACAAATCTCACTAGGTTTGAAACCTTCTCTGTTGTTTTAGGCTTTATAAGAAAGAATGTTGCAGGAGTGGAAAAACGGAAGGTAGTCCTAATGTTTTACAGTCAGATCATTTAATAATGATTAATTTTACACATTATCCAAATACCTCCTACTACTCAACAGTACCTACCTTGTAGTGCCTTCTTTTCGCATTATTAGTTCATTATGGTTACTTAGCAATATTAGTTTATAAGTTTATAACGTAGGTAATAAATCAGCTTTCTTTCACACTACAGCGGCTTAGGTGTTGTGGCATGAGATGTTGTGATGAAATGAGAGTATTTCAAAAAGTGGCGAATGATTTTCATGCTATGAAAACTAAGGGAGTTACACTTCCCTAGCAACTGTAACGGCCCAAAAATATTTGATACCTCGACAGGAGTTCGAACTCGCGTCGTCACAACTACGAGAAATTATTATTAATTTCTCGGAGTTGCAACGCTCTAACGACCAGAGCTATGAGGCCAAGGTGACCAAACCTCTTCGACTGTGAGAATTATTTTCCTGGAGCGTAACATTTCCCCGGAGTCAAATACCAGCCGTCTCGGCTGGTTTGGGGTCGGACGAATGACGAAGTGTAACTGCAGGCCGCTGGCTCAGCAGATGCTCGCTGGAACAAGTCAGCAGTCGAGCGAGGTCATTGTCACGGTGTGTTTTGACTCAAGTGAGTGAGGAAATGAAAGGCATAACAACAGGAAATGTGATGTATACAGTCTTTTGGCTCGAGAGGGATTTAATTAATTATTGTTTCGTATGATTTTCGGGTCCTATTTCGACTGCGCTACTGTAACGGGCTAAAAATATTTGATACCTCGACAGGAGTTCGAACTCGCGTCGTCACAACTACGAGAAATTATTAATAATTTCCCGCAGTTGCAACGCTCTAACGACCAGAGCTAAGAGGCCAGGGTGACCAAACCTCTTCGACTGTGAGAATTATTTTCCTGGAGCGTAACACAACGCATTGGTTGTACGTGAAAATCAATAGAAGTGCGATGTTTTTGCTGTAACGGCCGGGGAAAAATGGAATCGTCCTGTTAATCATTATTGAGTGATAAAAGATGTGTTAGCCACTGGAAGTTAACTGTAGTTATAGGTGGTATTCTGGAGACTTCGACACGCACATCCTTACATTGAGGCAGAGCTGAAAACCTTATTTTTGAGAATATTATAACCTTGTTGTCATGGTGACGAGTAATTCATGCAAATAGGCGCCATTGCTTGTCACCCTATACATCATAAGGTTCAGTATTTACGGCATTTGTGTCAAGTCTGGCGGTGGCGAGTTCCTGGTCAAAAACTCATCAATCTTCTTGGATCATCATACGCTCCTTCTTCTCTATGGTGATTTCAGGAATCACCAAAACTAATCATAAACAAAACACGCCTAAAAACTCTGCGGAAACTCTTAAAAATTCACTATGAATTCACGAATGAAATCTGTCAACAGTAAAACACACTATGGCGAAGCCTTATGTCCTGTCACGGTCGCCAAATGTTGGGAATTTAAACAAAAAAGACTTATCCCACTTTAACAAAAATGTTTATTTTATAGTGGATGACTATCAAACATTATACAGTTGACCGACTCGACTATTACCTCACAACTTACTTTTGAAATTCAAACCAAAAACAAACTGAAGGACGCGCGGACATTGAACTACAACAGAACAGAGAAGCTGATAATAAACATTAATACGGTTATACCAGCGACACACCACCTAGCTTCCCAGATTCAAACACAACAATGCTAGTTTCAGCGACAAATCCTTCATTTCGCGCCTAGATTCAAACATTTGACAAGCGCATCCTTACATCCAGGCAAAGCTGAAAACCTTATTGTCGAGAATATTACACCCTGTTGTCATGGTGACAAGTAAACTATGCACATAGGCGCCATTGCTTGTCACCCTAGACATCATATATTTCAGTATTTACGGTTCGGTACCTACCTATTAGTTCTGTATTATTTTATTATGCCAGGTAATAAATGTTATGTGAATTATATTAGGCTGTCGTCCGGCAGTGACCTTAAACTTTATGAACGCAAGATTAGTTTGTGCAGTCGAGATCCCAATGAAATGGATGTTGGGGAGTTTACAAAAATTAAAGAGTAAGAAGTTCCAGACATTACACGGATCAGTGGTCTGGATGCTCGCAAGCTCGCATTTCAAAAATACATAACATCAAGTAGTCAATCCCTTAGGGCCGCCATTCACGACGGAGCCAGATGGCCTGAGGCCGCTCGCTCGAGTCCACCTGGCCCCGGTCCAAATTAGGGGGGTCTTACATGGGTACACAAACAGTAGCGTTTCCTCGTTCTTTTTCCTGGTGCTGTGCTCTTGAGCATCTGACCTCACCAATTCACTTCATCATCACTTCATCAATTGTACCTCTTCAATTTTACTTCAGTATGAACAACGAGGAACTTGTTAATTTAGCGGCCGCTGCAGTTTGCATTTAAATGAAGAAGAAGAAACCAAAAAGGCAGTGGCAGAAAGAATGGTTTTCAGCTCGAAATAAATTAACCCATGTCAGGTTGGTTGAACACCTAACATTAGACCCTGCTGAAGTCACGGCCACTCACACTTGCCATCGTACACCCAGCTATCATTTCGACGTCTAGAAATACACTGAAAGGAATTTGGCCCGGGGGATGACCCACACACGTAAGAACCAGTCAGTGGAGCCGATCCATTTGGCGTGCCGATCCCCACTCACGGCAAGTCCACTCGACGGCTCCGTGGCTCGGCTCCATGGATTTTGGCCCGTCCGAAAATCCAGAAAGGCCGCTAGGTGGCGCGGGGTCACTTGAAATTTCCCCACACACGGTGGAATATGGATTAGCCCGAGGCCGTTTGGCTCGTTGGCTCCGTCGTGAATGACGGCCTTTGTAAACATTCAAATTAGTTGATCAGGGTCTAGAGTCTTGACTTGAGAAACCCCTAATTCGGATTGGCAGGACAGCCAACACTCAATCGTCAAGTTTCCTTTCCAGCACTTCTCAGCTATTTTCACCAATCAAGGCTGTCACCTGAGGGTTGTCTCAGATTCCAAGGTAAGTTTAGTAATAAGGCATATAAATTGGCGAGCATTAATTTTTGAATTCGTTTTGAGATAGGATTTACCCATAATCAACTATCAGAGCCGTGCTTATCAATTTTTGCAAGTTGATTCAGTGCTGACGCTCACAGGGAAGAAAACTCCACGGAAAATCGTGCAATCGTTAACGCGTTTTGAACTCTCGGGGGAGCTCCGAAGTGTTCCATCAAACACGAAAGTGGGCGACCATGGAGCTAACCCCTTAAGGCATATAAATTGGCGAGCATTAATTTTTGAATTCGTTTTGAGATAGGATTTACCCATAATCAACTATCAGAGCCGTGCTTATCAATTTTTGCAAGTTGATTCAGTGCTGACGCTCACAGGGAAGAAAACTCCAGGAAAATCGTGCAATCGGGAAAATTTCCCCGCTTATTGTTTCACTCCCCCGCCGCCAGGCACCGACGCCTACGTATTCTTTTCATTACAGACAGGCTATAGCGTTGCGCTATTCTCAAAAATTCCCTATCCTGCTACCTATTTGATGCCAGAGTGGGGCATTACTTTAAGAAATGTCGCTTGAAAGGTAGATCTAGATATGATTTCCAATTACTCAAGATTCGAAATCACGAACTATTTAGTTCATTTTGCTACCGCTAGATTTCGCATCCTTATTTGAAATCTACGTTGAGCAAGAAGGAAGAATTCGGTCAGGAAAGGAAGAGGCATCAGAGATCTACCACCACCACAACCACCACCCTCCAGAAACCCAACAACTAATTTATAACCTACCAAGCATTTCCATTTCTTTTCTTCCATGGTTGTAACGTTCATATTGCATTATTCAACTCATATTTTAATTTGTGCTTCTTATGCCCTTACATCCCTTTGCCACGAACTCGTAAATTGCTAATTCATATTTCGAATAGCTGCATCTATAAATATCACCCATCCCTACTGCGTTAGGACTACTTGACTGATCAATTACGATTGATGAGCAGGTTCTTTGTTTGAATTAACGAATATTAAGTACCGTGAATTCTTACTCAGAATTCAGCTCTTCTGCTGCACGTTGGTTTGTTATACCTTCAGTGAAATTGCTCTTCCGCGGGGTAACAACACGGGGTTGTAATTGTCTGACAGGTGACTGACAATGGAATCATCTTCCGTTCACGATTCTGTTGAAGCGATGGACACGATTCAAGGTACCTACCTAAACAATATGTGATTTAGTTTAAACGATGTATGATTAGTTAATTATAGACATAGTTCATAATATGCGTGCCTAGTGGGGCAACGGCAGAGTCGTCCCCGCTCCCCGGTTTTCCGAAGTTTCGTCCTGAGCGAAATGTAAGGGCGTCCCCGCAGCGAAGGGCGCTCGGTTGTCGTGATTGTGAACTCGTCCTCCTGCTCTCGATCACGATCCCATCGGGAAAATGGTATTTTTCCTCCGGTTCATTGGGCTTCTAGATAAGCTGACGCTTTTATATCTACATCTAACGCCAAAAAAACATTCGCCTTTGTTTATGCACTTATATCAGTTCAATGAGACACACTAAAGTTGAATCTTCACATGATTTTCGTGATCTAAGAACCGGATCCACGAACAAGAAAGAATGCTTGGTTCAGCAGACAATTGAAAAATACGATCGGCAAACTCAAGTAGTACTAGATCCTTAAAGTGGTTTCACAAATACGAGCACGTTCTCACTCACTGCTCGGGGTTTCCATTGTAAAAGACTTTCAGGCAACATAATCGGCTTATACTCTCCCTCAAGAAGAGGCCCATTTAATTTAAGAGGATTCCGCCGGTTACCTCGAGTTGGAGTCGTCACAAGCAAATCTTTTGCTTAAATCAGCAAATTTTTTAATTCTTTTCCACTCAATATCTCTGAGGGAAGCACGTTCAATTATATGATGCCCAAATGCCTCCATTCTGGATCTCCAGTACCGGTCGCATCTGCAAAGAAAGTGCTCTGCAGAATCCTCCTCGAATCCGCTAGGGCACATAGGTGAGATATTGTTATCTATAATATTTAGCATCCTACGGAAGTCGTAATGTCCGGTGAGGATGCCAATCATAGTTCTAATTGAATTTCTACTTTTACTTAGAAGCCAATATGCTCGTTTGGGATCGGAAGACGTATTCAAGCATTCTGGTTTGTAGTATTTAGCTGTTTCTCTACTCCAGGGAATGTTGAGGTCCTGTGTGACCCAGTTTTTAATTTTAGTTTTGCAGGCATTTTCGGAAATGGATGGCAGGAGAAGGGCCCAGAAACTGTTGTCCTGAGCCTGCTTGCGCCAAACCGTCTGCATTAACATTGCCTTCGTGATTCTCATAACCAGGAATCCAGTTTATGGTTATTTTGTTGTTGTTAAGAAACAAATTGTTACTGTATTTCTTTGTTTCCCAGACCAGTTTTGAGGTCGTGAGGGGGTCCAAGAGTGCTTTGATGCTGGCCTGACTATCAGTAAAAATGTGAATGTTTTTGTTATAGGTGTTGTGGTTTTGAAAGGTGACCAGGCACTTGTTGATAGCATAGATTTCTGATTGTAATACAGTTGCATATTTTTCAAGGCTATGAGAGTCTGCCACTTGAATTCTGGGTATGAACATACACCACCACACTATACACATCAGCTGATCACTTGTGTCTCTGATGAACTCAATTTGTGAAGGTCCCCCACTCTCCTTTTCTGCCATTGAATCGTTTCGATAGTATGGATTCAGCCTCCCAACATATCGATTTGTCTATTTTGAAATCAACCGGCCTTCTGAGCGCCTAAATTGAAAAAGTTTCAGTCAATCAATCAGTAAAAATTCAGATTAGTTGGACATGTAGGTCAGAATGATGTGTATAGTTTGGTGGTCTGGATGCTCGCAAGCTCGCATCTCAAAAATACATAACATCAAGTAGTCAATCCCTTAGTAAACATTCAGATTAGTTGGACATACAGGTCAGAATGACGTCTAAAAATATATTTCAGAGGTTGAGGTAGGTAGGTACACAGCAAAAAATGTTCAGTCCACCCTGGATTCGAACCCGGGACCTTCTGTTTACGAGTCTGTTATTCAAACTAGTGGACCACGACTGACTTTGCGTTTATTTGAATAATCAGTAGGGAATGCATAGCGCTCTGAAACGACTCCTATCACTACATCTGAATGCATCAATGTGTTAGGAGGCCAACTATGGAGACTATTCGGTTGGGATCCCCTACACTTTGAGTTCCGAAGAGACGAAAATTCAACTAATCTATATTGGACTGAACCTACCGCCATACCACCAGGTTCGCTGTGATCGCGATTTGAAACTGGCCTGCCCCCACTGTCTTGTGTCAATATGTCAGGTTGAACAAAAGACTAGTTAAAAAACCAACTAAAAATATATAAATTTTGAACAACTAATCTCATCTAAACATCACCTAATGATGATGAAATCAGTTGTGCAAAATTTATATATTTTTAGTTGGTTTTTTTAACTAGTCTTTTGTTCAACCTTTTTGGTTTGTTCTCACCTGCTGGCCATACAGAAATTTACCTTCCACCCTGTTATGACCTTAAGTTACTCACCTCCTCTGACAGTGTCTAATATATTGACACAGTAGCATCCTTGTACCCTGATGAAGGTATTAAATATACCGAAAGCTCGGCGATAAGGTAGTTTCAATCAGTTCAGACCCCTATATATTTATGCATATGTGGCAATAAACGTATTTCTAGTCTATTCTAGTGTTAACTCTCATGTTTTGCCTAAGGAAGGTAAATAGCAAGTGTAATGTGCTATATCAATGGAGCCACCTATCAACAGGTTGCCTGGTGAAGTGCGCTCAACCAGCATATCCGATGAAAGGTTACACACAACCTATCCAACATTAATATATTTTACTTCCTAGTAATCTCGCTATTAGTATTTTTCCATGAAAAATTGATTTTTTTAACGATATTTTACTAACCCCAAAGCCAGTCAGGTAGTGAAGGGAATGGAGGTAGCTACCCAAGCAGGGTTGAAAAAAATCACGATATAAATAAAAAAATCGAATAATTTGATTTTTTGATTGATTAATTATTAATCTTACAAGATATCCTACTTACAGTATGTTGCTGGCTGAAATCACTCCAGCAGTTGCCCTGTTTCATGGGAGGTGAATTAACAAATCCTGATATTATCTACTAACACTAGCATACATAACTGGCCATGGAGGAGGGAGGACATAATGATCCATCGATAAGAGATCAATTCAGTTTAGCATCAACTGGACGCTTGTAAGTTACTCTTATGGAACATTGTTTAATAAATGGTTTTTTTTTTCTCATTGTGATGAAATAAAGATAATCTGAAAGTAATTTATTAGTATTTTTCATACCAATAATGACTCATATTGAAAATGGCTTGGGGTGCATACTCTTTCAAGATGAATTTAGTTAATTCCTGTTTGTTGAAAATTGCATCTATTCTATTATGCTTGATATTCTTCAATATTTTCCTTCAATTGATTCTGTAATATCTAGTGAGTTAGAACCTTTGTATTCAGTTGTTTTGATGGTTACCTTAACCATCTCCTGTGTGTTGATATTAAATGAAAATATCTTTGCAGATCCAGGAGTGATCATCAAGGAGGAGCTGGACGCTTCTGATACACCTCCTGCAGCTGCGTCACTTCAGCCCCACCTTTGGCTCCCTGCTAAGGATGAGCCAACAATCCCATCTTCAGGTAACAGGTCCAGTATTCGTCTAGAAGTAGCCCACTATGGGGATATCCACCTCATCTCATCACATCCACTTTAGAAATATTTTATTCTGACTGGGGGGTTAATTGAAAAAGGGCATCATGGAGAAATTGCATACGTTACTTTCCAAACATTCCTAACTCGTTAATGGAACAAGACTTTTTGCCTTCACACTACTGACTTCATGATAACTGAAACAATAATGATATTTAGGAAAAACAAATAGTTTCACATGTTTATTACACCGCACAGTTCCCTGTTCCAAGCAAAATTCCTTGACTCTACTTGGGGGTAGCGGTTGACTGCAAAGAAATTCATACAAAATACATGGAAAAATTGTCGAGGGGGTGCACAGGGCATGAAGGTTTTTAATTTTTGAAAATTTGCAGAAAACCTGAGTTGGTCTAACTCGCAAACCAAGTCAGGACTCTAGGATTTTTGTATTCCTCATAGGCAGGGGCCTGTGTTAGCTTCTATGAACCTGAGTTTTCCATTTTGTTTATTTTTGTAGTCCACGAAAAAGACATTTTATATGAGAATGACCCAATAGCCATGCTTATCTACATATCGGTATCCTGGGAGGGTAATGGAAATGACAAAATATTACAGTATTAAGCTGGTTGAAATCACTGCTAGTAGTTGCCCTGTTTCATGGGAGGTGAATTAACAAATTCTGATACATTATCTACTAACACTAGCACACATAACTGGCCATGGAGGAGGGAGGACATAATAGTCCATCGATAACAGATCTTTTCAGTCTGACATCAACTGGATGCTTGTAAGTTACCCTCATGGAACATTGTTTGATAAATGGTTTTTTCCCTCATTGTGATGAAACAAAGGTAATCTGAGAGTAATTTTTTAGTTTTTTTTTTTTTTTTTTATAACCATAATGACATCTTGAAGATGGCTTAGGATGCATACACTTTTACGATGGACTTAGTTAATTCCTGTGTATAATAAATCGCATCTATGATGGTATGTTTTATGTTCTTCAATTGATTCTACTAGTGAGTTAGAGCCTTTCTATTCAAGTGTTTTGATGTTTACCTTAACCATCTCCTGTGTGTTATTAAATGAAAATATCTCTACAGATCCAGGAGTGATCATCAAGGAGGAGCTGGACGCTTCTGACTCACCCCCTGCGGCTACGTCACTTCAGCCTCACCTTTGGCTCCCTGCTAAGGATGAGCCAACCAGCCCATCTTCAGGTAACAGGTCCAGTATGCCTCTAGAAATAGCCCACTATGGGGATATCCACCTCATCTCGTCACACCCTCATTAGAAATCATTAATTCTGACTGGGGGGTTGGTTGAAAAAGGGCATCATGAAGAAATTGAAAATGTTAGTTTCCAAACATGTTAACAGAACAAGATTTCCTTCACACTGCTGATATCATGATAAATGAAGTAATAATGATATCTAGGAAAATCAAATAGTCATGATTTTATTACATCACTCAGTGCCCTGCTTTATGCAAAAATGGCTTGACTCTACTTGAGGGTAGCGGTGGCGGAAGTTAAGTACATAGAAAATTCATTCAAAATACATGGAAAAATTGTCGAGGGGGTGCACAGGGCGCAAAAGCGACTAATCATGTTTCGTATATGGTTTAGAGCGTCACACTCATGACATTAGAAAACTGGGTTTCAATTTTTGAAAATTTGTAGAAAACCCGAGTTGGTTTTCAGGACTCTGGGATAATTGTATTCCTCATAGTTAGGTTCCAGGGCCAGCTTCCACGAACTTGAGTTTTCCATTTTTATGAAAAAGACATTTTATAAATATGAGAATAACAAAATAGCCTTGTTCATCTACATTACCTTATCCTGTGAGTGTGATCGAAATGACAAAATATTACTTGCAGTATTATGCTGCCTGAAATCAATACCTGCAGGTGCCCGGTTTCATGGTACATTTAACAAATCCTGATACATTATCTACTAACACTAGCACACATAACTGGCCATGGAGGAGGGAGGACATAATGATCCATCGATAACAGATCTTTTCAGTCTGACATCAACTGGACTCTTGTAAGTTACCCTTATGGAATACTGTTTAATAATTGGTTTTTTCCCTCATCGGGATGAAATGAAGATAATCTGAAAATGATTTTTTAGTTTTTTAAAGCCCATAATGACTCATCTTGAAAATGGCTTGGGGTTGCACACTCATTTAAGATGGATTTAGTTAGTTTCGGTGTAGAAAGTTGAATCTATGATGGTACGCTTTATATTCTTCTGTAATATCTAGTGAGTTAGAACCTTTCTATTCAATTGTTTTGATGTTTACCTTAACCATCTCCTGTGTGTTATTAAATGGAAATATCTCTGCATATCCAGGAGTGCTCATCAAGGAGGAGCTGGACGTTTCTGACTCACCTCCTGCGGCTACGTCACTTCAGCCCCACCTTTGGCTCCCTGCTAAGGATGAGCCAACAAGCCCATCTTCAGGTAACAGGTCCAGTATTCGTCTAGAAATAGCCCACTATGGTTACATATTAAATGATTTATTCTGACTGGGGGGTTGGTTGAAAAAGGGCATCATGCAGAAATTGACAATGTTAGTTTACAAAAATTCCGGACATGTTAATAGAACAAGATTTTTTGCCTTCACACTGCTGATATCATGATAACTAAAGTATTAATGGTATCCAGGAAAATCAAATAGTCACGACTTCATTGCATCACACAGTGCCCTGCTCTATGCAAAAATGGCTGGACTGTACTCGGGGCTACGGAAGTTGACTGCATAGAAAATTTATACAAAATAGATAGAAAAATTGTCAAGGGGGTGCACAGGGCACAAACGCGACTAATCATGTTACGTATATGGTTTAGAGCGTCTCTCGTGTGATATCAGAAAACTGTGTCTTTAATTTTGGAAAATTTGTAGAAAACCTGTGTTGGTCTTACTCGCAAACCATGTCAGGACTGCAGGATACTTATATTCCTCATAGATAGGGGCCAGGACCAGCTTCTGTGAACCTGATTTTTCCATTCTCTATTTTAATAGTTCACGAAAAAGGCATTTCATAATATATGAGAATGACCCACTAGTCATGTACATACATAACCTTATAATACATAACCTTATCTGGAAAGGATAATCGAAATGGCAAAATATTACTTGCAGTAAAAGAACTTGAAGTATTATGCTGGCTGAAATCACTCCCAGTAATTGCCCTGTTTCATGGGATGTGATTTAACAAATTCAGATACATTATCTACCAACACTGGTGCACATAACTGGTCATGGTGTAAGGAGGCCATACAAGTCAATCAATAAGAGATCTATTCAGTTTAGCACTAACTGGATGCTTTTAAGTTACCCTTATGGAACATTGTTTAATAAATGGCTTTTTCCCTCATTGTGATGAAATAAAGATATTCTGAAAGTAATTTATTAGTTTTTTGAATACCTATAATGACTCATCTTGAAAATGGCTTGAGTTGCATACTCTTTTAAGATGGATTTAGTTTATTCCGTATGTAGAAAATTGCATCTATGATGTTATGCTTGATATTCTTCAGTATTTACCCTCAATTTATTGTATAATATCTAGTGAGTTAGAACCATTCTATTCAATTGTTTTGATGTTTAACTAAACCATCTGTGTGTGGTTATTAAATGAAAATATCTTTGCAGATCCAGGAGTGATCATCAAGGAGGAGCTGGACGTTTCTGACTCACCTCCTGCGGCTACA
This sequence comes from Adelphocoris suturalis, assembly GCA_030762985.1. Lineage (NCBI taxonomy): Eukaryota > Metazoa > Arthropoda > Insecta > Hemiptera > Miridae > Adelphocoris > Adelphocoris suturalis. The sequence continues at coordinate 7,246,236 of JAUMHS010000013.1, forward strand.
TCACTTCAGCCCCACCTTTGGCTCCCCGCTAAGGATGAGCCAACAAGCCCATCTTCAGGTAACAGGTCCAGTATTCGTCTAGAAATAGCCCACCATGGGGATATCCACCTCATCTCATCACATCCACATATTAAATGATTTATTCTGACTCGGGGGTTGGTTGAAAAGGGCATCATGCAGAAATTGAAAACGTTAGTTTCCAACCATTCCAAACATATTTAGAACAATAGTTTTTGCCTTCACACTACTGATATCATGATAACTGAAGTATTGAACACTTCATCAACAAATTGATTTTTCTTTTTGAGGACCAACTTTTTGTGTAAGTACATCCAATAGGAATATTTCGTTGAGACGGGCTTCTGACATGGTTGACCTCAACCATGTTTTAACCGTTCTCAACGAGCTGCATGACCTTTCAATTGCACGGCTGTGAGAGGAGAACGTTTAGCGCTGATTTTACTTGGGGGTAAAACCCCTTGGTCTCTTGCAGTACATCGACCAAATCCATTTCATACAATTTTTAGCGAATTTTTGAAGAAAATTAAGCTATTGCTCTCGCCTCAAAATTTGTAGAATGTGAATTTAAAAAAAAATTTTATGCAGAAATCCGTTACAGGCTATTCTGAATCATATTCTAAAGTTTAACGCATTTTTTTTATGTATGTATGTATGTATATATGTATGTATGTATGTATATATGTATGTATATATGTATGTATGTATGTGTCATTCCAGACGATAACTGTCCGTAGAATTGTGCTAGAAACTTCAAACAAATTTTAAAATGTTAAGGACACAAAACGAAAGTTCAAGTTCGTTGGCCAGCATGATCGGATTACATCTTCGGGTTGAAATTTTCAAAAATGTAGTCAAAAATTTCAAAATAGCCTGTTTTTTGCGATTTGTTGTGCGAAATAATTTTTTCAGAATACTAACATGTGGTATATTCGGAATCAGCGTAAAATTTCCTATAAGAATATGTATCAAGTTTTCAAAAATTTCAAAGTTGAAAAATCAGTCAAAAATCGAAATAATGCCATTCGCTAGTTGTAAAAATCGGTAATATTTGCATGAAACATTGTCCAAATTCAGATTGAACTACTCTTATGGAAGTATCCCTGTATAACCAATCCTAGAACCATGCTGTTTAAAACGTAGGTAGTAGGTGCTTGAAAAAAAAAAAAAAAAAAAAAAAAAAAAGTAATCACAACTGATGAGTTTACTCTGTGCATGTGTTGATAATTTGATTCCATGTTTGTCTATCAAAATCATAAACTAAAATTTCTCAACACAATCAATAGCGACTGAAATGTCGAAGATTTCTTCAAAAATTCGCTCATGGGGTCATGCTGCATGACTGGACTTTTCTGTAGTAAGACCCTTTTTCATCCAAAATGTATGCAATAGCTCAGCCTCAGTTTCAATGAGGGTATCCTTAAAAGCGGGTCAGTCGCTGTTCAAGTTCTTCCTTTGACATTTCCAACATCTTCGATGGATGAAGTACCAATCTCCCAAAAGCTGTTACATTACCATCCGACAATCGGTCATGTAATGAACTTAGTAGTGAATCCAAATATGGGATGTACAGAGATACTTTCCAATATTCTGCTGAGCTTGAAGTTGTTTGGTTGGAACGATGTTGTTGGGGTTGAGAACTATTCTGGGCTGCCGGATTTCTTCCCCCACACGTTCGGCGAGAATGTCCAAAATCGATGTATCAGAGCTTCCACGGTTCTCTCTGATAAGAGTCTGTAATGTGGCCACGTGATTTTTACACTCCAACAGATCCAACTTTTTCGATTGTAGGTTATTAACCAAAGGTTCCAAAATGGCGGAATACTTGGCGATGATTTCAAGACAAATAATAAATTGTGATTTTGTTGCGGCGCAATGAAGTGGAAAAGCAACTTTTCTTGTTGCAGCATTGCCCTCTCTAGATAGTGTTCCCAGGCCTTCAATAAGCGCCACGTATTGTTCTCTGAAAATCCTTATAGATAGATATTTCTTTGATCAACGAGTTTCAAAAAATGCAGGGATTTTTGGCGCATATCTTCTTTTTACTGCTGAATCTCGAAAGAAATTGATTATTTCCTTGATAACTGAAACTGTGTTGCGAATTTCAGGGACCTGATTGAGATCATTAATGACTAAGTTCAATCTCATTATCTGGATAATTTGAAACTGACTCTCTTGGAGAATGAGAAGTCTGCTGATCTCTGGAGGAAGACACACATTCACCAGCATTACTAGCACTACTACTTTGGTGTTTATAAGCACTCAAGCTCGTATGCCCTGTGTGAGTGGAACTTTTGTTCTTTTCTTCACGGTCACTTCCACTTTCGTCACTGCTCTTAACCTTACGATTGTTTCCTCCCTTCTCCTTCACCTTTTCTTTTCGTTGAAAATACTTCCTTAAACCCAGCTTCTCCTTTCCAAAGTCCAAACTCACAATGCTACAGTCACAAACTCAAACAAAAACCAGATAAGCAGGAACAGGAATGAGAGATGTTGTTATCACTAGGGCAGTTGGGGTTTCTTGTTTGTAGGTCCTTTTCCCATGACAAACATCTATAAACTATTCAAGAATCAGGATAGGTAGGTACACAAAGTATCTAAAGTAATAAAAGGGTAGGTATTGAAAGGAGTGTAGTGAACTAACTCAGTTGTTCATTGTAAAAGAAAATGCGTGTTAATTAGGGTGACGAGATAATTGCGAAGTAGGTAGTCTACTGCGGCAACTACATAGCCATTGCCCTGGCAGTTTCATGATTGAATAAAATTCATGAATGCCAGTCATGAATGAATGAAAGGATAGATTTGGAAGTTTTTCGAAGTAGACAAGGCTGGTTGGTGCTCCACCAACAAACAAAACTACGTAGGTACGTACAGCTTACCAAATTCGATGTTGGTTAAAAGTAAACTAAGTAGGTAGATTGCTGCTCTGCCAACAAATTTCAACTGCTTTTCAACAAGTTTGTCGAATATTGAATCAGGAAATGAGCAACATGAATTATAAACCAGCTGTAAGGAAAAAGCCTTGAAAATCATTCTTCTGGAGGTTCATAAAGACGGGCGTTGAAAGACGGGCATTGTCAGTGTAGTTATTACATGAGTTTTGCAGTTACGCAAATTTGTGGGACAAAAAAGTAGGTGCCTACTTCAGTTTTTGTCTATGAAAGTACCTGATGAATAACAAGTAATAATATATGGAAAGTAGGTAGTGTATACCTACATCGTCAGGTTCTTACCTTTCCAAAGGCGATACCTACCTAATATTCCCTTCTGGCAGAGCTCTCATGGCACATCCTTCCACATGACCACTTTCAAAGGAATCTAAAAATTTTTAGTTTCTTAATTGATTCAAAGAACGGTTCTGAAAACTGAATAACCCACAAAATTTCGCCGCTGATGTCTGGAACTTCTAACACTTTGTCGACTTCCCAACACAAATTTCAATGGGATCTTGACCGCACAAACTAATCTTGCATTCACAACGTTTCTGATTATTGCCGGATTACAGCTTGGTATAATTCGCATACAATTTATTACCTGGCATAATAAAATATACAGAACTAGGAACTAGGTAAATACTGAACCCTAAGAAAGTAGGTATGTAAGGTGCTGACTCCAAATGGCGCTCTTTCGTATAGTTTACTCGTAACCATGACAACAAGGTAAAAAAACTTCGAGAATTAGGTTTTTAGCCTTGCCTCGAAGTAAGGGTGTGCTAGTGTCGAAGTTTCGAGAATATCACCTATAAATACGGTGACCATATTTATCTTAAGCAAAATCGGGACGGATTGAACTATCAAGGGGGTCTGAGGGGTATAGAATACCCTCCATGGGGAGGAGGGTCCGGGGGTCCACCCCCGTAAAAGTTTGAATTTTTTACCCTTTAAAAGTTTGTTTTTAAGCCTATTTCATCCATTCAAACATTGGTTTATTAAGAGCTTCGTATCAAACTAAAAACATGTAATATTCATTAAAGAATGTGGCACTAAGAATTACATGACAAAATAATTTCAAGAAGTTTATTACATACACAGAAAGAATATGTACCTTTTGCACGAACAAACTGAACTTCACGAACAACAGGTAAGTTTTTATAGTCAAATAAACAAACATTAATTTTCAAAAAGAATGAAAAAATAAAAGTTAACAGAGCAGTCTGTTTACATCATTGTTCTTGTTATATTTTTTCACTAGGGCCAGGGGTACTCTTTTTACTCCAGCCGTACTTCTGCGTTGAGGAAAGTGCTCTCAGCAAGGAGTCGTCTTTTCTTATTTTGTCGTACATTTCAACACACGACAAAGAACTGTTCATTTGGACAATTAGTAATGCTTTAACACAGTCTAGTGCCTGCTAGAAAATCGGGACATTTCTTTCCCAATTCGGGACCCTGGGACACAGGCTTTAAAATCGGGCCTGTCCCGATAAAATCGGGACGTATGGTCACCGTACCTATAAATCCTTGCATTGCTCAGGATGACTCCCAACGCAATATAGATAAGGTTATGATTTCCAAAGTGTACCGTCTATTATTGACTTAACCCCTTCAAATGATGAGATCCCCTTTGCTTACTCAGTTTATTGGATAAATCCATCTTTATCCAGCAGTCTCCAAGTGCTTCATTGTGATTTCAGCGAAGTATTTTAGATAGGAAAGCAGTTAGTCTCAGATTCCTCTCCGCTGATGAGGGCAGCTCTGCACCTTGCCAAAGGCTATCTGGCATTCCCAAGGAGGCAACCATTAAAATATCACCATCATAGGATTAGTGGGACAACAATTCGCGTCAGGGATCGTGCTGCTGATCCAAGTAGCTTCTCATGCTGCCAAGTTATCAACTCATACCCACCAGTCATCAAATAAAATTCATTTCATAGTACAGCTGTGATGGTTGAAAATTATACGAGTTATCCACAAAGCCCACCCTTCTGATCGGAGAACTTGAGTATTTTTACTATGAGCTCCTCGCTGAACCGAACACGCTCATAAGTTCCTTAATCTATTCAACTGGTTGAGTGGCTTTTTACCTTGAATTTTCATCATGATAACTTTAAGAGATCCTTGATATGTTTTAAAAGAACACTTTAAAAACTTAAGGTTATTAAAATAGATTTATTACAGCACGACTTGATATGGATAGGACTACTATCCACAGGACTACTATTGATATGGGTAGTTAAAAAATTATTTCATTTCTACAATTTTTTTCTTTTAATTGAGGGATATAATATTTTGGGTTTTACCCCTTTATCTTTCAATCTGAAACGAATTGAACTACATCAAACACCAGGAACACTTCTACCACTAATATCTGTATCGCTTTTATTTTAAGAAAAATACTTTTATACCTATCACACATTCATAGAAAGATGATGAATTTACATCTATGTAGTTTTTCTATTATTACTAGCGGTACTAATCCAATAGATTTAAGAACTAAACCGTACATAAATAGAATTACAAAATGAGGCGTGGGCTGTGTAGACAATATTTTGTTCAATAAACTCGTTTTTTTTCAGCATTACCCCCTCTATTTTCTCCCTTCTGTCGCGAAATTTAAAATTTCTGAGCTTCGTTGGACAACTGGATTAAAATAGCGATCGAAAAAATTCCGAATCACACACAAGTCCCTAAAGCCATCTATGGAATTTTCCATAGATTTGGTTTTAGGATGGTCTGAAATGGGTTCGTTATTCAATTAAGTTATTTTGCTGTTATGGATGGATAATTCTAATAGGGCGTCTCTCTGGCAAAAGAAGCTTTTTCCTATGTGTCCTAGTTTCAAAGAGACGTCCTGAAAAAGGAGGGCAATTAATCCAATGTTAAAAGGGATTTTACTGTACTTGTAATTTTGTTGACATTCTTCACTACGAAATATTTATCGAACCAGGCTGATGGATGTTATATATCTTTGTTTAGATCTCGATCCAGATTGGGAGATCAAGATGGAGCCAGGTGACACAGACGAGGAGATTCAGACTGATCCCCTTTCAGCCGTTAAAGAGTCGAAAGGTAGGTAACAGCCTTCCTGAAAGAACAGCCAAAATGCTGTTATATTAGACTTAGAAGGAGCATCTCTTGTATTTATATCATCAGGTATTATTTGCGGTGTTTCTTGATCAGCACTTCATCATGCAAAAAAAAAAAAGAACCAGCTTTGATAAAATATTAATTGCAAAAGCCAAATCTACAGAAGTTGAGGTGTAAGGGTGTGTCCATAGTGGACCGGCCTCTCACTTTAACTCGACGGTAGCCGTACACCGGCCCGTGGTTCCCTCCTCCGCCGCGCAGCGGCGCTAGTCTCCCACTTTTATCTCCCTCCTACTGAATAGTGAAGTATTGTGATTGTCCCCACACATGATAATTGAGGTGTAGCTCTATGGCTAAGATTACGATCTCGTGAGGCGAATGTCGTGGGTTCAAATCCTATTGACAGGTTCATGTTTTTTGCTTGTACAACTCCCGAAATGTACTCCTAAAATGTCCTTCTGACCTGCATGTACAACTAATTTGAATTTTCACTAAGGAATTGACTACTTGATGTTATGTCTTTTTGAGATGCGAGCTTGCGAGCATCCAGACCACCAAACTTTACACTTCATTCAGATCTACATCCCCAACTAATCTTCATTTTTACTAAGGGATTGACTGGTGCAAAATCTCCTCACCAATAAATATATTTTTTCTTGGCATACGGATAAATCCGTAGATTTACAGGTCGGAGCGATCATACAAGCCCAGACTGATAAAAGAGGAGACTAGCGCCGCTGCGCGGCGGATGAGGGAACCACGGGCCAGTGTACGGCTACCGTCGAGTCTCACTATGCCCATAGATAAGCGGGGAGGAAAAATGCTGAGAAATGTATGCCCATGGCCTTAGCGCATCCGCTTGCCTGCTTTAACGTATAGAATATGTACAAAATTATGCTGAAAATTTTACTTAAATTTCATTAAAATGTGCTAAAAAATCGGAAAATGTTCAAAATAGCTAAAAATCCAAATTCCCTTTAAACCTTTTAGCTGCTGCGCCCAACTGAGTCAGCTGGCGCTAGCTATCTGCGTGCTTCTATGCTCATTCAGGTTCTCTGTGCTAAATTAAGAATTATATATAAAGGTTCTCAAAAATATGTTCACAGTTACCAAGCGAGTTACAATAACTTCAGTTCGAAAATGTTCTTTGTTTTAGTAAAAAATGAAATTACTCACAAAAATTCCACTGGCACTCAATATCTAAGACCATTCAACCCTGATGACTTCATATGATGTCAAGCGGACACCTCCTGTGGCCTGGTGAATGCATATGAAATCAAGGCACCCCTCCAAACTCTGATCATTCAAACATGCCGGTAGGGATGGAGAAGGGCTGTAGGTCTTTAGGCTGGTGCTTTTCCCATTCAGTAACTTTCAAGGTACTGATAGAAGTTCCTCATTCGCAGCTCTGGGCAGTTGTGGCTTGTAACCAGAATCTAACACAGAACCTGAACACTCAAACATTTATGATGCCACTGCCGCTCAGGCAAAGGTAAAGTAATGGGTAAAGTGTGAATGGTTGCAGAAATTATAGAGACTGTCCACAAACCGATTATCCTAAAGTCCACATTTTGCGCAAGTGTGATTACTTTCGCACAGTCTACTGCTTTATGAGAAATAAAATTCACTTTTTGAGGAGTAAAATTGCTACTTGCTCTACTATCTATGAGCCATTCATCGTTTTGAGAGATACTTGCTACATTAAGACACACTCTGTTCATGAACTTTTCATTTTTGTCGCATTTTTTAAGTTTCGATTTGACCCTTATTACGATCGGCAGTACCTAGCTATGTATCCTTCGCTGCAATATTTATTACATGTAAAGCCTTGCCTCCAATTGAACCTTTTTCCAATTACGCATTTCCCATTTCTTTGACAGGAGAGAAGCCCTATGCCTGTGATAGCTGTGACTACCGAGCCAGTCAGCTTAGTGATCTGAAAAATCACTTAAGATCACATACGGGTTTGTACTGTTTACTCCTTCGTACAATAACAAATTACTTAAATGGGGAGGAACCTATTGGTGTGGAGGGTGAGGGAGAGCCTGTTGGTGTGGAGGGGGACTGTTTACTTCTTGATAGAATAACACTAACATTAATTCAATGACTGATGTCACTGGTACACCAAATTCCAGAAATTACCCATAATATTACCCATTACAATATTACAAAACTTTCCATTTCTTTGAGAGGAGAGAAGCCCTATGCCTGTGATAGCTGTGACTTCCGAGCTAGTCAGCTTGGCAATCTGAAAAACCACATAAAATCACACACAGGTTTGTGTTGTTTACTTCATGATAGAATAACATCAACATTACTTCAATGACTGATGTCATTGGTACACCAAATTCCAGAAATTAGCTATTGTGTTTGCATAATATTGCATTATTTTCCATTTCTTTCACAGGTGAGAAGCCATATGCCTGTGATAGCTGTGACTACCGAGCCAGTCGCCTTGGTACTCTGAAAAATCACTTAAGATCACATACGGGTTTGTACTGTTTACTTCTTGATAGAATCACGCTAACATTAATTCAATAACTGATGTCACTGGTACACCAAATTCCAGAAGTTACCTATTGTGTTTGCACAATATTACCAAATTCTCGATTCTTTGACAGGTGAGAAGCCATATGCCTGTGATAGCTGTGACTACCGAGCCAGTCAGCTTGGTCATCTGAAAACACACTTAAGATCACATACGGGTTTGTACTGTTTACTTCTTGATAGAATCACACTAACATTAATTCAATAACTGATGTCACTGGTACACCAAATTCCAGAAGTTACCTATTGTGTTTGCACAATATTACAAAATTCTCGATTCTTTGACAGGTGAGAAGCCCTATGCCTGTGATAGCTGTGACTACCGAGCCAGTCAGCCTTGGTACTCTGAAAAATCACTTAAGATCACATACGGGTTTGTACTGTTTACTTCTTGATAGAATAACGCTAACATTAATTCAATAACTGATGTCACTGGTATACCAAATTCCAGAAGTTACCTATTGTGTTAGCACAATATTACAAAATTCTCGATTCTTTGACAGGTGAGAAGCCCTATGCCTGTGATAGCTGTGACTACCGAGCCAGTCTTCTTTGTAGTCTGAAAAAACACTTACGATCACACACAGGTTTGTTTTGTTTACTCCTTGATAGAATAACTCATTACTTCAATGACTGTTGTCACTGGTACACCAAATTCCAGAAATTACCCATTGTGTTTGCATAATGTTACAAAATTTTTTGTGTCTGACAGGTGAGAAGCCCTATGCTTGTGATAGCTGTGACTACCGAGCCAGTCGCCTTGATAATCTGAAAACACACTTAAAATCACATACGGGTTTGTACTGTTTACTTCTTGATAGAATAACACTAACATTAATTCAATAACTGATGTCACTGGTACACCAAATTCCACAAGTTACCTATTGTGTTTGCACAATATTACACAATTTTTTGTGTCTGACAGGTGAGAAGCCCTATGCCTGTGATAGCTGTGACTACCGAGCCAGTCGCCTTGGTAATCTGAAAACACACTTAAGATCACATACGGGTTTGTTTCGTTTACTCCTTCCTACAATAACAAATTACTTAAATGGGGGGGAGCCTTTTGGTGTGGATGGCGAGGGGGAGAAGGTCAACTTGAGGTCCTGGTGCGCACCATCTTTTACTTTCCAGAGGATCCTAAAGAGAAAGTGACTGGAGGGTCTGAGAGGAGAACGAGATTCCAGAAGTGTCTGACAGGGTCTGAGTAGGGAAACATGAAATTGATTGGCAAGGAAGATGATGAGCACAATTTAAGGATGAAATAGGCAACTTAAAATTGGTGTCCTAATGTGGTAAACATGGAACAGTCTATTTGTCTTATCATAGGCTATTTATCTTAGATGATTTATGGATTGCATCAAACAAAACGGAATGGATAAAAAAAAAAAAAAAAAAAACAGTCATCTTTTTAGCCTGAAAATTCACCTAAAAACACATATATGTTTTTGTTGTTCCCTGATATAATATGGCTTACACTATTTCATTATCTGATGTCTATGGGAGTTCAGATTGCAGAAACTACTTCTTGTGTTTGCTGAATAAAATGGAATATTTGACGTTTCTTGCACAGGTGAGAAGCCCTATGCCTGTGATAACTGTGACTATCGAGCTAGTCATCTTTTTAGTCTGAAAAGTCACCTAAAAAAACATACATGTTTGTTTCTGCTATTCCCTGATATAATAAAACTGTCACTACCTCATTATCTGATAAGTATGATAGCTTTGATTCCAGAAGCTACCTTTTGTGTTCTCTGAATATAGTGAAAAAATTGACTATTCTGCTTCTTCATATTCTTGAGAACGATCTGGTGATTGAGGTTGAATAAGTGGGTCGTCTTCTTTTCCATTACTTCTTTCAATCCATTACTGTTTCATTATCTGATGTCTATGTTAGGTGCATCAGATTCCAACTACATGAATATCGTGAATAATTTGACGTTTCTTTGACAGGTGAGATGCCCTATGCCTGTGATAACTGTGACTATCAAGCTAGTCATCTTTCTAGTCTGAAACGTCACCTAAAAACTCATACAGGTTTGTTTTTGTTATTCCCATGATATAATAAAACTCACGCTACTTCATTATCTGATGTCTATGGGAGATCAGATTGCAGAAACTAGTGTTTGTTGATTTTAGTGATATATATTATGTTTCATTGACATGTTACAAGCCCTATGCCTGTGATAACTGTGACTATCGTGTTAGTAGGCTTGGTCATCTGAAAAGTTCCAGTCATGCAGTATGATTGTATGAGCAAATTTTTGTAGATTACAGTAGTACAAACTAAGGCAAAAAATTGTTAACCACCGATTATATCGCGAATAAACGTGTACTAAATAATATTTCATGATTGAAAACAGGTATTTTGGTTTTAGCAATCTGCAGATTTTTAATTGATTATTCAGTAAATAGTTATGAAATTCAAGTACATTTTCATTAAAAAAATTTAATAGTGTTCAAACTCGTTGTTGACTAACTTTTATTTATTAAAATTTTGTTTAAAAAATATAAATTTAACAATTTTAAGCCATTTTTAGTGATTTTTTTTTTCAAGTACCTACTTCTTTTTTAAATGTGACCAATTGAATGTGCTAAAAAGTGTTGACCAACGAACTCATCCTTTTGTTTAGAAATCTTTTTTTTTTGCGCAAGACTGGAATTTTCATATTAATCTTAAGCAATGTTATCGTCTGGAATGACATTCACACTCTACTAAATCTAGGATTCGTTTCAGAACGTCTCAAAACTGATTTTTGTGAAGAAATTTTTCGAAAATTTCAATTTTAAATTTTTTTTATTTATTGCAATAGTTTCAATTTGTTACAAAAATTTTCTAAAATCACTTGAAATACATTCAGGTTTTTTTTTTTTTTTTCATTCATAGGACAACACCAAAGTTATCGTATTAACTGATGTCAATGGTACACCCGATCCCAGAAAAAACTATTGTGTTGGCTGAGTAGAGCTGCGTTGTCATTTCTCTGACACGTGAGAAGCTCAATGCCTGTGATAGCTGTGACTACCTCCCAGGGATGCAGTGTGATTTTGGGGATGAAAACTGGACACTTTGGTGTTGGTGGAGGGGTGGGGTGGGGGGAGAGGTAGATTACAAAAACTCAAAAAGAGATTATACAGTCTAATGCACTCAGCACCATATGCATATTCTAAACGAAACCACCTACATCGACCTGCTAATGTAATAGTACTTGATGTGTGTAATATTGTGTACGTATTCCCGTCAATTTCTTTCCGTTTAATTTAAGTAGTTTTGTATTGATTGCGGGTCATATATGAAACTCTTTTGTAAACCAATTGTTTCCATAAGTAGGAAATGGTAGGATGAGCAGACCCATTCATCCATCACTATGGCAGCAATAAGAGTATAGGTACCTATCACATACAGTAACAAGATTGAATAAGAACCGAATACATAATAATTGCTATCCATAATTTGAAAACCACTAAGGCACACCACTCTGATGATTTTAAACTGAAGTCTTAGCTAAAACTTGGAACTTTTAGCATGAGATTAAAATTTGTGCTAGAGTTCTTCTCCATTTCTAGTCTATTCAATGTGGGCAGGGACTTCAACTATCAACAACACGAAATAATCCATTTTTGGTTTTATTGATTTAGTAATATTCACAGCCATGAGGACTTCTTAAAATGAAAAACGCTGCAAATTATTACATAATGGTTTATTATTTCTGAATCAGATAGCCAGCTATAGTAACCAGCATGCTCTGGGGCTTTCGCCAGTCTCTTTTCCAGTATCCACCTGTGTTCTCGCATTACAGGCTGCGCTCCCGATGGGGAGCGAATGGATGATTGTACAGCCACCCGAGTGGTCTCATTCAATCCACGGAGCTAATTTCTATAGGAATCAAACTAAAACTGTTGGTACACTAGATTCCAAAAGCATCTGGGACCTATCCCAGTCGATTCTGCTCTCACTCCACCCTCGCTCACCACCCACCGTGACCCCGTGCCAGGCGTGCGCGCGTGTGTATGTCTAACACTCAAAGCCTCGAAAAAGACACTTTTTCGCCCATTTTCGGCCCATAGCATCTATGCGAGTAAAGCGATCAGGATGGTTAAACGTTAGGACCAACTAGACCCCAAATGGAGTCTATGTGCGAAAGAACAAGTTTTTTAATTCAATTCTTAGACCTTTTATGGCCCGGACGGCGGACGGACATTTCAAATTTGGATTCTACGCACCTTGAAACGTAAAGTGACAAAGTTTGAGGGGGGGTTATACAAATTTTTTGCTATACAATCACATAGGCTTATTATTGGAAATAATAAACCAATAAGACAATACTGATTAGTGTATTTCAAGTAATTTTATAAAATACCATTATCTCAAGAACGGTTGTAGGTAACAAACATCAATGGCCCAAAAATATTTGATACCTCAGAGAGAGTTCGAACTCGCGTAGTTACTAGGGGAAATTTCCCTCAAGTTGCAACACTCGAACGGGTTGAGCTATGAGGCCAATTAATCAAACCTCTCCGACTGTCGGTTATTTTCCTGGAGCGTAATAATACCTACTATATAGGCAGGCAACATCCGGATCAGCACCTACTCGATAATTGGAGACTTTGTGTAACAATAGATCCAGTCATGCAGCATGATCGTATGAGCAAATTTTAATAAATTACCGTATTATGTTGTATCATTTGGAAAATTCACTCGACATTTTGAGTGCAAAGAAATTGTTAACCACCAATTTTATGGCAAAATTACTAGTTCTAAAAAATATCCAATGATTCAAAAAAGATTTTGTTTTTAGCATTTTTTGCTTCTTCACTACCGAAGGTAGGGAGCTTTATGTTCGTGATAGAAGTCAAAAAATGTTCGTCCTCCAAAATCAAGATTTCCACATAGTTTTTGCGTTACTGAGCATGCTGATCAATTTTGGTTCTGTGTCTGTTTGTTTGTGGTAAATCATTGTCACGCCTGAAACCATACCAAGTTTCAGTCCGAATCCGATGAAATTTTCAGAGTGTGGATTAGCTCCTACACAGTCCCCTATAATTTGTATGCCTGCACAAACGTGAATTTCTCATAACGTCAATTTCCTGTCATGTGTTGGCCTGATTTAGTTCAAACTCGGTAGTTGGTTGGGTATATGGTCTAGGAAGATGCCCTGTAAATTATATTACCATTGCGCATGCACGAAACTCTTATCTATTGACACAGGCAAAACTCCGAGTTCAATCGAACTGTTTTGGTTACATTTTTTCAGGGTTTCTGCAGATTAGCTTCTAGACAGTCCCCTATAAATATTATTGCAGTTGGATAAATAGTAGTCTGTGTGGATGCACAAAAGTTAATTTCTTCTAACGTCGATTTCTTATCATCTGTTCAAATTTGGTAGGCAGTTGGGTCCTGAATGACGCCCTTTTGGTTTATTATTCCCAATAATAAGCCTATGTGATTGTGTAGCAAAAAATGTTTACAACCCCCCCTCAAACATTGTCACTTTACGTTTCAAGGTTTGAAATGTCCGACCGCCGTTCGCCGTCCGCCATCCGGGCCATAAAAGGCCTAAGAATTTACTTTAAAAACCCGTTCTTTCGCACATACACTCCATTTGGGGTCTAGTTGGTCCTAACGTTTAACCATCCCGATCGCTTTACTCGCATAGATGCTACGGGCCAAAAACGGGCGAAAAAGTGTCTTTTTCGAGGCTTTGAGTGTTAGACGTGTTAGACGCACGCCTGGCACGCTTGGCAGGGGGTCACGGTGGGTGGTCAGGGGAGTGAGAGGAGCCGCCGCGGCACCTTGTGGTGGCTGGAGTGACCAGGGGCGTAGCAGAGGGGTGTAGGAGAATGGATATTTATTACTTTTACGTGTTGTACCCATATAATACACCGTGGCACCATGATGTGGGTACAGCGTTCCTTCGAAGCATGAATATATGTTTTTTTCTAGGTCTTATTTGTGTGTTAATACCAATGCTTTTCCTACGCATATTTAATAACATATCCTCTCGACTTTTCGTACGTACTTAGATAATGATATTATTAAGGCAATAACTATTTGAATAGATAGGAGCTCAAATCGAGAAATATAAACATGCGTATATAATTATGGAAGTATAGGTTGTGGCAACTCGAAATAGGACACGCCGAGGAGTCTGGACGTACGCAAGCCAACTAAAACTACGATCAAACTCAATTGAAAAAATAATAAACCTTTGTGAAATAATTTGCAGCGTTTTTTTTTTTTTTTTTTAATCGTATTTGCTTGAATAATAGATAACTATTACGCATATGCAAATCCAATATTGGATGACACTCCGAGAATAATGAATCTATTTCGATGAAATTTTCAATCATTGTGTACGTTAACCTTTAGACGATTTCAGCACATGTAAACATGAATTATAACCCTAATTGGCATTCTAGCGTGTAGGTATAGACATGTATTAGATGCTGTTGTATTCCGCATTAAATCATTTCGACTCATATTTCAACTAATTCTATACATCCATGTTACTATAAGTGAGGAAACTATACTGCCCACCCAACTTGGCAGACATTTTTCCATTTGTTATAGATTTTTCGACAATTAATAGTGAAATTTAAGAACATTTTTCTGCATGATTTTGTGTATAAATTTTGTAATTTACTAATTCATCTTTGCTATTTTACCCAACTTTTTGTAGAAAACGAGGTATTAAAGCCATCAGCATGGTGGCACTTGGGGGTGGGGATGAGTTTTCCTTGCTTTTAGAGGGTGTAGAAGACATTTACAATAGTCATTCATTTCCAGATTTCTTTATATATTTATGGATAACATTTTGTGCTCACTACTCCCATTAAACCGCTGGTCTGATTTACTCAAATTTTGTTGTGTAACCATGTTGGAACTTGTGCTTGCTGACTTTGGTGAGGATCTGCTGACCTTGAGCCATAATATCAATAATAATTATGGGAAAATCGTGCTAAAATCTCTTTTATTCATTATAGGACGTCGAAATTTGTTAGGTAGCCTCTCTGGAACAACAAGAGAAGAATGACTTTACAGGCTTCATCCTGATCAGCTAAGTGTGCTAAAAGTTATGCCGTTTGTCTGATTACAACAAAATTTGATAGGGAGCCTGTGTTGCGAAATGACGCGAATTGGGTTAATTGAAAATATACTTTACCTGGATATGAAGTGTTTTAAGTAGGTAGTTACCTACAAATTACAAGTAAATAACTGTATGTTTGTTGAACTGCCTCCCATACTCCCCTTATAGCAGTTCCTTGCCCATCCACAGGTCTCACCTACGTTCATAGGATTACTGTATGTAGGTATGTTGGCGTAGATGAGTCCTGTTAATTGCGAGTTGTGTTCTCATTCTCTGTAGGTAAATAGGTATGAGAAATCATAGCACTTGGCCGTAAGTGAGGATAAATAAATCATGGCACTTAGCCGTATGTAAGTATGTGAGTACATCACAGCATTTGGCTGTGAGAGAGAGAGAGCACAAATAAATCATGGCACGTAGCCGTATGTTGGTGTGTGTAAATCATAGCACTTGGCCGTAAGTATGTTATTGTATAATAGTGTACAATAATATCTAAGTATGTTGATGAGAAGGAATTTATCTGTAGGTGTGTAATGATCCGTATAGGAATGCAGAAAGAGTTAGGTTACTTACAGAAGCGCTTTTAATGTTGTTCACTTACCGTTCGGGGTCCAACTAACTCTATCCCCTCTACTCTACTAGGTAGGTCTCTCCCCTCTCTCCGACCTTCCCTCCGTCACCCCTTCATTCCCATCCAACACAAGGGATGCAGCTTGGGGCAGAGTCCATTAGGTATAAAAGCAGCATAGAATGAGTATTGAGAATATGATCGCATTGGCGACAGCCTGTGATGGATAGTAGTTCCTCATCTCGAGTCTTGAATACGCTGCATCTGGGGATATGCTTGGCGGTTTAAATAACCAACAGGACAACCTCTGGGTGTAGCAGGTTAATCGCCTCTCACCTTTGAAGGAGGAACTCTCTCTTTCCGTCACCTCCGTTGTTACAAGCCTTTCTATGACATCTAGGGATTAATGAAATGACGGGCTCCACCCTATTCTCCAACAGACCGATTTGCGTGGCGTTTTTCACAACATGTTCACCAAACCAGCAAATAAATAGAAGAGCATTTTCTAATCAAATTTTCCAGTGATTAAGTCAAAATTAATATTAACCCCGGTTCACCAAGTGACAAATAATCACCGAAATTTGTTCAGTGAAACTTGACTTCCGCGTATGAAGCTTGACTTTCCACCCACTTATATCTTACCTATCTTTTTAAAAACGATTTTATTTTAATCTATTTAAAAAAGCTGCAAATTATTTCACAAAGGTTTATTATTTTTTCAATTGAGTTTGATCGTAGTTTTAGTTGGCTTGCGTGCGTCATAAGGCCCGTCCAGACTCCTCGGCGTGTCCTATTTCGAGTTGCCACAACCTATGCTTCTATAATTATATACGCATGTTTATATTTCTCGATTTGAGCTCCTATCTATTCAAATAGTTATTGCCTTAATAATATCATTATCTAAGTACGTACGAAAAGTCGAGAGGATATGTTATTAAATATGCGTAGGAAAAGCATTGGTATTAACACACAAATATGTCCTAGAAAAAACATATATTCATGCCTCGAAGGAACGCTGTACCCACCTCATGGTGCCGCGGCGCCTCCTCTAACTCCACCCCCCTCACCACCCACCGTGACCCCCTGCCAAGCGTGCCAGGCGTGGGTCTAACACGTCTAACACTCAAAGCCTCGAAAAAGACACTTTTTCGCCCGTTTTTGGCCCATAGCATCTATGCGAGTAAAGCGATCGGGATGGTTAAACGTTAGGACCAACTAGACCCCAAATGGAGTCTATGTGCGAAAGAATGTGTTTTTTAAGTAAATTCTTAGGCTTTTTATGGCCCGGACAGCGAACGGACATTTCAAATTTGAATTCTACGCACCTTGAAACGTAAAGTGACAAAGTTTGAGGGGGGGGGGGGGGGGGGGGGGTTATACAATTTTTTTGCTACACGATCACATAGGCTTATTATTGGAAATAATAAACCAAAAGTTGGTTCTGCTCACACAAACTGCTAATAAAAGTAAAACTAACAATTTTTAGCCATTTTAGTGAATTTTCGTCAAAAATGAAACTATTGCAAAGGCTCCAAAATTTTTCAATTCAAAATTTTCGATAATTTTCTCAATTGAAATCTATTTTGTGGCATTCTGAAACACTTCCTGGATTTCACATTTCCATATGTATATATCATTCCAAATGAAAAGCTCTTCACAGGATTGACATTAAAATTCCGTTCTTGCACCAAACGATCGAGCTTTCCAAATGAAAGGATGAGTTTGTGGCCAGCACTTTTATGTTTTATGAAGAAATTTAGATATCTAAAGTTTATTTTGAATTGCAGAATATAATTTAGAACGTTTTTTTGCAAAAATAAAATTGGTAGTTGACATTTATTTGCACTCAAAGATCCGACTCAAACAATTTTGAGTTTCAAGATTGCGTAGGGGGAATGGCGGGGGCACATCAGAAAAACGTGGTTTTTCTCGACAAATTTTATTGACGCCACCAATTATCAGTCGATTTTCATGATTCTTATTTTGTTCGATTCAAATTTTGTTCTAGTTGTGCAACAAACCTTGGGAATTTCGGTTTCACTGTCCAGGTGGTGGGTGGAGGGGATCAAGCACTGCCCAAGCTACAAATCTCGACCGATTTTGGTTTATTATTTTCAATAATAAGCCTATGTGATCGTATAGCAAAAAAATTTTTATAACCCCCCCCCCCCCCCCCCCCCCCCTCAAACTTTGTCACTTTACGTTTCAAGGTGCGTAGAATCCAAATTTGAAATGTCCGTTCGCCGTCCGGGCCATAAAAAGCCCAAGAATTGACTTAAAAAACCCGTTCTTTCGCACATAGACTCCATTTGGGGTCTAGTTGGTCCTAACGTTTAGCCATCCCGATCGCTTTACTCGCATAGATGCTATGAGCCAAAAAACAGGCGAAAAAGTGTCTTTTTCGATGCTTTGTGCGGTAAGACTGACGAACGCGCGCACGCCTTGTGGGTGGGAGAGGGTGGGCGGGAGAGAGAGTGAGAGGAAAGGCGAGGCGGAGGGAGTGAGAGGGAAGGGAGGGCGAGGGAGTATGGGGGAGGCGGAGGGGAGAGGGAGTGAGAGGGAAGGGAGGGCGAGGAAGGCGAGAGAGAGAGTGTGATGAAATTAATTCCAATTAGAAGAGATTGTTTATGAGTATGAAAACACGCATAATTCTATTCTACGCTTTATGATATAAAGCTTCGCTACCTTCGGGCGTCCCTAGACAGCCCCCTTTATTATTATTTTTTTCCTCAACTTTACTATAAAGCGTAAAATTATGGGGTCCTGGAGCTGTAATGCAGTGAACGAGTGAACCAAATATTGGAAGCACGATGCCCCGAGTTTCGATACCTAGTAAATATACTATAAGTGAGGCTAAATAATTACAGTCAGTTTTCTACGTAGAAGGTCTGTATGATACAGAAATAATAAACCTTTGTGTAATAATTTGCAGCGTTTTTGTGATTCTTATTCTGTTCCATTATGAATTTGATATAGTTTGGGAATGTTTATCTGGATTTTTAAATTTCATCAAGAGAGGGGGTGAATGGAGGGGGTAATACTGACAAATCATGATGTTTTAACTACACCTCTCCGATTTTCGTGATTCTATTTTTGTTCAACTATGAGTTTGGTCTAGTTTTGAGAAATGTGTCAGGAGTTTGATATTTCATGATTGAAGGAGGTGAATGGAGGAGAATGAATTATTGATATGGCAACAATGAAACTGATAGGGGACCATCTACAACCTAACCCGCGCATTCTCAGACAATTTCATCGAAATCGGATGAAAACAGTGGAAAATAAGCTTGTTACAGGGTTTGCGGTCACACGACAGACAGACAAGGCACCAAAGTTGTTCAGAATGGTCTAAAACGTAAAGGAAACGAGAGGAAATTTTGATTTCGGATACCAAAAAAGTTTTCTTCCCGAAAGTGAAAGCAATGCTTCCGCTACCTTTATGGAGACTTGGAAGCAAAATACTTATGAATAAATATAACAACAATATATTTAACAAATTAAGGATTTGGCAACAGCAAAAAATGGTCTTCTGGTTAACGGCGTTTTGTGTTTCATGGATAAAAAAAAAGTTATGCTTCTGGAAAGACGATGATCCACTTTCTATTATGCCAAATGCAAGGCTGCCCCATCTCCAAACCCCAACAAATCTTCAGCCGCTCGCCATTTTTTGCGTGTGCCTCTCAGGCACATACTAGAGGCTCGAATTACCGCAAAGGCGATGCGGGCCCTTAAATATCCTTTAATTGTACTCTGAGGACGCATCCAGACCTCTTGCAGCCGCTCAGCCAACACCCTCACAAATCCGGCCATCTGAGGGCGAACGTAGCGTCCACAGAACATACCAAAGGCGTGAATGAAGCATGACGCGTTTCACATGCATCCAGGTATTTTCGCTTTTTTTCCTGTTCTGCTGCTGTCAGGACTGAGAGGACTGAGCGGGAAACATACGAGGGAGCGTCGGTGTCAACGACACGGACGTCAAATAACGCCATCCTCTGTGGTTCCCACACTCCTCTGCATGCCAAATCCCCTCGCAATCCTGGATTGGTCGCCGATGTCTCTTCAATGATGGGCTCTCTAACACAATTCCCCCATGCTGTTAACATCAGCACTCCCTCACTTCGTTGTGCCTCCTAGAAATCAGGCCTCCAGTCTTACAACTTAGCGCATGTTCTTGTGAAAAGTTGGTACACCCACAACCATCACATGAAGTTGGCATCTCAATTGGTGTCCTCTTGTACCTCATCGCCAGTGCATCATAGAACTCATATCTAGATAAATCGAAGTTGTGCTTCATAAGGGGCATTACCGAGAGCCATCCTGAGGGTTTGTATTTATCAGAAATAGAACGTTTTATCGCACTCTGCCGATCTGGGGGGAACTGATGTAATACTGCTGCTAACAAAGCATCATCTTGCTCACCTTTTCTTAGTTTTCCTTCTTTTTTTGCAATCTTTGTTTTGTCAAAATGAGTGGTAAGGTCCAGCTGGGTTCCATCCTGTATTGCTGTAGAAAGATTCTCCGTTCCATTTTTTGAGGTTTCATAGGACAAATCTGACGAACGAACGGATTCCTTATCGCCAAGCCACCTTTTGACACTGGCAACGAAAACAAGTCACATTCTTGTTCTGAAACGTCACCCCCTACAATCGCAGGAATAAACAATTTGCATACACACTCCCACAACTGTCTGCAATCTTCTTTTATGCCATTGGTGACCCTCTGAAAGAATTGCCATTGGAACTGCAATGATTTTATGAAGGCTATGTAAGCAGATTGTGGCTGTACTTTACCAGCTTCTGACAACTTTAGAATAATTTCTTTCCATTTCGAGATCTTTTCTGATACATATGCCTGCTTTGTATAATACTTATGAATGCTTGCAGGTTTATTAGCCCTTCGGGGTTGAACTAATTTAAAACTGATTTTTCAACGGATGAGAATCCTGATTCCATATGATATGTATTGTATGTGTGTGTATTATGTATTTCTCATAAATTAAAATATGATGTTTTGTTATTAGGCGAGGGGTCTTCCGTCCGTGATAGCTGAGTCTTCCGAGGTATTCATCTCAGTTGAGACACCTAAAACGCATTCAGGTTTTTT
Source organism: Adelphocoris suturalis (assembly GCA_030762985.1). NCBI lineage: Eukaryota > Metazoa > Arthropoda > Insecta > Hemiptera > Miridae > Adelphocoris > Adelphocoris suturalis. The sequence goes on from JAUMHS010000013.1 coordinate 7,267,586, forward strand.
TTGTGAGCTCTTGATGTAATGACCCCAACATTTCTTTGATAATTAGTTGATCATGATCAGGAATCATATTATGACATTTTAATATTGTACTTAAGTATGTATTGACATCTCATTTTTCAACCAAATCAAATCATTTGTATCTTAGATAAGAAGCCTTTTGACTACATTATGACTACCAACCTGCGCTCTGATTCATAAAATCCCTAGTTGGGTACTAAGTTAAATTTTCAATAACATTGTAAAAAGCTTTGGAAAAAGGCGTTTTATATTACCTCAAGTATAGCCTGCTTTTTAGTGATGATAAAATCTTACAAACATACAGTTGCAGGTGTTTCTCAGTACTTGATTTTTATAAGTTATCATTTTACAATTTGGTCGTTGGCCAATTCGTTATCCCGCCTCCGTTTATATTTTAACTTTTTGAGTTTAGTTAATGAGTTGGTTGTTATTGGAATAGTTTAATTGTAATCATCCTTATATTTCTTGTCTATTCAATTTACGCTCAACATGGGTAGGTATTATGTATAAAAATGTAGAAAACGTTCAACGACGAAGAATTTCAATTTATCCAATATTTAAGGCGAAATAGGTCTTTTCGACCTCAGAACTGTGGACTGTTCATGCATTAGGCCCCTTACGTTCGAAATTTCATAATAAAATCCATTTAAAAAAAAACAGATTTCTCATTTTTAATAATCTTCAAAACCTACGACTTTGCTCGTTTCTCATTTCAGTTCTTGTGTTACCCATGGTGTAGTGAGTCATTACCATGGCGGAAACAAAAAAGTCCAGTCATGCAGCATGATTCCATGAGCGAATTTTTGAAGAAATCTTTGACATTTCAGTCGCTATTGATCGTGTAGAGAAATTTTAGTTTATGATTTTGATAGACAAACATGGAATCGAATTCTATCTACAGCATGGTTCTAGGATTGGTTATACAGGTATACTTCCATAAGAGTTGTTTAATCTGAATTTGGACAATGTTTCATGCAAATATTACTGATTTTTACAACTAGCGAACGGCATTATTTCGATTTTTGTCTGATTTTTCAACTTGAAGTTGACTGAAATTTTTGAAAACTTGATACATATTCTTATAGGAAATTTTACGCTGATTCCGAATACACCACATGTTAGTATGCTGAAAAAATTATTTCGCACAACAAATCGCAAAAAACAGGCTATTTTGAATTTTTTACTACATTTTTGAAAATTTCAACCAGAAGATGTAATCCGATCATGCTGGCCAACGAACTTGAACTTTCGTTTTGTGTCCTAAACATTTATAATTTGTTTGAAGTTTCTAGCACAATTCTACGGACAGTTATCGTCTGGAATGACACATACATACATATATACATACATACATAAAAAAGTCCAGTCATGCAGCATGACCCCATGAGCGAATTTTTGAAGATGTTTCATGCAAATCATGCAAATATTACCGATTCTTACAACTAGCGAACGGCATTATTTCGATTTTTGACTGATTTTTCAACTTTGAAATTTTTGAAAACTTGATACATATTCTTATAGGAAATTTTACGCTGATTCCGAATATACCACATGTTAGTATGCTGAAAAAATTATTTCGCACAACAAATCGCAAAAAACGGGCTATTTTGAAATTTTTGACTACATTTTTGAAAATTTCGACCCGAAGATGTAATCCGATCATGCTGGCCAACGAACTTGAACTTTCGTTTTGTGTCCTTAACATTTTAAAATTTGTTTGAAGTTTCTAGCACAATTCTACGGACAGTTATCGTCTGGAATGACACATACATATATACATATATACATATATACATATATACATATATACATATATACATACATACATAAAAAAATGCGTTAAACTTCAGAAGATGATTCAGAATAGCCTGAAACGGATTTCTGCATAAAATGTTTTCAAAAATTCACATTCTACAAATTTTGAGGCGAGAGCAATAGCTTAATTTTCTTCAAAAATTCGCTAAAAATGCGTTAAACTTCAGAATATGATTCAGAATAGCCTGAACCGGATTTCTGCATAAAATTTTTTCAAAAAATTCACATTCTACAAATTTTGAGGCGAGAGAAATAGCTTAATTTTCTTCAAAAATTCGCTAAAACTGCAAATCATTATCCAAAGCTTCATCATTTGGCTGCAATGCTAGGCGGTGTACATGATCTTCTATTGTGGGAATTCACCTTCAGCATCATTCATATTCATCTGCCAAAGTCTTGCAGTCAGAAAATTAGCAGAGTTAGGCTGTAGAGGCAATTGCAGTGGCGCCCCCTAGGGTAAAAGCACCAATTGTTGACACTATAAGAAAGACAAATCATTCAATTCTGCGTGCTACAAAAGTGTTCAAGAAAATAAAACTTTTAGGTAGTTATTATGAATTGTGAGTTCCTTGTGAACAGTTTGCACGTATTGGACTTACCAAAATAGTTTTTTTTATTATCACAAACGAATTTTTTTCAAACATGGCTTTTTGCACCCAATGTTGACACATTTGTCTGCAAAAATTCCATATGTTGACATTAGCAGTTCCTAATGTTGACACCAATTTAAATATTGACCCTTCGCTTTCCTGAAGTTATTACTCAAGGCATAAATGAACAAAAGTGATTCAGAACATGTTAAAATATATTTCAAGAAGGTACTCACATTTCAGAAAAGAAGGTAAGTAAATTTTTAGCATACCTACCTAATTATATTAAAGAGGAACAGATACAGAAACTGGGAACATAAATTTATCGGGATTGCCCCTGTAATATCTGGGCTTGGGCAGTTTATATTGTACGTGGCTGACCGATAGGAGATAATTCCCGTTGCTCGAAGGCTTAAAAACCGTCCTCAGTCTGTTGCAGGGAAGAAGTGGTGTTACTTCAGCATTATCTCCAGAATCAATTTTGAAAACCAGGCAAACGCATTCCGTTTCCCGTTTTTTGTAAGGCAACTCAGCTACAACCATGTCTCCTTCATTAATTCGTCCAACTTCTTCCTCGTCACCACTCTTACTCGTCACGGCACAAGGTGCCGGTTCCACGGCCTTCCACGGTGGTGGTTTTCTCAACAACACAGCATTGTGGACTTTGTTTTGCCTGGTCGACTACACTGTTTGAAGGTATGCTTTGTTCGCTGGTTCCTGCTGGTAATGATATCAGCTCATCTTCTTTCAGCGATTCCTCCACCGGCTCCACTTCATTTGACAATTCCTCTTCCCTTCCTTCAGGTACGGTATTCTGCTGGGCAACATCCCTTTCTTCTTCCTCGTCACGGCACAACGTCCTATTTCTTCCACGGTGGTGGTTTTCTCAACAACACAGCGTTGTGGACTTCGTTTTGCCTGGTCGACTACACTGTTTGAAGGTACGCTTTGTTCGCTGGTCCCTGCTGGTAATGATATCAGCTCATCTTCGTATGGGTCTATTTATATCTATTTACAACGACTGTATGGTAAACCAAAAACCAAAGCCAATAAAGAAACCCATGGTGAAATTTAAATTGAACCTAACGCTTGCATACGAGTCTGCAACGCATTGGGACATTTTCATGTGTTTACCTATGAATGGTCAACGTCATTTCTGATGGTCATAATCATCGTTGTGGCCACTTGGGACAATTTTTTTTTTTCGTGACGATTTTTTTGTTATGTGCCATATGAAAGACATGAAAATGTCAAAAAGTTGATGTCAACTTTAGGAACCGAATGTCAACATTGGGATCAGACGATGTCAACCTAAGGTTCCACTTCGTTGAATTGAAAAATTCAAGCGTCCTGATACACTACGAAATTATTCAAATCCAAATATCACCTTAGCAACCAAATCAACTGTTTCCCCTAGTGTTGACACAAGTGTCAACATTAGGACACTAAACTATTTTGTGAGACCTAATGATGACACCGAACATAACCATGGTTTTCTATTGAAATTTAGGGTATTAATGCTTTACGCATTCTTCCTTATGTTATTCATAGAGCAGACGATGTGAAATGGTAATTTTTACTCACAATATTTCGCTTAAAAAGTCTAAATTTGTTGACTTAAATCACTAAGATGCGGGACAAGGTTAGCGTCGCTGGAGTATCTGCTGCAGCTGTCATCGGCTTCAATATCAGCCAGATGATTTAAATATGATATTATAACTAGTGGAGGAGGCCGACCTCAATAACTCATTCTTATCAGCAGAATGACGCCAATTTCGAGTACCTACAGTGGCACAATACCTTATTTTTACATTTTGAAATTGAAGTGTCAACATTTGGATTAGTGTCAACAATTGGTGCTTTTACCCTACATGCTTTTTAATGTTCGGAGTTACAGCCATGAGAAAACATCATTTCAAAATTGATCATCATTAGTCGAACTGGGTACTTGTGTATTATAAGGAGGCCACTATTCTTAGATCACCTTGTGGTGTTGTACAGATCATCCTGATCTAGTTGCCCAGCTAATCTATATTCACTAAGAGGATTGGTTTAGGACTTTTTTAATTTTTGAGATGCGAGCATCCAGACCACCAAACTGTACACATCATTCTGATCGGTGGGTTGTGATGGGAGGACGAATGGTTGTGGCAAATTCTCATGTCATGTGATTTACTTCCCAGTGCTTTCGCCCTTTGTGGGCCTCGTCAGGGATGTAGAAGTAATATAGTTGGCAGTGGATACTTCCTACTACTAGTTCTTAACATGCAGGGCCGCCAGGTTTCTTTGGGCTGTATAACTTCAGATAGTTTAGCTGTTTGATAATCATGCATATTGTGGTGAAAACCACCCCCTCTTTTCAACAGCCCTTTTCAGGGCTACCAAAAAGAGGTAGACATGGCACACAAACGTTTATAAGACGTCGAGTTATAACTCCGTCAAACAAAATATTTCACCAGAGAGAAAATGCGATATTCTCTCTCAAAAGTGAAATATTATCAAATCACATACAAGGCGACCTCCCTAAACACTTACTGGGCGAGAGAGACGCGACAAGTATCTCGAACCAAGTCGCCTTGAATGAGAAAACTCAAAAAGACAATCAAATGTCCTCTAGAACTAACAAGGACGGTTCTAGCAAGCCTACACGCCAATCAGAAACTCTGATTGCGCGAGAGACAATAGACGAACCAACCAGGAGGCGGCAAGCAAATTACAACCACCTCTGGTTCAGAAGCAAAGAGGGCCGGGGACCCCGTCTAAACAACGGACGCAGAGAAGCCACCCCGGGAACCCTGTCTCAGCGACGGACGCAGAGAAGCCACCCCCGGGGACCCCGTCTCAGAGACGGACGCGGGGAAGCCACCCCAAAAAACCAATCAGAAAATAGCTCAATAAACCAACAGGCTAATTTGCATACTAGCCATTAAGTGGCCACCCCTTTCAACGCCACCCCCGGGTATAAATAAGGGAGGCGTTGGCCGGGTTGATTATTCCACTCACCGCTCTCGACGAGTACACTCTACCAGTACGAAGTTTCTACACGCTCTACGCTGACGACCCTTCTGCTCACGAGTTCTTCTCAGAACGGCAATTTATCGCTCACAAGGCATATCTTCTCTCTTCACAGATCTCACTTTGGCATCTACGAGTCCAGTGATCTTTTATCCTGCTCATTGCCCAACGTAGTTCTTCTGTCAGAACGCCACCCGGTACATCTATTGATATCCTCATTAGATCGTACGCCCGCAGGGACGTTCGAGACGTGTCGCCCGGGTTTCGTAGCACTAAGCTCTTAACCGACCGCCGGGGCACGCCGATAAATTACTCAGCTCATCCGCTCTAATTTATCGTCCAAGGAAGCCTTTTTCAAGGCTACAAGGTAGGACCCTGACATCCGAGCAAAGGAAAGAAGCTCTGTCAAGCGAGTCCACCTTCCAAATCCTGCATCCTATACGGAGAGGTATTAAAAACGAGTTAATCAACTCGGGTACATCGATGGAGCGCCGCCCGTCCTACTTCCTCATGCAAGAGGAAGCAGAGCACGGCGCGGTCGGGAGCTCTAGCCCACGAAGCGCTCCCTACCCGATACTCGACTCGCCCGCTGGTCCTAGCGACAGACAAAGGCTCGATTCTCGCGAAGAGATCGCCTTGCTACCTAACATACCCGTGAAGGAAACGTTAGGTCAAGCCTCACACACACAAAAGTTCGAGGATCCCTTCCAGACTCGCTCTGAAGTCAATCATCATGATTCGACAAAGATATCTGAATATCCACGATATTCTACGCAAGGCTACCCGGCCGATCCGAGTGTCAAATTCACTCCTAACTTGCTCAAAACACAAGATACTTTTCAGTACCTCAACCAAGCCCGTTATATTCCCCCTACAGATATAAATCTTAGGCCGGAATATTACACAACGGCTCAGCACCAAACAGATCGGACCCAGCACGCACTAAGCGAGCCCAGTGCTCCACGCGGCCAATACACGAACTATCCTCAGGTTCCGCCCGCCAAGCAAGATGACCTTGGCGATTTCGCTCACATTCCTTTCGGAAATATTACGGGGACTAACCCGCATAATCAGAACATAAACGTCCCACTTGGTCTACCTACACCAAGTCAGACATATATAAATCCACTACACATATGTAGGTATGATTATCTATCATTATTATGATGTTAGTATGATATTATCAATTTCTTCTATGATGCTATCAATCTCTTGTGGGAAGACGTCAGTTTGCTGCAGGTGTGCCAACCTGTTGCTCACTGATCATGAAATGATGCTGTGAGTTGACTACTAGTTATGCATCTATGTTTGGTCTTACTGATGTCGTATCCATACTGAGAAGGGGTGGGGGGGGGGGGGGGATATTTACCTTTAGGCGAGAAATGGGCAGAAAATTTAGCTTAAAAGTCCAAGAGCACATAGATCGTTTAATGTAATATTAAATGCCCCAATGTGATCCTTAATGCTTTTTGTTCTTGTTTATTAATATAAATAAAGGAAACTAGGTTCCACAGTGTGTGCATTTATAACTAGGGGGTCACACCTGCAGGCTTCGCCTGCCTACCCCCACCCGGAACGGTTGGGAAAAACGCTGCAAATTATTACACTAAGGTTTATTATTTATGTATTAGTCAGCCCTTCTACGTAGATCTCTGGTCCATAATTATTAAACGCCGCTTATGGTATATTTAGTATCGGAACTCGGAGCTTCGGACCTCACAAATGGGTTCAATCCATTACCGCAGCGGAATCTCCCAATTTTACGCTTTTTAATATAGTTGATTAACAAAACAATTGATTACCAAGTCATCTTTCCAACACATAAAAGTGTTACCTATACTGTATATTGATATCATCTAATTGGTCAAATTTCAAAAAATGGGCTGACAAAATCACTGAAAATGGCTAAGAATTGTTAAATTGATATTTTTTAGCATAAGATTGGTCAAATAAAGTTTATCAACTCTGAAATAGAACATTCAAAAATTTATGTACGAAATAATGCTAAAAACTTGAACTTCATTAAATTTTGTTTTAAAAAATCTATAAAATTGCAAAAAATAGCCTAAAATCCAAAATCTCTTTTTGAATAGAAGAGTATCATTTAGAATACTTTTTTTTTTCCATAAAATTAATAGCTAACATTTTCTTTTCACTCATAAATCTCCAATTTCTATACAACTTGAAATATACAAAAAAAAAAAAGACACTTTTTCACCTATTTTTGGCTCATAGCACCCATGAGAGTGGAGCGATCGAGCTGGCGAGAAGTTAGGACCAACTAGACCCCAAGTGGAGTCTATGTGCGAAAGAACAGATTTTTAAAGTCAATTCTAAGGCCTTTTATGGCCCGGACGGCGGACGGACATTTCAAATTTGGATTCTACGCACCTTGAAACGTAAAGTGACAAAGTTTGAGGGGGGGTTATAAAAAATTTTTGCTAGACGATCACATAGGCTTATTATTGGAAATAATAAACCAAAAACCACTTTTTTGACACACTTTCACAATTTAACGAATATGGTTTGAAATTTTGGAAAACTAAGATTTTCTGTTGGTGAGATCTAGGGTTTGAATTTGTCCGGTGAGAACTAAAGAAGATTCATTTCCCCAGCAACGGCTTTCATGAGGATGAGGTTTTCATCCAATACAATACCCAAGTACTTTGCGCTCTCCACTCTCTCAATCTCCCTGCAAGCACGCGTTGCGAACTCCAAGTTACAAAAGTGTAGCTTTAGTCTGAGATTATGGGAATCCCTGTCTCTGGCACGAGAGAATAGGATATTTTAGACTTATCCACGTTGACAGTAAGAGACTGGGAGTTAAGCCATTGACATATTCTGCCCATCTACACCTCCAGAAATTGAAGGACTAAAGTCTCATGTCCAAGCTGCTGCATCTCCAGTAAATCCAATTCTCACAATGCAAACTGACACAAACAATCGAGTAGGAGCAGCCTCTCAGCATGTCCCACCAGCCACCCCAAAACCTGAGATAGCTCAACGAGCACACGAACATTCAGAAACGATATCCCAAACTCAAACAACTCATATCCTTGAACTGAACAAGCGTTATACAGCCACCTTTATATCTCAGAGACTGCATACAATAACTTTTTAGCATGAATATGCTTTAGCCGTGACCTAACTACCGAAAAATGTCCCACGAGAGTGCAACGAAAGTAGCGCCAATAATTGTGATGATTTCCGCTTACAACCGAGTCGTTGCTAGGGATATGATACTTCGTCGTTTTTCATCCCACAAAATTCGTTGACCATTCGTTCGAAAGCTCTCGATTTATCCAACTATACTATATTAACTACTGCGAAGTGCGTGGCCAACAAGCTGAGTTATGAGCATGGTTATATGAATAATTGTTTACACACAGGTGATCATTCTCAATTATTGATATTGTGAACATGATTGCAACCGCTTGTTAATTTCTGATGATTTCATTGAGCTGGTGTTTCGATTATGTGATTCATAGCAGGTGATCCGAATATTGCGAGAACGGTTAGATTTGTGAAGCGGTGGTTAAATTATTTTAATAGGTAATTTCTATACTTTACACTATAGGAAGCTGTAATTTCGTATGTAGCCTCTTTAGCCTCTTTCTATAATAAAGTGAATGTTTACTCGCGAGTTTCTATTAGGAGATCATCATCTCACAAGAGCTCAATCGTCGTGATCATTTCTATAATAAAGTGAATGTTTACTCGCGAGTTTCTATTAGGAGATCATCATCTCACAAGAGCTCAATGGTCGTGATCATTTCTATAATAAAGTGAGAGCGAGGAGCTAAAACATGATTCCATGTTTTAGGATTGATGGCAGAATGATAAACAGAGTTCAGAGGCCGATGGGGGGTCGGGTTCAGAGAATCGACGAGGAGTGAGTCGTGTACGGCTAAAGCATATTCATGTTTTTTAATTTTAGCCGTCAGGCTCAAAGGAACTGTGGCTTTTTGGATTAATAACTTATTAGATAGCCTTTCATTGTGGGGGGAGATTGTCATGTATATTGCCAAGGAGTTTGGTTGCAGTATTGCGGTTGTTAAGGGTAACAGAACTTTCTGTTTATCTAACTTTTCTAATTGTAAAATGTTCAGAGTAGGTATATGCAATATAATGTTCGTTCAACAAGTTTTTGAGTCTACCTCAATTTAATCACTTAACAACGTTTTTCGAAATTTGATTAATTTATTGTGATCAAAAAGTGCTGGCCAATGAACTCGTCCTTTCATTTAAAGAACTTGATTTATTGACGCTAGAACGAAATTTTATCTCAATTCTAACACATTCAGTGTGGAACAATGATGAGAAATCTTCCAACCAACCTGATTTGAGTTCTTGCGGTAAATCACATCATCTGGGATTGTAGATGCAGGAAAATGCGTTCTTAGATGTCAAAATATAATAGTTTTTTTTGCATATTAGAGCGCAATTTTTTACCTCCGTCCCGGATCTGGGACGGTCGCACGGCTGGAGAGTTCAAGTGTTGCTAGGAGGGTTTGCATACCTGTTCTGTAAGGCGCTTCTAGCTGACGTTTCACCTGCGGTTACTCATACGTTCGGTAAGTGGGTATTTATTCAGAAATAATTTGAAACGTCGGGGGAAAATGTTTAATAACAGAACTAAAAAACTAAAAACGTGCACAACATGACACAGGACGACAGAAAACCTGAGGGTGAACTTTGAACCGGAATATCTCTAAACTTTTATACAGGGTGATTCCCTCGCAGATGCAAAAAAAAATTTGGGTGAAACTGCATCAAAAATGGAGTAAAATGCCGCCAACTGAATATTTTTATCTCAATCCGTTCTCGAGATATGATTTTTTAAAGGTTTTTTCAGGAAAACCGTGTTTTTTTTCTTTTAAACTAAAATTTCTCTACTTTACTTCATTCAATTTTAACTTTTGACCACATTTTCGGAATCAGCATTAAATTTCCTATAAGAATAGTGTACTTGGGTTCTTAAAAAGTACCATCCGAAGACCCTCACATCAGCTCAAACATTGACGATTTTGAAAAAAATAATATTTCTGAAAATCTTTAAAATTTTACTACTCTACCTAAACGAATCCTGGAAACTGGCAAATCTCATGAAAACTGCTTCGTTTAATACTCTTTCCAACGTTATAATCACGTTTGCTTTTATTTTGATATTTAGTGGAGAAAATTACGTTTTAATGTAAAAAAATGTGGGTTTTTCAATGAAATTGTTGGTTTTCTCGAAAGATGACCCTCCATGAACCAACGAGTATGGGGTCGGTTTCTATGTATTTTTTCTCGCTGGATCGAATGGAAACTCTTGCAGATCTCTCAACTACGTTATAATAGAGTTTTACACTTTAATTAACTGGTTTTACCCCATAACACACACATACATTTAATCGTAACAAACAAACTAAACATTTGCGATTATAAGTGTAAAACTCGGTTATAATGGAGTTGGAGGGATCTACAAATGTTACCATTCGATACAGCGAGAAAAAATACATAGAAACCGACCCCATACTCGTAGGTTCATGGAGGGTCATCTTTCGAGAAAACCAACATTTTCATTGAAAAACCCACATTTTTTAACATTAAAACGTAATTTTCTCCACTAAATCACAAAATAAAAGCAAACTTGATTATACTGTTGGAAAGAGTATCAGACGAAGCAGTTTTCATGAGATTTGCCAGTTTCCAGGATTCGTTTTGGAAGAGAAGTAAAGTTTTAAAGAGTTTCAGAAATATTATTTTTTCAAAATCGTCAATGTTTGAGCTGATGTGAGGGTCTTTGGATGGTACTTTTTAAGAACTCAAGTACACTATTCTTATAGTAAATTTAATGCTGATTCCGAAAATGTGGTCAAAAGATAAAATTGAATGAAGTAAAGTGGAGAAATGTTAGTTCAAAAGGAAAAAAAAACACGGTTTTCCTGAAAAAACCTTTAAAAAATCATAACTCGAGAACGGATTGAGATAAAAATATGCAGTTGGCGGCATTTTACTCCATTTTTGGTGTAGTTTCACCCAAAATTTTTTTTGCATCTGCGAGGGAATCACCCTGTATAGTAAACATTGAAACTGAAGTTATGTTTACCCTTCAGAGACCTTCCAGTCCCCTTTCACATGAAAAACTCAACGATAGGAGCAGTGCTGGAACCTTGCACAGCTCGAATACTTCGCAATAGAAGGTGGCTCGAATCCAGGACGGCCGCATGTCTGGCAAATACGCTGGCGTCCCGGATCCGGGACAGCCACACTTAACCCTGAAATGGAAACGCCAATCCATAGCCCCTGTTTGGAAACGATGGAGTCATTTTGACTCCCACAATGTATTTTCATTTTTTCCATCGATTTCTCCATCTGCTTACTTATTTTCATTTTTTCTAAACCTATATTTGGTTTTAAGTAATAACCATTTGATAAAAATTTTCTATTTAAGGCAAAATCCAACCATTCTTCCTCCTCACAGTGAGTATCTTGTAGTATTTTGATCAATAACCACTGGGAACAGAACCAAAAACACCAAAATAAGAAAATTGTATAATCTTTTATTAGTAATACCTATAATATAAAAATGTAATACAAAACTAGTTGGTAGGTAACATTTTGTTTAACGAGATCATTCTCTACACCATAAAAGTTTGCAATAATAAAACTTCAAACATAACATTGTAATACAGATCTAATTAGGTTGGTAGGTACCTTACACTTTTTCTGAAAACATCATTTTCCTTGCATCATGAAAAGTTACATTTATAAAACTTGAAATTTAGAATTGTAATAAAATTTGGTTGGTATAACATTTTTTGGCGATGTCATTATATCATTAAAGTTTAACCCTAAAAGTGACAAAAGGACGTAATGTATTTTATCAGTCACGAATATTTACATGCTCATAAGTAAATAGCATGTAAATAGTATTTTATGCAGTCTTATATAAACTTAAAAGGTACATCTTCTGAATCAAAAAACATTACCGTAACATATGGATAACATTTTAGCAGTCATATTATCAGTCAAAAAGATTCATATGAGCATGAATAGGCACTAAATAACACATTTCAGACAGTCTTTCAGTATTTAAATGACTACATTGAATCACAGAACATTATTAAAGAAAGTAGGTAAGCTTTTCAGCAGTCACTACAAAGCTTCTTATTTATGTGGGATCCGCGCTAGTGCTAGGCTGTGCAAAACCTGGTGGTACTTCAGCTGCATTTATGGCATTGTCAGTTTGTTCCTCAGCCATATTTTCATCAAACTCTTCAACCTCATTTTCACTTTCTGACCAATCGCCATCCTCTATGACGTAGTCAGGATCAAGGTCTTCTTCAATACCAATTCCATCAAGGCCATGGTAACTCTTGTCTTCAGAACTGTCGATGAAATCACTGTCAGCCTGTGTAGCATCCAACACCTCCTAGAATCTATGAATTTCTTCTGTAAGAAATGCATAATGATAGTAATCCTGGTATGTGAAAGGGAGAAAAGGTAAAAATCAGTGTAGGTAATGAGGTGATGACACTGACAATGGAAGAAAGTGAGGAATCTCTACAATCTTACAAACACCATATAACAGAAATATGTTGATTACGTTGGGAAGAACAGGACAAGGACCGGATTATACCTTCTAGATGAAAGTTTGCAATCAAAATTCTATGACTTGGTAAGGACATAATTGAAATTATTATCATACATTGAATTGTTGTTTTCACGAAATATTACTCAAGAAACACTGTGAATTATATTCAATGGGGGTCCTTCATTGTAAATGAAGAGTCAATATGGCAGGTTTCGGTGAGTATCCAATGGAAACAAGGAGTCATAGTGGCCAAATATAACATCCATTCAATAGAAACCAAGAGTCACATTGGCGAACTAGAGTAGGCATGCAATGGAGAAGTGGAGTCACAATGGCAGTGTCATACCTACCTCATTGGAAACGGGAGTCATTTTGACGTATAACAGTTGAAAAAGTTACCTGCTAGAGAAAACCAGGAGATGCGAGGCGGTGGCTGACTGGCACAGTTCTGAGGTGACCTTCTGGTGGATACATAGGTATATAGGAGGAGAAAGACCTCCTCGTTCGACCTACGGCGTTCTTCCCTTTTCAATGGCGCATGGAGTCAAATTGACTCCATGTTTCCATTTCAGGGTTAACGTGCTAAGGAGAGTTCTTGTCTTGAATAAACACACACACACTTTTTAAAATTTTTTTTTACAAAACTCCCCTCAAAGGCGGAGGGGGCACACCATTAAATTGAAAAAGAAACAAATAAATCAATAAAAAGTGGGGAGGACGCCCAGGTTTACCCGACGCCGGCTATATGGATAAGAGAAGTTGCAGGGTGATGAGGAAGAATGGGATGAAAGGAAGTGCCCCAATAAAATGACCACCATTTTAAGCAAGAACCCCTCAGGACACGGGTGGTGATACCACAGAGCACTCCTGCCGAGATGCCCAACTCGAGTAACTCTGTGGCGCTTTTCCCGCAACCCCACACTGTGCCATGACACGGTTGCAGCCATGACCTTGATATTATTGGTCGCCACTCCTTTTAGCTCGAAAGCTGCTTGCCGTAGGTAATTTCTGTCATATCTATTTGTTATGACCCTCCAGTATAACTGTCAAATAACTCTAAACATTATATATAATCCGAGTAAATAAAGAAACCAGGAACGGTGCAAAGGACGGGGAATTCCCAAGAGGATAATGAGGGCTTAAGCCGTTCCACTTCCCTACCTACCCAATGGGCAAGGGACGGGGAAGGGACGCAATATAAGGGCTGTGTTCACAGCCCGTAAGGCAGTCTCGTCCTGGGCACTTTTCTTGGCGCTAGTCTCTGAAACTCAGTGTACTTCATTTACAACATTCCCTTTCTTACTTCAAAACTATTTAAACTCTTGAATTTAATGGTCTAGATGGGCATTACGACCCGGAGCTATTCCGTTAAATCCGAACATATATAAAACCTTCTTTTTCTGCGACCTTATATTTGAAGCGTGTATTTGCGTATATAGATGGGCATTGCGACCCTGAGCTATCTACGTAAATAAAGTCGGAATAGAATATATTGTCGTAAATTAGTTAGCTCCCTCTAAAATTTGTGAACTAGATGGGCATTGCGACCCGGAGCTCGAACACAAATTTTAGCAATAAAATTCGCTAATCAAATTGATCCCAATTTTTACTAACGTCTAAACTAGATGGGCAATACGACCCGGGGCTAGTTTTGAGTTAGTATTAACTACAAATAAAACTCCTCACTTATCAAAGCTTCTAACCTGGATGGGCACTGCGACCCGGGGCCATGTTATAAAGCTTGTAAGTAACATTAGTTAACCAGATTTTAAAGCACTTAGATAAATACCTCGCAAGAGGGAAAAGTATTAGTTAGGAACAACTAGGTTCTAACAACTGGTAGACCCCGACGTTGGTTTTACACGCAAATTCACAAACTTCTGGTGACCCCACTACTAAGTGTTCACATAAAATTTGGCTTTCATAAAAACAAAAAACTAATTTTTTTGCAAAATTTTTTTCTCTCAAAACTAAGTTAATTTTCGAAGTAGACAAATTTTGACAAACGCCATGACTACCCCAGAGACAACTACTTCTGTGTCAACCGCGCACACCAAGTTACCGGAATTCTCATACGGTGATCCGCGGCTATGGTTCGTTCAAGTGGATGCAGCTTTCGCGGCCGATCGTATTACAGCACAGTCAACAAAGTTTAACAAGGTGATCGCCGCCTTACCTGTGGAAGTGCTAAAGGCAGTATCTGACATCACTGCCTCCGATCCCAGCGCCTACTCTACGCTGCAGACGCGCCTCATTGACACCTACGGAGACACAGAGAACAAACGACTCAGCAATCTCCTCTCGTCATCATTCGCAGGGATCCAGAAACCGTCTCTTCTCCTCACTTCCATCAGGTACGAAGCCTCGGCCGAATTTCCTACGAGCTTACTAAAGATGATTTGGTTCAATAATTTACCGCAACGAACGCGGGAACTATTATCAGCATCCACGGAAACCGATCTCGATAAACTAGCAACCATAGCCGACCGCATTCACGATACCGCCCCCACATCAATCACCAAAATTGATGACCCTATGGAGGCGATGAACCGACAACTCCAACAGCTGCAACAACAGCTCAACAACCTCACGGACCATAGACCTCGTAGCCGTTCTACGTCGCCTAGATCCCGACCTTCAACCTCACAGAACCGCCCAGCATCACCATGCGCATGTTCCGCTAGAAAACGCAGCCCTACCCCCAGAAAGTTTGATGAATTTTGTTATTTTCACAAGAAATGGGGAAAGGCAGCACGGAAATGCCAAGCTCCCTGCAAATGGCCGGGAAACGGAAGACGGTAGCTACCACGGCGGGGGTAGCTACTTCCCAACCTTCTAACCGCCTCTACATCAAGTGCTCTGCTCTTAGAACTTCGTTTTTGGTCGACAGCGGGGCACAAGTCTCCATTATCCCAAATTCTCTCTGCAAACGGCGTCAACCAAGAATCGGATCACTGGTGGCGGCCAACAATACACCTCTATTATCGTATGGAACTATATCAGCCACTATCATCATTGGGGAAGAAAAATTCCCATGGACCTTTACAGTGGCAGATATTTCGCAAGCCATACTTGGGGCGGACTTCTTGAGCTATTACAACCTACTGCCAGATCTACGGAACAAACGTCTCATCCGACAGGAGTATGGCGCAAGCCTTCCAGCGTATACAGCAGCAGTGCACAAACAACCTACTCCTCAACAACTCCTAGATCAGTACAACCCACCCCAAGAATATACAGATCCAGGTGTGTACCACCACATTGAAACTTCGGGACCACCTACACACGCGAAAGCACGCCGCCTGCATCCAAACAAACTCCGAGCAGTAAAAGCAGAATTTGACAGAATGCTGAAAGCTGGCATAATAAGACCTTCGAAATCACCGTGGGCCAGTCCCCTACATGTCGTCGAAAAACCAGACGGATCCATTCGGCCATGCGGAGACTATAGGCAGCTTAATACGAAGACGATACCAGACAAATATGCAGTTCCGAACATAAGGGATTCCAACACACTCCTGCACGGTGCTAAGGTATTTACGACTCTTGATATACAGAAAGCATTCCATCATATCCCTATTTATGAGTCTGACATCCCTAAAACTGCCATTATTACGCCTTTTGGTCTCTTTGAATTTCTACGAATGGGCTTTGGATTACGAAACGCAGCTCAGTCCTGGCAACGTTTCATGGACCAGATTCTGAGGGGCCTCAACTTCGTATTTGCATATTTGGATGACGTATTGATTTTCTCTAAAGATGAACAGCAGCATGCCCTACACTTAAAAGAAGTCCTTGACCGATTCGCGAAGTACGGGCTACATCTCAACAAAGAAAAATGCCTCATCGCACGCCGTCAGATAAAGTTTCTGGGGCATAGCATATCTGCTCAAGGCATTTTACCATTAGCGGAGAAGGTCAACGTCATCCAACAGATACCACTACCAGCCACGTTCGAACAATTGCGACGTTTTTTGGGGATGGTTAATTTCTACCGCCGCTGCTTACCCCACGCCGCTCAGACGCAACAGCCGCTGCATACCTTACTCCACAATACCAAAAAGAAAGACAAGCGCCCCGTACCATGGAACGATGCCGCCAGGAATGCGTTTGATCTAACTAAGAAACAACTTGCAAATGCGACATTACTGTTTCATCCTTCGCCAGACGATCCTCTAGTCCTCCACACGGACGCCAGCGATACTGGAATCGGCGCAGTACTACAACAACGATCCGAAAACGGAACCCTACAACCTTTAGGGTTCTTCTCAAAATCACTATCTCCAACTCAGAGAAAATACGCAACATTCGATCGCGAGCTCCTCGGAGTCTACGAAGCTATCAAACACTTCAGGGATCAAATCGAAGGACGTAGCCTCCGCATTGTTACAGATCACAAACCTCTGATCCACGCAATGACGCAAAATCCGAAGACCGCATCCCCAAGACGAATCAGACACCTCACATTCATCAGCCAGTTCACCACAGACATCATCTACACCAAAGGTGATGACAACGAAGCAGCCGATGCTCTCTCGCGCATTTCAACGGTTGACTTCAAGGACATCGCTCGACTAATTGCTGATGAACAAGCAACAGACCCCTCGCTGACACAATTCCGAAGCCGATATCCAGACCGACTGATTCAACGGATGATAAATGGACACAACATATGGTGCACTTCCGACTCAGAAGGAAAAGCATACTTACCACATTCGCTGCGGTTTGTAACGTTCAAACGGCTACATGAACTTTCTCATCCAGGCATCAGGGCCACTAGAAACTTAGTCAAATCGCGCTATTTCTGGCCAAGCATTAATAAGGAAGTCACCAACTGGACCAGGGCCTGTACTGCGTGTCAGGAAGTCAAAATCACTAGACATACCAAAACGCCACTTCAACAATTTCCTGCGGTTAAGGCCCTGGAGCATTTACATGTTGATATCGTCGGTCCCCTGCCACCCTCTAATGGTATGACATACTGCATAACCATGATAGACAGAACAACTTCATGGGTGGAGTGCATACCAACCTCATCAATTTCTGCTGACAACGTCTCCTCGGTGATCCTTCACCACTGGATATCACGCTACGGAGTACCAGCTACCATTACGTCAGACCAAGGCAGGCAATTCGAGTCAGCACTCTTCCAAGACCTGATGAAACGCCTGGGAACCAATCACATCAGGACCACAGCATATCACCCACAGGCAAATGGGAAAATAGAGAGATGGCACAGATGCCTAAAAGCAGCACTCTCATCGTACCCGCAGCCTACGAAATGGGCTCACAACTTGCCATTAGTCCTGATGGGTCTTAGAGCAACCCCCAACCTTGAAGACGGACTCTCCCCGGCACAAAGACTTTTTCACACAGATATCAGGCTTCCTACAGACCTCATAAATCCTAGCCCCGTGGAGAACTCTACTCCGGCAGCACACCTTAAAAATAATATAAAAAATAGTGCTAAAGTATTTTTGCCAAAACATTTCACAGACGCCACACACGTTTATCTTCTCAAACCTGTGAAACCTCCCGCACTGGCACCGCATTATACGGGACCACACGAGGTGATAAAACGCACAGATAAAACATTAACAGTGAAGATAGACAACGAAAAACATGTAGTGTCTGCCGATCGCTGCAAGCCTGCATACGAGCTGATAATCGACAACAACGGAGAGAGCACTAATCCCCGTTGCAAACCTTCGTCCAAATTAGCTGTCAATCACAATAATCCCCCAAATCCGAAAGAGAAAGTTTCGCACGAAACACGGCTACCTGCTCCTATACTATCCAAAGGGTCAAACTTACCCCCTCCACGGAGGTCACCCAGACTACATAAGAGGGTGACCTTCGCGATACCAACTCAATCAGTATCAATAATCCAAACATGTCAGAACTCCCGATCGACCTCTGTGCCGTCCAGCTGGACTACAAATACTTGCGATATGTACTCGACAACCCGGTGGTACCCTTCACCGACGAAATCCCCGAACTCAGTGAAGAAGAAGAGAACGCACTCCTCGAGGATACCACGCGAACGGGACAAATGGGTAATCAAGATACGCCGACTCAGCGACCACAACACAAGACACCGGCCCCAACTATTCGCCGACACCGAATCGACGATAGGGACACCCTCCGTCGCAGAGTCCTCCTACCAAGTCAGAAACCCAATATACCTCAGAAGCCGATACAGATCGCATCAATCTTCGACGAAGAATACAATCCTGAAACCCCTGAAATCGAAAATTCGCAAAGACCGACTTATCGGGCAAATAGAAAACAGCGACAGAAACTAAAGAAAGCAGGATTAGCCGAAGTAAAATTTTGAAAAATAAAGACGTTGACCCACACGGTCAGAAAAACATTGTATATATCAAAAAAAAAAAAAAAAAAAAAAAAAAAAAAAAAAAAAAAAAAAAAAAAAAAAAAAAAAAAAAAAAAACATTGTTTTATTAAAGACGAGGCGCGCATACGCTGCTCGCCATTATCTCAGGCGCCTCACGCCAACCGCAAGCGACGACACAAAATGTTAACTTGTTCAGACGCCTCACGTCGCCAAACCACTATTGCATTAAGACGCCTCACGTCAGTAAACACCAACGTTCCATATACATACCTGTAAGACAACACTATTCTGTAAAGTTCCAAATACATGCAAAACCAGTCGATAGATGTTAATATTTCTAAATATGTGACATATTGTTCAAATTGTGTACGACTGGTGAATAACCTTGTTCAATTTATTCACTCGAATTCTAGGGGGGCCTGTGTTATGACCCTCCAGTATAACTGTCAAATAACTCTAAACATTATATATAATCCGAGTAAATAAAGAAACCAGGAACGGTGCAAAGGACGGGGAATTCCCAAGAGGATAATGAGGGCTTAAGCCGTTCCACTTCCCTACCTACCCAATGGGCAAGGGACGGGGAAGGGACGCAATATAAGGGCTGTGTTCACAGCCCGTAAGGCAGTCTCGTCCTGGGCACTTTTCTTGGCGCTAGTCTCTGAAACTCAGTGTACTTCATTTACAACATTCCCTTTCTTACTTCAAAACTATTTAAACTCTTGAATTTAATGGTCTAGATGGGCATTACGACCCGGAGCTATTCCGTTAAATCCGAACATATATAAAACCTTCTTTTTCTGCGACCTTATATTTGAAGCGTGTATTTGCGTATATAGATGGGCATTGCGACCCTGAGCTATCTACGTAAATAAAGTCGGAATAGAATATATTGTCGTAAATTAGTTAGCTCCCTCTAAAATTTGTGAACTAGATGGGCATTGCGACCCGGAGCTCGAACACAAATTTTAGCAATAAAATTCGCTAATCAAATTGATCCCAATTTTTACTAACGTCTAAACTAGATGGGCAATACGACCCGGGGCTAGTTTTGAGTTAGTATTAACTACAAATAAAACTCCTCACTTATCAAAGCTTCTAACCTGGATGGGCACTGCGACCCGGGGCCATGTTATAAAGCTTGTAAGTAACATTAGTTAACCAGATTTTAAAGCACTTAGATAAATACCTCGCAAGAGGGAAAAGTATTAGTTAGGAACAACTAGGTTCTAACACTATTTATTTTAGCTTGCCAGGTCTGCTCCTTGTCCACGATGCCACAGACAACCTGGACATCCAGGATTATGGCAGACCCATCGAGCTTGATGGCAACAACGCTTGAAAAAATCCATAAAACTGTACCATCAAATTCATTATTTTTGAAACCAGTCTCTTCAACAGAAATTGAGCAATATCTGAGGAAAATTAAACCTTCCAGTTCATTTACGACTAATGATATCACTAACAAGGTTTTGCTAGCGGTTCAAGACTTGATTTCTGAACCATTAGCTTTCATTTTTAATCTCATATTTTCGACTGGAGTATACCCTGATAAATTTAAATCCACCGTTGTGATTCCGCTCTTTAAATCTGGTGATAAGTTCGATATGAATAATTATAGGCCTATCGCTCTTACATCGTCATTATCTAAAATTTTGGAGAAATGTCTCAAGAGTAGAATTGTTGAATTTTTTGAGTTAACTAGTGCCATCTCTAAAAATCAATTTGGGTTCCAGAAGGGATTAAGTACGGAGCAGGCTGCTTTTAAATTAAATAACTTGATAGCGAAAAATGTGACCAAGGGTTTCATGTGCTAGGTATTTTTCTCGATATCAAGAAAGTCTTTGATTCCGTCCAGCATCAAACTCTACTTACTAAACTTAATGACTGTGGAGTTCGTGGAGTCCCATTGAAATTGATCGAAAGCTATTTATCGAATCGTCCCCAATGTACGAGAGTTGGTGGTGTTGTTGGTAGGTAACTCAGTTATAGTAAACTGCGGTGTGCCGCAGGGTACAGTACTGGGGCCAGTGCTCTTTTTAATTTATATCAATGATCTCATGAATATTGATTTGATGGGAAAAGTATTTGGCTTTGCGGACGATACCGCATTAGTTTTCTGGCACAAGAGTTATGATGATTTGATTAGAATAGCCAGCTCAGAGCTTTTCGTGGTTCGCAAATGGTTTGACTTAAACTACCTAAGACTAAACATTGCCAAGACATCAGTGATTCGTTTTTCATTATCAAAAACTTGCACTAACAGTAATATTTTGGTCAAGTACCATGATTATTGCTGTACTGGCTCCTCCTTAAACTGTAATTGTGAGTCTTTGCCTTATAAACAAAATTGTAAATAGTTTGGGAATTATTTTTGATGAAAATTTAAAATTTAAAACACATATTCAGACACTAATGAACAGGCTACGTAAGTTGTTTTTTGTATTCAAAACAGTCCGAAACTTTTTGACTGAAAGACAGCTGCGTTCTGTATACTTTGGTTTGGCTTTTTCTCTTATTAAGTATGGCATAACTGTGTGGGGAAGTTCTTGTAAAACCCATCTCAATCAACTACAGACAGTTCAAAACGCATTATTAAAAATATTATATAAAAAACCCTTCAGATACCCTACAACTAAATTGTATTCGGACCTTAATGTTCTTAAAGTAAAAGATATTTTTCTAATTGAATCATGTGTGCAAGTTTTTAGGTCTGGTATCAATAGTGATCACATATCCCGGTTATCGAGCTCTAGAACAACAGCTGTGTCTAATATTTCGCTGCCACGATGCCATACTGAATTTTATCGGCGAAATTCATATGTTCGAGCATTGAAATTTTTCTATGACCACAAAATTAATCCCTTTCACTTTTGCTCCGCTGATTCTCTTAAAAAACATTTATTTCATATTGTGCCAAATGATGTATAATTTGTATAATTTATGTATGTGTAATTATATATTCTTCATTGTGATTTATTTTGGCGAAAAGCTTGATTTTTGTTTGTTTGTTAACACCTTTTTGTGAATAATATTAATTATTAAGGTTTAAGCAACTTCAGGACTCCACCTGGGAACACAAGTTCATCTGAACTTAAACCTAGGTGGGCAAACTGTAGGTAATCTTGAATTTTCAAATTTAGTTCTTTATTTAATTCTTTATTTAATTCTTACTTTACTAATGCACATTTTCTTTTCTCATTTTGTAGATGTATCCAAAGTTTTATATTTTTTGCCAAATAAATAAATAAATAAATAAATAAATAAATAAATAAATAAATAAAAAATAAATAAATAAATAAATAAATAAATAAATAAATAAATAAATAAATAAATAAATAAATAAATAAATAAATAAATAAGCTTGCCCCGGTCACTCGGCACTTGATATAGTCGCCCTCTCCCATCAACCCAACCGCTAGATGACAAAGCGCCTGCTATTTGCTTGGCAACCGCATCGTGACCACGAGTACTATGGTACAGTTTCTCATTTTTACCCCGAAAAGCACAGCAAAGGGTGTCCACTGTCCCACAACTATTCCTCAAACACCTCACCCAGGTGGCTATTGTGGCCACCCGGATGGCATGAAAATGGCAATAGTCGCGGGCCCCAATGCCCTCTAAAGCCCATTCCACCCACTGAGAAGAAATGGGGTATTCAGAGCACTGTCGGAGTTCATATTCATAACGGGGAGACATATTAAAAACGCTGCAAATTATTTCACAAAGGTTTATTATTTTTTCAATCGTAGTATGTAAGAAAAAAAAGTCCAGTCATGCAGCATGACCCCATGAGCAAATTTTTGAAGAAATCTTCGACATTTCAGTCGCTATTGATCGTGTTGAGAAATTGTAGTTTATGATTTTGATAGACAAACATGGAATCAAATTATTAACACATGCACAGAGTAAACTCATCAGTTGTGATTACTTTTTTTTTTTTTTTTTTTTTAACACCTACTACCTACGTTTTAAACAGCATGGTTCTAGGATTGGTCATACAGGGATACTTCCATAAGAGTAGTTCAATCTGAATTTGGACAATGTTTCCTTCAAATATTACCGATTTTTACAACTAGCGAACGGCATTATTTCGATTTTTGACTGATTTTTCAACTTTGAAATTTTTGAAAACTTGATACATATTCTTATAGGAAATTTTACGCTGATTCAGAATATACCACATGTTAGTATGCTGAAAAAATTATTTCGCACAACAAATCGCAAAAAACAGGCTATTTTGACATTTTTGACTACATTTTTGAAAATTTCAACCCGAAGATGTAATCCGATCATGCTGGCCAACGAACTTGAACTTTCGTTTTGTGTCCTTAACATTTTAAAATTTGTTTGAAGTTTCTAGCACAATTCTACGGACAGTTATCGTCTGGAATGACACATACATATATACATACATATATACATATATACATACATATATACATACATATATACATACATATATACATACATACATACATACATACATACATACATACATACATACATACATACATACATACATACATACATACATACATAAA
The DNA here is from genome assembly GCA_030762985.1 of Adelphocoris suturalis. Lineage (NCBI taxonomy): Eukaryota > Metazoa > Arthropoda > Insecta > Hemiptera > Miridae > Adelphocoris > Adelphocoris suturalis. The sequence continues at coordinate 7,291,505 of JAUMHS010000013.1, forward strand.
AAAAATGAGTTAAACTTCAGAATATGATTCAGAATAGCCTGAAACGGATTTCTGCATAAAATTTTTTCTAAAATTCACATTCTACAAATTTTGAGGCGAGAGCAATAGCTTAATTTTCTTCAAAAATTCGCTAAAAGATCGAAAAACACTTTTTTTGACCAGTAGCACCCGTGAGTGTAGGGCGACCGGGCTGGCGACAAGTTTGGACCAGCTATACCCCAAATTACGTCTATGTGCGAAAGAATGGGTTTTTAAGTAAATTCAAATGCCTTTGTTATAAATTTTGTTTTGCTATACGATCACAAAAGATTATTATTGGTAATAATATCTTTGAATTCTGCATTTTCGGGAAATTGGTAATAACGGATGTAAGTAAAATTTAATATTCTTACCACTATTTCGTCGTTTGCAATTATGTACCTACTAAATTTCTCTTTTTGGGGCGTTTCTCATTGGAAATGTAGTTGGAATGACGAAATCAAGTAAATCAATCTTTTGATTTATCAAACTTTTGTAGAACTATTCTTGATTTCATATTAAAAAAAAAAAAAAAAAACTCGGCGCTTTGCGCCTCGGCGGGGGGCTCCGCCCCCCTGCACCCCCCGGTTTATTTCTTTTTCCATACTCTGTATGAAATCATAGGAACACAGAATGTGTTTTTGCGATGATTCTATTTCCTTACCAACGGCTTGGTTGCACGTGAATAATAACAATATTTGGCAATAATAAAATAAATAATTGTTAGACATTTAATTTGGTCTAAAACCCTATAAATATTATATAAATAAATATGTAACTACAAGAAAAATACTATATAAATTGAGAGCTTTCCAACGAATGGTGAACGATTTCTGTGCGATTAAAATTGCAGAAGTTCCATTTCCCTACCAACGGCTCGGTTGTACGTGAAAATCATAAGAAAATTTACAAGCGGTTGCAATCATGTTGACAATATCAATTATTGAGAATGATCATCTGTGTGTAAACAATTGATTCAAATAACCATGCTCATAACTCAGGTTGATGGCCACGCACTTCGCAGTAGTTAACATAATATGGTTGGATAAATCAGGAGCTTTCCAACGAATGGTGAACGATTTCTGTGCGATTAAAATTGCGGAAGTTCCATTTCCCTACCAACGGCTTGGTTGTACGTGAAAATCATTATAAAAGGCGCATAACGGTTTTTTCTGTCGGTTTTTTGTGACGATTTTAACACAGAATGTGTTTTTGCGATGACCTACCGAAAAAAAATCGTCACAAAAAACCGACAGAAAAAACCGTTATGCGCCTTTTATAATGATTTTCACGTACAACCAAGCCGTTGGTAAGGAAATAGAACTCCCGCAGTGTTCATTGCACAGAAATTGTTCACCATTCGTTGGAAAGCTCTCAATTTATATAGTATTTTTCTTGTAGTTACATATTTATTTATATAATATTTATAGGGTTTTAGACCAAATTAAATGTCTAACAATTATTTATTTTATTATTGCCAAATATTGTTATTATTCACGTGCAACCAAGCAACCAAGCAAAAACACATTCTGTGTTCCTATGATTTCATACAGAGTATGGAAAAAGAAATAAACCGGGGGGTGCAGGGGGGCGGAGCCCCCCGCCGAGGCGCAAAGCGCCGAGTTTTTTTTTCGGTAGGTCATCGCAAAAACACATTCTGTGTTAAAAAAAAACATGAATACAAACTATCGCCCACAGCAAATTATGAATAAACAGAAAATTGAAAGAAAAAAAAAGCAAAACCAGTAGTGCAGAAAAGAGCATATAGAGCAAAGTTCCAGTCATGCAGCATGATCGTATGAGCGAATTTTCATAAACTATCTATCGTACTATAGTATGTTAAATTGCATTGAAATTGGAGCAATTTTAGTTGACAGAAATGGTTAAAAACCAATTTCATGGCAAAAAACTTACTCTAAATAAAATTCCACTGGTTCAAAAGGGATTTTTTTTGCAGTTTTTATAGATATTTTAGCAAATTTTAATGACATTCAAGTACGTTTTTCATCATGATTTTGAGCAAAAAATTTTTAATGTCCTAGTTAATTGTTGAAAATTTAGTTTTGACTAAAATTCTGCAAAAAATAGATATGTAACGATTTTTGGCCGTTTTTAGCCATTTTTATTGATTTTTTGGGTACATTTTTCGAAATTTGACCAATTTAATGTGCTCAAAAAAAAAATATATATATAAGTATATATATATATATACATATAAAAAGCGTTAAAATCCAAGAATCATTTCAGAATGCCTCAAAACAGATTTCGATGAAGAAAATTTTTGAAAATTTTTATTTTAAAATTTTTGGAGCCATTGCAATAGCTTTATTTTTTTTAAAGAAAAATTCGCTAAAAGAAATGTTTCAAGTAAAATTATACAATGAGTAAATATTTGTTATAGAAATTACTTTTAAATATTAAGAATTAAACATTTCTAAGTAAATAGTTATTTTTGGCTTGTAGCACCCATGGGTGTGGAGCGATCGAGCTGGCGAGAAGTTAGGACCAACTAGACCCCAAGTGGAGTTTATGTGCGAAAGAACGGATTTTTTAAGTCAATTCTTAGGCCTTTTTTGGCCCGGACGGCGAACGGACATTGCAAATTTGGATTCTACGCACTTTGAAACGTTAAATGACAAAGTTTGAGGGGGGTTATTCAAATTTTTTGCTATACGATCACATAGGCTTATTATTGAAAATAATAAACCAAAAGGGACAGGAGACTCATTGACATGAGCCTCCCCCCTATTCGCTGTTGGGTCATTCTGCTAGCAGATTGGGTCAGTGGGGTGCCCGGGTTGCACGACGGGGACGTATGACCTTGACTTGGGTAGGGATATGAAGAAGCTCCGGAGAGATAAAATCACCAACAGTTACCCTACCCCAGCAAACCCCCCACACACGCACACATACACACAGGAAATGAAAATTATTTCAACTCTTTCGGCAACCAATTCAGGCCGTAATAAAAAACGCTGCAAATTATTTAACAAACATTTATTATTTTTTTCAATTGAGTATGATCGTAGTGGCTTGCGTACGTCATAAGGCCCGTCCAGACTCCTCGGCGTGTCCTATTTCGAGTTGCCACAACCTATATTCCTATAATTATATACGTATGTTTATATTTCTCGATTTGAGCTCCTATCTATTCAAATAAATAATCATTGCCTTAATAATATCATTATCTAAGTACGTACGAAAAATTGAGAGGATATGTTATTAAATATGCGTAGGCAAAGCATTGGTATTAACACCCAAATATGACCTAGAAAAAAACGTATATTCATGCCTCGAAGGAACATAAAATTCGAAAGCAATACAAGTGTAGGAAGTTTTCCACGCCACCCTGGAGGTTACTCCCTAGGTCTCGTTACCTCACAACCGGAGGTTCATCGCCCTATTACGCTTACACTATCATATCACTCATATCATATCAACATTCACTTGAAGAATGTTTATATAAATATTAATTAAATATTTTTCCATCAACTTTGTTTGTTGCTTGTGAAGAAGAATTTGAATGTTTTTTCCGATGGCACGGCTAATCACAATCATTTCACCAGATCCCGCAGAAACCTCCGTCCCCCGCAAGTTAGACTAAATTCTTCAATGATTTCAAACCCCTACCAAATTGGGTCCCGTATGTTCAATCTGCTTAACGAGGAGACTAAAGAGCTTTCTTTCAAACTTTTCAAGCGCACCATACAACACGAACTCATTAAGCAAGAACTATACCACACCAGTGATTTTTTCAAGATGAAATGTGCCATTTTTAAATAGTAGATAGTAATTTTTATTTATTTTTTTTTTTTTTTTTTCATGCAAACAAAAATCAAGCAATATATATTTATTTTTTGACTAGTGGGACGTTTTACTCCACTTATTCACCTTCAAATCGTTTTTATCATGTAGCCATTGTTAATTTTATGTCAGCAACCGTGGAATTTTATAAAAGTACTCGAGTTAGCTTTTTAGATATTTATTATGAGACTGTGATAACTTGTTAACTGTTGAATATTTTTTTTTTTTTTAGATTTATATAAGTTGTAAGAGTTATTGTTTTTAGTGTGATTGTAATTTATTGAGTGTATGGCTATATAGCGAGCAAATTATTTTTGGGTTCGGGGCTCTCGATCGGCTCGGGGGCGGTCTCGCCTGGTGTTTTTTTCGGTAGTGCGAATTATTAATCGTAGCAAGGGGTGCTTACCTAGAAATAGGTGGGCGCCCCCCGGGAGGCGGCCATGGTGGGTCGGGTCCGGGCTCGGTCGGGAAGCCCCGGCCGAGCCGCCTTTTAGGCGGGTTAATGACCTGCCTACACTCTTTTGTTTTATTTTATTATTATTGTTTTAATCAATCTGTTTTTCTACGCAATACAATTTTTTTGCTACGCGATCACATAGGCTTAATATTGGAAATAGTTTTGCTCACTGAATATCCCACAAGTCAAAGCCTGAGTGTGGGTATTTCTAAGGGATAGAAACCATGGAAATACATTATTTTCTTCTTCTTTCAACAGAGAGGAGAATAAACTAATCAAAACATCAATAAAACATTAAATCAGCTTAAACGTAAAATTTCAAAACATGAATAAATCTTAAAAATTTAACAGAATTTGGCATAGAAATATTCAAAATAAAAAAAATCTTAAAACTTGAACAAATAGCTAGCGCGTTACAAAAGTCTTCATTGAGTACTAATACTCCAGTCTCCACAGGAATAGGAATAAGAATTGCATAATCAGTCTACGTTGTGGGATTATAATATATGGAAAACCTATAATTGATTTAAAACTTGTTGGCTGATTGGATAATCCAATCCTTTATTTGTCTGAACCGAATAGGTTTACTATTTCCATATATATTTCAGAAGGAAGTTTATTTATAAGCTTAGGCGCAATAAAAGTGATATGGTTTTGTGCAATTTGAGTTCTCCTGAAGGGTGCTGTAAATCTAATAGGATGTCGTGAATTCGGGCGATTTATTGCCGGCTTGAGGAGATCTATTCTTTTCAGAAAAAATTTAATGGTTTGAAAATAGAAAATTTGTTTAAAATCAAGCTTCAATCAGCTTCAATTTTGATCAACCCTAAAGGGGTGAAATATTGAAAAATCGAGATCTCTAAAACTTTCAAGGTAACAGTAATGTTTTTTTTTTTTTTTTTTTTTTTTTTGGGGTCTCATTTCAAGTCAAGTCCCCAAAGAATCGGATAAAACCGCCCGAGTCGCTGTACGTTCGAATCCGTTTGCTCTTCCTTATCTTCCTTAGGGCGAGAACTTGGGCAGGAAGAGTGAATCATCAACACGGGAGTGAATCGCAACTGGTGAAACATTGCAAAAATCTGAAACTTCGGCGGTGGGAAAAGCATTGGTATTAAAACACAAATATGACCTAGAAAAAAACATATATTCATGCCTCGAAGGAACGCTGTACCCACCTCATGATGCCGCGGCGCCTCCTCTCACTCCACCCCCCCACTCACCCGCCCTCGCCACCCACCGTGATCCCCTGCCAAGCGTGCCAGAACGGAAAAGACACTTTTTGGCCCGTTTTTGGCCCATAGCATCTATGCGAGTAAAGCGATCGGGATGGTTAAACGTTAGGACCAACTAGACCCCAAATGGAGTCTATGTGCGAAAGAATGGGTTTTTAAGTCAATTCTTAGGCCTTTTATGGCCCGGACGGTGGACGGCGAACGGCGGACGGACATTTCAAATTTGGATTCTACACACCTTGAAACGTAAAGTGACAAAGTTTGAGAGGGGGTTATAAAATTTTTTTGCTACACGATCACATAGGCTTATTATTGGAAATAATAAACCAAAAGTAAGTGCATACTTTATGTTCAGTTTTTATTTATTTTTTATATGTTTTTTCTCCGTCTTACTCTATTTTTAGGAACCACTAAAATAGTTAATAGTAGACGGCAGAACTCTTGTGAATACACGTCGAGCATATAATTTTTATATGTTTTACGAACCAAAAATCGGAAATCTCGACAGGATCAGAAAAGCCGTATTCTTTTAACGGAGGCCATAAAGATATTTTTTTTTACGTCTGATAACATGAGATCATCTTGAGAATGAACTCGTTGGGGAAGGCAAAAAAGATTTAAAACATAATGAAATAATAATTTTAAAAAATAATAATACCTAATAAAATAAAAAACGTAAATCCGGGGGGCTTAAATATACTTCGCTTCTATGGGAAGGGAATCATTTCTAATCCAGATACTTTGGCGAGAAGGTAAGCTATAGCAATATTTTTTACTTTTTATTGGTTGTGCGTCTGCAACAGATGTTTGCAACCAGTGTTGTTACAATAGACAGAAATTTAATGTAATGATTTGAATGTTCATTTTAAAGTCTAATTTATAGCTAAATAATACTTTAATGTAATGATTTGAATGTTCATTTTAAAGTCTAATTTATAGCTAAATAATACTTCTTTGAAAATAGATCGAAAGTTTCAAATACAGGGTGAGTCCCTCGCAGATGTAAAAAAAAATTTGGGTGAAACTACATCAATAATGGAGTAAAATGCCGCCAACCGCATATTTTTATCTCAATCCGTACCCTAGATATGATTTTTTAAAGGTTTTTTCAGGAATACCCTGTTTTTTCATTTTAAACTCGGATTTCTCTCCTTCGCCTCATTTAATTTTAACTTTCAACCTCATTTTCGGTATCAGCATTAAATTTCCTATATGAATAGTGTACTTGGGTTCTTAAAAAGTACCATCCGAAGACCCTCACATCAGCTCAAACATTGACGATTTTGAAAAAATAATGTTTCTGAAAATCTTTAAAACTTTACTACTCTTCCAAAACGAATCCTGGAAACTGGCAAATCTCGTGAAAACTGCTTCATCTAATACTCTTTCCAACGGTATAATCAAGTTTACTTTTATTTTGTTATTTAGGGGAGAAAATAATGTTTTAATGTTAAAAAATGTGGGGTTTTCAATGAAATTGTTGGTTTTCTCGCAAGATGACCCACCATGAACCAACGAGTATGGGGTCGGTTTCTATGTATTTTTTCTCGCTGGATCGAATGGAAACTCTTGCAGATCTCTAACTACGTTATAATCGAGTTTTACACTTTAATTAACTAGTTTTACCCCATAACACACATACATTTAATCGTAACAAACAAACTAAACATGTGCGATTTTAAGTGTAAAACTCGGTTATAACGAAGTTGGAGAGATCTATAAATGTTACCATGCGATACAGCGTGAAAAAATACATAGAAACCGACCCCATACTCGTAGGTTCATGGAGGGTCATCTTTCGAGAAAACCAACAATTTCATTGAAAAACCCACATTTTTCAACATTAAAACATAATTCTCTCCACTAAATAACAAAATAAAAGTAAACTTGATTACACCGTTGGAAAGAGTATTAGATGAAGCAGTTTTCATGAGAATTGCCAGTTTCCAGGATTCGTCTTGGAGGAGTAGTAAAGTTTTAAAGATTTTCAGAAATATTCTTTTTTCAAAATCGTCAATGTTTGAGCTGATGTGAGGGCCTTTGGATGGTACTTTTTAAGAACCCAAGCACACTATTCTTATAGTAAATTTAATGCTGAATCCGAAAATGTGGTCAAAAGTTGAAATTGAATGAAGTAAAGTGGAGAAATTTGAGTTTAAAATGAAAAAACACGGTATTCCTGAAAAAACATTTAAAAAATCATATCTCGAGTACGGATTGAGATAAAAATATGCGGTTGGCGGCATTTTACTCCATTATTGATGCAGTTTCACCCAAATTTTTTTTCACATCTGCGAGGGAATCATTCTGTATATCGAAATAAGTCTCAACACACACACACAACCAGCTGACCTGCCGTCCCCAAACACCCTACTCTACTGAAGAGCTTTGAAACAGGTGACCAAGCTTGTGACAGTTCCCGTCAGAATCCAAGAGAATGCGCGTCCGTTACTCCGGCGTGATTCTCACGTTGTTGAAATGCTGCATTTGGCGATAGATGGGGATCCGAGAACTGGAAAACCGATCTACTCCGAACGTAGCACATGCATGCTATTAGTACGAGTGTTATCTCTCTCTCTCTCTCTCTCTCTCTCTCTCTCTCTCTCTCTCTCTCTCTCTCTCTCTCTCTCTCTCTCTCTCTCTCTCTCTCTCTCTCTCTCTCTCTCTCTCTCTCTCTCTCTCTCTCTCTCTCTCTCTCTCTCTCTCTCTCTCTCTCTCAGAACTTTCTGAATTAATTAATTATGTTGAGCAACAGGGTCGGGAGAACACATTGGAGATTAGTGGGCTCCCTGTTGTTGAAAACGGTGATGTGTTCGACTCTATCAAGCGGGTTGGCAATGCGATCAATTTTCCAGTCTCAGAAGCGATGATAAATGATTGTTACCAAATTAAGCCGAGGAGTCCTGGCTTGTCGAGTATTATTGTTGCTTCTTTTATCCGAAAGATAGATAAGAAGGGATTCTACGGCGCTGCGAGGATGAAACGTAATCTTTCAATCCGAGATGTTGGTGTTTTGGTTGGGGAGGCGTCGAGGATCTATGTCAACAATAGCCTCACCTATTCTAACCGGAAGCTACTGCAGGCCTGTAAGGAATTTAAGAAGACCCACAACTTCAAGTTCGTCTGGGTACAAAATGGACAAATCTATCTGAAAAAATCAGAACAGACTCAGCGTTTTTTGATCAAGTCTGTAAAAGCTCTCCGTGATATTCCTGTTTAATAAAGGTAGATTCATATCGATGTTCACATTTTTCGATTCGTACTTGTATTTTTCTTTTTGCCTAAGATTAGGAAAGTTGTTTAGTTTAGTTTTGTAATTCTATCATTAATCTGAATCAGTCATGTCAATTAATTTACAATTAAAAAGTAATTTGTGTAGTGGTAAAAGCAAGATAAATTTTGCTCATGTCAATGTTGAATCGCTGATTGCGCACTGGAGTGAGTTCGTGGAGATATTTCATAACAGCGATGTCGATGTGATAGCCGTATCGGAAACTTTTCTAAAGCCTGAAATTAATTCGGCGTCTTTCATGTTAGATGGTTACTCTTTGGTAAGGCTTGATAGGATAGGTAAGGGACGAGGCGGTGTTGCGTTGTTTATTAATAGTTCGATGAAATTCAATATAATTCACAAGTCGCCTGCCTCCTATTCAAATTCGCCCGAATTTATTTTAATTGAAATTTTGATGGCAGGAACTAAATTTTTAACTGGTGTGGTTTATCGCCCACCTAAAGCTGGAAATATGGTTAGTGTTTTCTCTGAGCTTTCATCGGTCATGCATGAATATGAATTTACAGTTATATTAGGAGATTGGAATGTTGATCTCTTAGCACAGTCCTTTGATAAAACTTATTTTTGTGAGTTAGTAGAAAACCATAACCTGCTTTTTTGCCGATGCGTGCTACCCATCACTCTGTATTCCCGCAGGCAGAAACACGTATTGATCATACTATAGTTAATGCAATCGATCGTGTTAAGATATTTGGACAAATTCCTGCGCCCGGCTTGTCTAGGCATGATCTTATTTTCTGCGGCTTTGATTGTTCAATAGAAAAATATAAACGAAAAAAAGTTACATACCGTGATAAAAGAAATGTCGATGTAGTTAAAATGCAAGAGGAATTGAATCTAGTTGATTGGGACTTAGTAAAAAGTATTCCTGATATAAATGATAAGGTTGTCAGATTTACTAAAATTTTGCTCAGTATAATTAATAAATATATGCCTCTGAAAACTGTTAAAGCTACTAGGCCTCCAGCTCCATGGATTAATAATGATATTCGAGCGTTAATGAGACAGAGAGATAAGGCATATGATGCGCACATAAGAGATAAAAATAATGAAATTACTCGTAAAATTTACAACAAGCTAAGAAATAGAGTTCAACAATTAATTAGGAATGCAAAGAACAAGCATTACCGTGAGCTTTTTTCTAAATATATGCGTCCCGATAAGTACTGGAAGATCATCAGAAACTTAGGAATTGGTAAAGCCAAGTCTAAGAATTTGTCAAATTTTGATCTGAACGCGTTAAACTCGCACTTCTGTTCCAACCCTGGTGTCCCTGTTTCAGAGAGTATACTGGATTTTTATAATTCTTTGGGAGCTCAATCTGATAAATTTGAGAAAGTTGTATTTGATCGGGCTGAGGTTCGGAAGGCAATTTTCAAGATATCATCCGGAGCGGTCGGTTATGATGGTATACCTATTGATTGTCTTCAAATTATTGCTGACCTTATTAGCCCGGTGTTATGTGATATTTTTGAACACTCAGTTCGGTGTAGCACTTATCCTGATATGTGGAAGAAGGCCATAGTTTTGCGCTGAATAAAGTTGAAAACCCCACCAGTCTTGAAGATTTTCGCGGGATAAACAATTTATGTGTTCCGGGTAAGATTTTCGATCTCTGTATTTATGATGCTTTGTCTACCTATATATCGTCCTCAGGTATTTTGGATAGATTTCAATCTGGTTTCCGCTCGGGACATAGCACTGAGATGGCCTTGATCAGAGTTCTAGATGATACTAGACGTGCAATGGATAGTCGGAAAGTGGTTTTTCTGTGCCTGATTGATTTCTCCCGTGCATTTGACACAGTAAATCACAAGCTGCTCGTTTCGATCCTTAGATCTATTAATATTTCCGAAAAGTTGGTGAAGTGGTTTGCCTCGTTATTGGATGATCGGTGGCAGATGGTGAAAACTCATGATGGTCGACAGTCTTCATGGCAAAGAGTGCAGGTGGGTATACCTCAAGGTTCGGTGCTTTCAGCTCTGGCTTTCTCTATTTTTATTAATAGGATTGGTACATGTTTCAGTGAGAGTTGTAGGTACATGCTCTATGCTGATGACCTACAAATTTACACTGGAGTAGATTTAGCGCATTTACAACATGGCATTAAGTCCTTAAATGAGAATTTGGCCAGACTGAATACATGGTGTCATGAGCATGCACTGGGTGTTAATCCCTCGAAATGTAAAGTGGTAGTGTTAGGATCCTCTGGCCTGCTCAAGCAAGTGGATCTTGTGAACGGCGCTAGTATTGAAATAGACACGGTGCCATTGCCTTTTGTACTGTCGACTAAAAACCTGGGATTGGAAGTGGATAGTCGGATGAAGTGGGGACAGCAAGTTGCTTCGGTATCTGCTAAAGTCTATAAAGGCCTGTACCAATTTAGACGCATTGCCTTCCATTTGCCCGAGAGTGTGCGAATCAAGCTTGTGCAGACGATGCTTTTTCCGATTCTAGACTACGGTGCTGTGGCGTATAGTGACATGTCGTCTGACAAGTACGATACATTGCAGCGAGCACAAAATGCTTGCATCCGTTTTATATTTAAATTTCCTAGGTGGGAACATGTGACGCCATATTTTCAAAAACTTGGTTGGTTGAAGATCAGGAAGTGGAGAAAGTATCGCCTTGGTGTGCTTGTTTTTAAAATTTTGAAGTTCGGTAGA